>JAJHSJ010000018.1:11494916-11572526 GCA_021015155.1 Magnolia officinalis | reverse complement strand
TCAATTTTGAATTTTATAGAATTTATTTTCTATTTTGGCTTGCTTTCTTCTCATGGATTAGAGAAGCCTCTGTGAGGAGTCTAGAGAGTTTCCGTGGATTTGGAACAGTATCCTCTTGGGGAAGACGGTGCTCGACCTCATCACGTTCATTCCTGTGTCAACATCATATCAAGACAAATGAATGTTTAGAAGAGAAATTTTGTCAACTTTATGTTGTAAATTATGGGCCACCTTAATAGTGAAATGTGTGTAAATTTTGTTTTTGTTTTTTTTGGTTTTTTACACACCCACACACACCACTTAGGCACTCAAACCCATGACCCACAAGGTCTATGGCTAAGTCATAAGTAGCGATGATAAAATAATAATAATAATATAATATTGTTTAAAGTGTGGTTGGTTGCACCAAATACGTGAAAATTCATATGTGCCATATGTACCACCATTCATCTTCTCTTGCGCTACTCCTGTGCAAAGTACCCTACAATCATTCTAAATATGCCACACGTGCCATCATCCATCTTCAATCACTCCAAATATTCACAAGAGTTTCAACACGAGGCCATGGGTTCGAGTACCCATTGTGGTGAAATCCCACTATGGTGTGAGTGCTTGTGGTAAAAAGAAAAGCTATTTGTATCTCAAGTAACTTATCTTGATTTCTACTTATTTAGTGGAAAAGTATGTTTGGCAAACAACATATTTATACTTATCCCTAAATTTTGTTTGGTCCACCCTTAATGCACCGTCCATCATGTGGGCCCAACCATTGATGTGGACTGTTTGTTATATGTCTGATTTTGCGCCTCTATGACTCTCCTCGCCACCCATTGTCACTATCAGTGACGTTTTTGAGTTCTTGTCATTTCTTGCAATTATTGTGAAAATTTAGTGCAGACAACCCTGACCCATTGGTTGACCATAGTTTCAAAAGTATCCCTTTCTTTTAATCCCGACAAGGCTCTCTTTGGATAAGTCGTTCGATATTTTTGAATGGTACAATTACTATGTACATTCACATGTTTCTTCGACACATAGTACACCTTCGTTGAGTGCTACTGTTGAATATCTTCGTGGAATCTCTCACACAATCTATTTTTCTTGACTACGAGGTTATTACCCGAATAACAGTGCCCTCTAGTGATTCTTTCGGGCTTCACTCTCTTATCGACATAATTTGGTTGATGATCATGTTGCTTCTTTGCCGATGCAAGATCCACCTTCTTTCTTCAGACATTCATGTTTATCAGATTAGTGGTAACCATGTTAAGTCCCATTATCAAAGAAAATGGGTCAGTATCGACTAACATGACTCCATTCTTTCTCTGAGAATTTGAGCATTCAAGAATGTATATTGTCTTGGATCACGTTCCTGTAAGCAATGCAAATTTGGCAAAAGTTTAATGAACTTTACAACCAATAATATATAAATATTTCATCAAAATATCAAAGAAATATCATCTATTTTGTTATGTGATTCCTTGGCTGCATTGGAACCTTGATGAGATGATTCATCATCGGTTTTTGTTAAGGTCGTACAAATGAATGGTTTATTTCAGCCAAAGTTATCTTATAGTTTAGATCACGATAACAAATTCCCAATTATGAGTTTTTTCATTGGTTCTTTTCACATAGAAGTCATTTGTATATGATCGCTCTATTTTACAAATCGACCAAATCCTCTAAGTCCATCCATTCAAAAGTTTTTTGAAGTTCAATGTCTAGACCTTCCACAACCAGTTACGTATTCTCGGCAAGCTTATCAGTAATTGCCTCAGGCATGACAAGTCGACTAAAGAAAATTCAGGTTCAGTTCGATAAAACTAAGCATGAAACATTTTTTTCCATATCTTGTCAGGTTTGGACTGAATTTTCAGACAAATTAATATATCACATAAACGCAGTATTCGTTAATACATTTGTAAACTATTTCATCTTCACATATTTATTAGCTGAGAATTTGCCACATTGTACAGTGAGATTACCAATGCGCTCAATCGAAGAAAATATAATGAAAAATCGAATATTTTGGTACCTCTTAGCATTTCAGCATATTGATCGACCCAATTTCGGTATGATTTATGGTAAATAAATCGATTGGTACGATGACTATGATGTTGGTCAGTTACCTCATTTATCACGTTAACCAATTCATCTCGGGCTACTGAGGGGTAAAACTGTTGCTCTTTGATCCCGAGGTCTTTGGTTAGCCACCCAAGGAACTTGTATACCCTAGGCAGGTTACACTAGTAGAACTTGCCCGCTAAGTTCCTTGTTGTTCGGCATGAATTGTCCTGGAGCAAGTAAGCCATGATTTATGTCATTTTTATTTTGACCGTTAAATTGAGCATTTCTTCCATGCATTTCTTCTAATGCCTACAGGAGGTAGCATATTTTGGCCTACCAAACCTACATTTGGCCGAACGTCCGAACGTTGCATGGAGAAATAATTAGC
Source organism: Magnolia officinalis (assembly GCA_021015155.1). NCBI lineage: Eukaryota > Viridiplantae > Streptophyta > Magnoliopsida > Magnoliales > Magnoliaceae > Magnolia > Magnolia officinalis. Next base: position 11,570,071 of record JAJHSJ010000018.1, on the reverse strand, counting down.
ATTTCCAGAGGAACATTGCTGAATTGATATTCTTCCATATTATAATGATGGTTATTAGGCAACCTGTCACAAAAGAATGCCATAAGTTTACTAATAGCTTCAGTTTGAGGCCTAGAGTATTGAGTTTGTACCATTCCTTATTTTGTTAGCTCTCTTATGCCAACATTGACACTACCCAGAACTTTATTTACCTTTGCAAAGTTGTTTTGGGATGATAATCCTATTTTCGAAACTGCTGGAAGTGTGGGATTTGGGACCTTTGTTTCGGCTTGCATTTGAAATGCTTCAAGGGCCTGATTGAGATCATGTTCTTCAATATTTTCACTAACTCGAGTGATCGTCTACTCATATTGTTATAAACATCAATCGTGTTAGTATGATTTTGGGTCACGTGAGATACGTGTACTGCTATGTGGGTGTGCCAGAACCAATTGGGTCCCATTCAAACCGTGATCACTGTTGGCTCCTAGCGTCGAGACAAGTGATGCTTAATCGAACGACCAACAGATTAGTCGTCTATTCAACCAACAATGCGCTCATTAATCATGCAACTTATGGAGGTTAGGGCTCTTCCTCCAATGAACTCTTTTGGCCATAGCAATCAAGGACTTCATAAAAGGTATATCAGTTGTATGGTCGAACGGAAAGAAATCGAGAGGTTGATGTGGAAATGTGCGTGACTTACCAATGAAGTGGGATCACTAGCCTGATTGAGAGTAACAAGGTGCTTCCTAAAGCAATGTGCTGATGAGTAAGGTAATGACAATTCTAATTGTTACTGAATATTACAGTGTTGCTTAGTTGTTGCAGCCATTAGCTTATGTAGTTGTGTAATGTCAAATTTAAAATCTTATAATTTCTAGCTTTCATGGGGCCATTATTGCCATTTTTTTAAAAAAATTTCTTTCTTTTGCAATGAATAATAAAATTTATTAAAAGGTCACTAAAAATAATAAAATCCTATTGCCATAAAATACTCTTGTATGACACCGTGCATGGTTATGTGTTGTAAAACGGATGTCTTAAATCTTGTTTCAAGGGACTGGCTCGACCAGTCGAAGGGACCGTTCGACTCGAAGTCCAGCAACGGGGTATTTGGGTTTTCTAGGACGCTCGACCGATCGAGGGTCATGCTCAACCAGTCGAAGGGGTCCCTTGACTAGTCGAACACATGGCTCGACTAGTCGAGGGTTAGGCAGATTCTACGCGGACTGTGTAAATTTGAGGCGGTTTCAGAGAGGTACGTAAGTAGAGTTTCCTAAACTATAAATAATGGTCCCTAGGGCCTTTCTAATGTATGCTAAGGTTTTCTAAAGGGGTTCCAAGGGTTCCTAAAAGGGTTTTAGGGTTTCTAAAGGGTGTAGCAAGAGTGAGATTCGAGGTTGTTCAAATCGGGTAAATCTTTTCTCTTTGTAATTTCTATTTTCATAGTGAAGATCTGTCGCTTTGTGTCATAGTTTTTTCCCAAAAGGGTTTTCCACGTTAAATCTTTGTGTTCTCCTGTGATTGATTGGTGCTCTTAGATTGTTATCCTAGATCTAGATCTGTGTGATTCCGCAGCACAAATCCCAACAAGTAATATCAGAGCAATTGTTGGGGCACAGATCTGAATCTGAGGGATAACCAACAATGGTAAGCATTAAGTATGATATTGAGAAATACTCAGGGAAAAATAATTTTGAGTTATGGAAGATCAAGATGATTAGTTCCTCAATCAAGCAAGGCGAAGATGGTGATCTTGAGGAGCGAAAGTCTACTATGACTAATAATGATTGGAATACTCTTGATAAGAAAGTCTTATCATCTATCCGTTTATGTCTCATGGATGAGGTTCTCTACAATGTCATGAGGGAGAAAACTGCGGCTAAGTTGTGGGCGAAGTTAGAGGATATCTATGCGAAAAAACCCTCTGAAAATTGCCTACACTTGAAGCGACAGTAGTATAACTTCAATATGACAGACGATGGAGATCTGGAGCTCACATTAGCAACTTTAATAAATTGGTTTGCAAATTGCTAGATATGGAGGAAGTGATGAAAGATGAAGAACAGGCATGTATGTTGTTGAATTCTCTTCCAGCGTCATATGAGTCATTCAAGGACATGATGTGCACCATGAATAAAACCCTGAGTGTCGACACCGTTATCTCAACCCTTCAAGGGAAGACTATGAGAAAGCTTAACGTCGATATGGGGATATCTTCTAATGCACTATTTACGAGGGACAGTAATTCTGAACAAGGTACAGGTTATTCAGGTTCTAGATCCAAATCCAAGGGCAAGGGCAAAAAAAAGGTAAAGTGCTGGAACTGTGGGATGGAAGGACATGTAAAGAAGGATTGTACAAATCCTAAATGTAAGAGAGAAGATTTTAAGGCTTCATACCAATGCTGCCACGTCAGATGGATCGAGTGAATGTGATGGTGATGTTTTGTCTGTGTCTTCGATCAAACGCCCATACAATGATCGTAAAGGCGAGTGAATTCTAGACACAGGGGCATCCTTTCACATGACTCCTCATTGGAGTTGGTTCGCCAGCTATAGGGAGTCCAATGATGGACAGGTATTTATGGGCAATAATAGTGCCTATAATGTTGTGGTTGTTGGTACGATGTGCATCAAGATGTTTGATGGGGTGGAGCATACCTTGACTGATGTCAGGCACATTCCTGATTTGAAGAATAATCTGATTTCTCTTGGCGTACTTGAGGCAATGGGCTGCAAGTTCACACGTATTGATGATTGCTCTTAAAGTATCTAAGGGGGCACGGGTAGTCATGAAAGTGCAACTACTCGATAATGTTTATAGGTTGATTGGGAGCACTTCAAAAAGTGGAGTTGTAGTGGTTGTAGCGGATTCCACCTCTGCACATGTGTGACATGCTGGGCATGGCCACATGAGCGGGCAGGGATAAAGGTTGAGATGCACGAACAGAGATACGGAGTAGGTGGAGCAACCCCCTGTGAGAAGAATCACATCGCATAATCGTAGGATATCGGCGAGGTATATGGACGACTTTAATATCACAGTGGATCCATCCTTTATTCAGATGACTCCTGGTGTTGAGAAGTGGAAGGTGACTATGGGCGATATGATGGACTCGTTGTACCAAATCGACATATGGGAGCTGGTGAAGCTTCTAGTGGGCCGGGAAGCGGTTGAATGTAGGAGGATCTTCAAGAGGATACAACATAGATACAGAGCGAGGTTAGTAGCGAAAGATTATGTTAAGAGAGAAGGGATCAACTTCTCAGAGATATTCACATCGACGGTATAACAGGTGTCTATTAGATCTGTGATTGGCGCTGGTTAGCCAATGTGATCTTGAGTTGGAAGGATGGATGTGGAGTCTGCACTTCTGTAAGGGAAATTGGAAGAGCAGATCTACATGAAGTAACTAGAGCGGTTCGAAGTTTAAAGGGGTTGAGAAAAAAGTTTACAGGAGGTCGTGGTACGACCTGTCGCCTAAGCAGTGTCTGATTCCTTCATGGTGAGTCAGGAATTGTATGTTGATGACATGTAGATCACCAATTATGACATGTTTGAAATGAATGTACTGAGGACTCAGTTAAGTGGGACATTCAGGATGAAGGATCGGGGGGCTGCAAAGATGGTTCTCGACATTAAAACTGGAAGAGGAGCAGGTTTTGGTAATCATAGGTAGAATAGCTTGTGTAGGTATTGATCAAGGATGTGATGGATCAGGCAAAGCCGAAGAGCATTCCTTACACGTCTCTCCTCAAGTTTTCCTCAGGACATGTCCCAAAACAGATGTGGAAAGGTAGGATATGTCTCATGGGCCTTATTCAAATGTGGTTGGCAATGCATACTATGGTCTGTATTAGAGTGGTTATTTCACAGGCTATCGATGTTGTGAGCAAATACCCTAGAAAGCTATATTGGGTAGCAGTGAGATGGTAAGAGTTACTTTTGGGAAGACAGGGACAAAGTCGGTTAGGTATGTAGATTCAGATTACGCAGGCAATGTGGATTCCAAAAAGTCAACTTCAAGTTAATCATTTGTACTAGCGGGTGGAGCAATGAGTTGGATGTCCATGTTATCCGACAGGTGCTTGAGGAAGGAGGCGTATCACTGGAGATGATTCACACCAGCGTGAATCCGAAAGACATGATCACTAAGGTCGTTCCTGCAAAGAAATTCAAGTTATGTGCAACTTCTCTAGGCTTAGCAATGATAAAAGGAGGACGGAGTATGCACGAGAAGCTATGATGTGATGCAGAGATAAGAGAATAGGTCAAAAAGCTCACTTCCTACATCGTATGAGTCTTTTAGGGACTCCTTATGCACCAATAATACGTCCTTGACTATAGACACCATTATCTCATCCCTTTAGGAAAAGGCCATTAGAAAACAAAATGGTAGCATGAGAGCTTCTTCTGATGCATTGGTTACGAGAAGCTGGAATACCAAGCGAGATATAGGATCTTCTTGGTCAAGATCCAAATCAAAGGGCAAGTTAAAGTGTTGGAATTGTGGGATGACTGGACACATGAAGAAGGATTGCACAGATCCTAAATCGAAGAAAGAAAACTCAAAGGCTTCTTCCATGGAGGCCAACATTGCCGCGTCAGATGAAGAGACTAGCACAGGTGATGTGTTGTCAGTGTTTATGATTGGACGCTTATACAATGATCGTAGAGATGAGTGGATCCTTGACACAGGGGCGTCATGTCACATGAATCTTCATCACAGTTGGTTCGCCGGTTACATGTAGTGCGATGGCGGACAGGTATTTATGGGCAATGATAATGCCTGTAATGTTGTGGTTGTTGGTATGGTGCGCATCAAGATATTTGATGGGATGGATCGTACCTTGTCTAAGGTCAGGAACGCTCCTGACATGAAGAAGAACTTGGTTTTCTCTCGGTGCACTCGATGCAATAGAGTGAAAGTTCACCAGTGTTAATGGTGTCCTTAAAGTATCAAATGGGACACTCGTGGTTATGAGAGCGCAGAGGCACAAAAACCTTTATAGAATGATCGTGAGCACTTCAGTAGGTGGAGTGACAACGGATATTGCGGATTTCACGTCTGCAAGTATGTGGCATGCTCGTCTGGGCCACATAAGTAAGCGAGGCATGAAGGGACTTTCCAATCATTGTTTAATTCCATTTTTTTAAGAATTCATATTTAAATATATGCGAGCATTATATATATGGTAAAAAATCTAAATTATCTTTTAAATGTGGAAAACATGTAGGTAAGAGAGTGTTTGATTATGTGCAATCTGACGTATGGGGACCATCGCCAGAGGTTTCTATTAGAGGGTCGTCATGGTTTGTCTCATTCATTGACGATTACTCTCGGAAAGTTTGAGTTTACTTCATGAAATGTAAATCCGAAGTTTTCACCACATTTAGACAATGGAAGGAAATTATGGAAATATCAGTCATGACAAAAAAATAAAGGTTTTAAGGACGACAATGGTGGTAAATTTACTTCCACTGAGTTTAATGAATATTGCAAAGATGAAGGGATCATTAGGCACAATAGAGTGTGCCACATGCCCGAACAAAACGATGTGGCTGAACGAATGAATCAGACTCTTTTGAAGAGGACCGGATGTATGTTAAGTAATGTCAAGTTAAGCAAGGACCTATGGATTGAGTCGTTATTACGACTTTCTATTTGATGAACCGGTCCCCTTCTACGACAATTGATTGCAACATCCCAGAGGAAGTATGAAGTGGTCATAAGATGGACTACTCAGACGCGTGAATATTTGGTTGTAAAGGCTTACTCTTATGTACCGTCAGTTGAAAGAGATAAGCTAGACCATAGAGCCAAAAAGTACATCTTTGTTGGCTATGATATTAGTGTTAAGGGCTATAGGTTGTATAACAAAGTCGCACGCAATGTCAGCATTAGCTGTGACGTCAGATTCTATGAAAGCTCCTTATTCCGCAAGAATGATCAGGAGGAGAAAAAAGAACCTAAAAAGTTGGTCCTAGACATCCATATTGATACAGATAATACTCAGGCAAATATAGATGCGCAGACAGAGGTACATGAGCAGGTGGAGCAGCCACCTGTGAGAAGAAACCCACCACGAGATCGTAGGTTATCGACAAGATATAGGGATGACTTTAATATCGCATATGTCCTCACTACAGATGAGGGGGATCTGTCTACTATTCAGGAGGCTCTTGATGAGCCTGATGCAGAAAAATGGAAGGTAGTAATGGACGATGAGATGGAATCTTTGTACAAGAACAACACATGAAAGCTGGTAGATCTTCCAATGGGCCGAAAAGTGATCAGATGCAAGTAGTTATTCAAAAGAAAATATGATAGATACAAAGTAAGGTTGGTAGCAAATGGTTATTCTCAAAGAGAAGGAATCGACTTCACAGATATATTCACGCCAGTGGTTAAGCAGGTGTCTATCAAATTCGTATTGGCATTGGTTGTCCAATATGATCTCGAGCTGGAACAGATAGATATCAAGACTGCATTCCTGCACGGGGAGTTGGAAGTGCAGATCTACATGAAGCAACCAGAGGGTTACGAAATTAAAGGGGTAGAGAACAAAGTTTGCAGGTTAATGAGGTCGTTGTACAGCTTGAAATAGTAGCCTATGCGGTGGTATAAAAAATTGATCTTTTTATGTTGAGTCAGAAATTTACAAGGAGTGAATACGATCACTGCGTCTATTACAAGACACTGAGTGATGGCAAGTTCATTGTCCTAGTATTGTGTGTTGATGATATGTTAATCGCCAGTGATGACATATCTGAAATTAATGTACTGAAGACTCAGTTATTAGGGACATTTGATATTAAAGATATCGGGGCTGCAAAGAGGGTTCTCGGCATAGATATTCATAGAGACAGAAAGAGAAGCAGGCTTTAGTTATCTCAGGCAGAATGCCTTGAAAATGTATTGATCAAGTATGGGGTGGACAAGACAAAGCCAGTGAGCGTTCCCCACACACTTACTTCAAGCTTTCCTCAGAATAATGTCATAAATCAAATGGAAAAAAGTAGGTTATGTCTCATGTATCTTATTCGAATATCGTTGGCAGTTTAATGTATATCATGATTTGTACAAGACCAGATATTTCATAGGTTGTCGGTGTTATGAGTAGATATATGTCAAACTCCGACAAACAACATTGGGAAGCAGTGAAATGGCTACTTTGATATATTCGAGGTACAAAAGATTGCATCTTAACTTTTGATAAAACAGGGGCAAAGTTAGTATGGTATGTGGATTCAAACTACGTAGGCAGTGTAGATTCCAGAAAGTTGACTTCAGGTTACTTATTTGTAGTAGCTGGTGGAGCAATCAGTTGGATGTTGAAGCTTCAATCGTGGTGGCTTTTTCACGACCGAAGCAAAGTATATGACAGTGATAGAAGCATTTAAAGGTGTCTGGTTAAGAGACATGATAAATCAGTTGGGGCTTCAACAGGAGGCCGTGCCGGTTAATTGTGATAGCGAGAGTGCTATCGATTTGGCTAAAAACTTTATTTATCACTCTCGTATTAAACACATTGATGTTCGTCACCGTTTTATCCGACAGGTGCTTGAGGAAGGATGCATAATTCTGGAGAAGATTCACACTAGTGTGAATCCAGTGGACATGCTCACCATGGTCATTCATATGGAGAAGTTCAAGTTTTGCATAACTTCTCTGAGCTTGGCGATGACATAAAAGGAGGACTAAGTGTGCATGAGAAGTGATAATGGAGCTATGATGCAGGACAAAGATAATTGAAGAGGATAAGAAGCTACACATTTAATGATTAAAGACATGGTGGAGATTGTTGTAACAGATGTCTTAAATTGAGTTTGTAACAGGGCTTGTTGATGCAATCGACAGTCTGTTCGATGTCACATTCGATGGCATCGAACAGTGCTTGATCCCATCGAGATTTTTCATTTTTCTCCAGTTGGTCGTTGGAATAACTTGGCATCTTTTTAATGCCATCGGTAGCTATTTGATGTCATCGAAGATCTGTTTGATGCCATCGAACTTGGCTCGATGCAATCGGAGAAAATCATATTTTCCAGTATTATCTCTGGACAGTTGATGAGTTATTTCGATGCCATTGATGTGGCTTCGATACCATCAAAGGATTAGTTTCAATGACATCAAAGACTGTTCGATGCCATCGACAATTTTCGTGCAATTTTTTGCTGAGTTGCGATTTTGTGGAATTTGTTTTCGATTTTGCTTGGGATCTTTATATAGGCTATATATATATGGGTGTAAGCGGGATTGAGAGAGTATTCTAGGGTTCCAAAATCGTCCAAGGGTTTCAAAGGGTGTAGCAAGGGTGAGATTCAAGGTTGTTCAAATCGAGTAAGTAGACTTTTTAATTTCTGCTTTCATAGTGATATCTATCACTTTGTGCCGTGGTTTTTTCCCGCAAGCAGTAGAGAACGGAAAATCCAAGCAAACAAAAAGAACACACAAGTTTTTACGTGAAAAATCCTTATGGGATAAAAATAACAAAACAAAGCAATGATCAATCCATTTTAATCAGAAGAAGGTTACAAGATATTGCACAACTTACAATAGAAACCCTAGCTTTCCCTCAAAATCATTGAGTATTTGTGCTAGGCTCCAAAACCCTCAAGACTCTGTTCTACTCCTATTTTGGCTCTACATTCTAACCTTAATCACAATTAGGAGACCTTTTATACACTCCCATACAAGATTAGGAAATAAAATCCGCACTTACACGCTGTGTTGGTCGAACCAAAATGAATCGACTCACACACATCCGGTCAAACCGAAAACATGCAAAAGTGGATAGCGTGCAACCAAAGAATCCACCCCTTATTTAGTTGAATTGAAGACAACACTAGTCAAATCGAGATAGGGACTTGATTGAATGAGGAATAGAGACCTGCGAGCGGTCCGGAGCATATTATGTTATTTCTTTCACAATCAATTAGACTTTACGGAGAGTCTAACTAACTTGACTCGAGTGGTTTGTTGGCTTCGAGTGGAGTGATGTAGGACTCTCGGAGTAGACGAAGCCCTCGTTCGTATAGAAGGGATTGAGTCGCGTAGTTTTGACCATTATGGTTGTTGGAGTAGAGCATTCAGTGAGGGCCATCTCTGCGAGTAAAAATAGATCGTACTCTTGTCGGTTGATTCTTTGACTTGTGCATTTAAGTAGTCTACTCGCTCCATTCGCAAATAAACGGAATATTGGGGAAGGGAAATGCATCACGGCTCACTTGACTTTGATTTTTTATGTGTTTCAAGGTGTTACGTGTTTGTACAAGAGCAGTTGTGGACGAAGCTAGAAAAGAAGGCTATCAGGTGCGTCTTTGTCAGGTACAATGAGCAAAAGGAAGGTTGGAGGTGTGTGGATCCTACCACCAAGAAAGCGTATATCTCTCGGCGCATTGTATTTGACTATGCCTCATCATGGTGGTCTACTGGAAAGTAGAACTATTAGATACAAAATTCTTAAACACAACGATGCGAGTGTTGTTCCCAGAACACCTTCCGCATTCGATCTCCTCCCCTTCCAAGATGTTTTCATGATCTACCTAAAAGTGTTCTTGCTCCTATCATAAGCTCGGTTTGTCTCCGTTTCTGGTGTTTAAGTCACCTTTCAATGGCTCCCTTAATGTATGCGCTAGGAAGTTTCCAAAGAAGCGGGCTACTCCCCAAAATTGCCACACCCGTTTTGGAACCATGCTTGTGTGGCTTGGATGGCTATCATGATCAACAAACTCGACTAAATCGTATGATCTTTAATTGTAATTTGAAGCACCATGTGCGTCTAAGGATCGTCTAGGCCAAAATAGCAGTCAAATGCGGCTTCTCTCAAGGGCAACCAGCCAGTAAGTAGAGATATGGTGAGAGGGGACAGCCTTGTTGCAGACCTTTGTTTGGTTCCTTTTATGAACCCCGGTACTAAAAGAGATCTAATAAGTGTTCCGCCCGGTAAAAGGTAGATTCTGAAAGAGGCTTCTTCAACTTCAACAGAACAATATACGGTGGAGCCATGGCGAAAACAATATCAGCAACACTCACTCCGGCTCATCCTAGCATTCCTATGGTCGGCTTAGGTTCCCCCACTTCAAGAAGGCAACTGGAGTGCTTTCATTAAATGATGCATGTGGGCTGAGCCATTCCCATCCCGACGTGGTGGCCCGGGCTTCTCTACACTAGATTAAAGGCACTTGATCAACACCACCCACTAGCAGTTGCCCACAAGTGGGCCCCACAGGAGAGAAAACTAACATTGTGAACTGCATTATGAGTGGACCGACCTAATTTTTGGGCAATGTTATCTCTGGAGAGATCCTCCTGATGAATGACTTGAATGTCACGATCGTAAGCCACAATACCCATGTAACATGTGTGAGTTTAGTAGAATGAATTTTTCTTAAAAATTCAATTCGATAAAATAGTAAATGGAAAAAAGTGGATTTGAATGACTCTATCCACTTTGGATTCACACTTCAAAGGGGCACCCTAATACACTCTAGATGTATCGAATGCCCAATTTGATTTCTGAAAAGGAAATCATACCTCTTCAATTATTCATTCCTTCAGCCAAATAGCCATACGAAATCAACATGAGAGACTTCATCCATTCAATAATTCATTCATTCAGCAAAATAACAATACAAAATCTACATAAGAGACTTGACCTGCAAGCAAACAGTCCAACTAAATCCTCTAATCTAATACTTGTTGAAAATGAGCACAAATCGCATTCTAAACTGATAAGACATAAACACATTAAAAAATAGGGTTGCATTTGACACTGAAACACACCCTACAATAGATAAAGATCTTATGTTGCACTCGATTTGTACACACAGCATGATGGGTGGAATCCAATGTGGATGGATCACCACCAACATATCTCATGGATTGATCAATCCTACACACCCATGAACTGATCATAAGGCATAACATGTGTAGATGATGCAGTTGGCCATCAATTTGAGAAGCTAATGTTAATAAGCTCAAACAAGCAATCGCAGAGAAATAATGCATTTGAAAGGTTTGCACTTTTATAGGAAAACAAGCAATTTGGAATAATGGCCGGGATTTAAGCCTCAAACAATGTATAGTTTGCAGAACCAATACGCATTAATGTGTGTATTTCTCAGTTTTTATTTCCATTTTTTAGTTAAACCCACTTGTATTTACAGCAGTGCATCTACCCAGCGTATTAGCTGGTCCTCCATGTATTTTGTAGTCTAGTATTGCCAGTTTTGTACAAAATCACTATGTACACTTATGTGGAGCCCATTTTGGATATACCCAGATAATATGGACCATGCTTTTGCTGTCATGATAACAATTCAAGAGATGTATCTAATTGCATTAGGATTATCTTGCTCCCTCTCTAAGTAATCCCTGTGTACAAGAGCTTCGATCCGTCTCTTAACCAACTTAAAGTCGGGCTGCAAAATCAAACCAATCACCAACCATCAACATTCAGATTTTGTCTATTGCCTGATGAGAAATGCAGCAAAAACCATGCATCATAAAAAATTTCCATCAAGCGGTGTCCCCACAATGCAAGAGTTGAGGTATTAATGATCTGCACCTTTGATATGTTGAATGGACCATAGCTCAAAACTTGCAGTTATTTGCCTATTTAACATAGAGTGTTGCTATTTTACTCTTTGAAACCATGATTGGTCGGAGAACATGGTCTAATTGCCTTGCATTTTGTAGGGAAAGAAAAAGAAAAGAACTGCAGTAATAGATGTGTACCCTGAACATGTGGTTGATCTGTTTCATACATTCTGTGACGAGTTGCTGGAAGCTCAAGGCTTTTCTACTCTTCATAATACGGACAATAGCTGCATCAATTGTGCATCGTCGATCATTTTGAACAATTTCCATCACCTTCTTCTTCTCATCCATGGGAGGAAGAGGAACCTGCACATTTTGAATGGAAATCATCTCTCAAGCTCAAGCAAGTTATCAGATTAGGGGTCGTTTGGATGCCTGTAAATGGGGCAAGTTATAAATGATTTACAGGGAAATCATTTACACTCTGCATTTGGATGACCTTTTTTCTCTGTAAATCATTTACAGGCTGTAAATGATTTACAGCTTTTACCCCTATTTCATTTACAGGTAAAAAGGTGGCATTTCATTTACAGTCTTTCCATTTACAGCCTAATGGCTATAAGTGGAAAGATTGGCTCTCCATTTACAGGGCTGAAACAATTTAAAGGCTATCTAAACACAGACAATCATTTACCAGTAAATCATTTACAGCTTTAAAGCCGAACAGCTGTAAATCATTTACCACTTAAACCATTTACAGGCATCCAAACGGCCCCTTAAGATCACGTTTTAGAGCTTTGCTAAAACCAAACATGCACGGATATAATGAACTAAATGGATGGATAAAAGAACTTAGCCAAGTTTTTCAAAGCCATCCATTTGTTGCTAACATTGTGGACCAAGCTGATTTTTGGCAATGCCATCTACATAGTCACATCCACCTGATGGACGGATTAGATACCAGCCACATTGCTTGTAGTAGAATATAGAAGGGTGGCCTTACAAACACTAGCAGACCGCCTTTTCTAGTACTTCGATAACACGGTTTAGTGAATTAATTAGTACCACCTATCAACTTGCATAAGATTTTGGATGCTCAACAGAACAAAATTTCTAAAATTCAATTCAATAAATAGTAAATTTCAGAGTGTGTTAGACTTCTCTTCATAGTGAGAAGCTACTCTCCTGGATTGCAATTACTATCATTTCATGCCGGATGTAAAACGCATGGAATTGCAATTTGGATTTGTTCACCATTATGAAATGAAATGTTTTTATACCAAACACAACCTACAACACAAAAAGATAAACCAGTTTAAATCCAATTTGATGGAATTGCCACTTCTGTGACAAGAATACTAAGGCTCATTTGGATGTCCAACGGAAATGGATTGAAAAGTTCAGTTCAACAAAGAGTAAATGAATAAAGTGGAGCTAGAGGCACTAGACCCAACTTTGTGGTTTCAATCATCACTAGTCCAACTGGAATTGCACAGAATTGAAATTAGGTGTCTGACTGTCATTATGAACTCAACTGGTGCCACCCAACTTTGGACATTTCCTCTATAATGAATTGAATGAATAGACATTCAATTCATCGGAGCATCCAAACATGCAAATCAAAACGAATAGAAATTCAATTTAACAGAGAATCCAAACATGCGCTAAAAGTTAAACAGTACGAGAACCAAATCCAAAGGGAACAGAAGGATTTCAAACCTTGATCTTCCTCCTCTTGTTAGTAAACATAGAATTGACTTCAAAGGTGTCGCTTTTGGAGACGGTTTTGTTATTCGGCTCTTTGTTTAGAATCTTATATCCCGCACATGACAGCGAATGCAACAATCTAGTCACAATTGCATCAGTCAGATTTAGCTGTAAGGCAATCTCTTGGTAACTCAATTTTTCCGAAGCATTGAAGAGTAACAAAGTCACAGCCTGTATATAGCATAAACCATAAAATGTGCAAGTTAGCATTCTACCAACGTTCTGTGCCCCCCGAGTAGATTAGACAGATGTTTGGACACATTGCACACCTGACGGGTAGTTACAACTAGCTCGATTGGTTTTGGTTTGAACCTGCCAGTTAAGATGCAGGTACCCAGTGAGGAGATCCACATCAGCTTTCGGTTCTTTGTTTTACTTTGATAGTACTTCTTAAAAACCTCAACACCACTTATCTGCAAGTAAAAGAGACATGATATATTAGGGATTCACAGTAGGGTTAAAATTAAAAGTTTAGGAATGGTAAGTGCATGCAATATATGGGCCACATCCCAAAGATCGAACAGGTTGGACAGTCCAAGCCACTTGATTTGAAAGAAAAGAAAACTACCCATCTTTGGATCCAATCAATCTATGAGGACCTTGTGATCGGACCAACTTGTGGGCTGTGGACCATGTGTTGTGGAGACAGCCAGATGATTTGTCTGGAACTAGTATTCAAGAACGTGTGCTTAAGTTGCATGCAATTAGCATTCCTAAAATTTACAACATTTACAACGAGCATTGTGCGATAGGCTGGGTTCTTGCCATCTCTGATGGAGGGTTGAGATCAGATGACTTGTCCATGGGCCAGAAATCAGAAGTCAGAACAGTGACAGCCAAGTCAATTCCTGCATTTTCATGTGGGTTTTCCTGAAGATAACTCTCAAAATTCTGTTGATTCTCCCTCACTAATGTCAAATCCATAAGCTGCATTGCCAGAAAAACATGAAAGAACAACCCCAAGAAATCCATTAGAGAAAGAAGAAGAAAACACATGCACGCATGCAACTAGCTCAGGCAAGTAGTTAGTAAATGACAAACCATTCCTTCCATCTTCAACATAAGTTGGCCAGCCCATTGTTGCTTCAGCTTAGTTAAAAGGCTTCGTTCATGGTCAACATTTGTGCTCCTATCAAACAACAGCCTACAAGCAAGCTTTCTCCTGCAATGAAGCCATCATGATTATCTAGTTTGATAGGAATTATTTATAGACAAGCAAATTTGATAACTTACAGTCCCATCATTATGGTTTGTTTGGTTGCTTAAATAAAATGAATTTCAATATCTCAAGTCATTTTCAATGAAGTGACCTACATAGAATGAGCCCCAATCCACTCAAAACAAGGGATTAGCCCCCAAATTGCCTTCACGGTCATTTCCAGTCCAGCCTAAATCATTTGGAATTGCAACTATGGGTTCAGTCATCACTGATGAATCAAAACGGTGCCACGCCCACCTGTGGTTATTCTACTTTATTCATTTTTCACCATTTTTTTTTTAACACACACCCCACACACTCACGCCGTAGTGGAATTTCACCACCTATGTAATGCAGAGGCATTTTCACACTGGGCTCGAGTGGGGTCGCCTGTTGGATGCAGGGGCACACTCGGGGTGGGTGACCCATGTGATTTGGGGCCCACGGGGGATGTCTCGTGTTCGAGACTCCTTACCAGGGGTGAGTAATGCGCATTTCACACCGGGCTCGAGTGGGGTAGCCCGTGGGATGCGGGGACACACTCGGGGTGGGCGGCCCAAGTGATTTGGGGCCCACGAAGGGGGTTCGGCCGAGGTCCTAACCCATGAGATGTGGGGCCTGGGCTATGAAATAAAGGGATTAATTTGCCATACTCTAACAGTTCGAGCTTTTAGAGCAACTGGTTAATTGTCCTGCATCACTATGGGTACCCAGACCCTCAACCAGGTGTTGAAACTCGTGAGAGTCTACCACCGGAGTAAGAGTACACATCCTTGTCAAAGCCGTAAAGCAAGCATATAGGTCAGCATGAGGTCCATACTAGTACAAAAGCCTGAAAATCCAAGAAGCTTGCCTGCAGAATTCAGCAAAGATGTCTTTGTCATGAATATAGGCAAGCACTCCCACAATCTGCAAAGTGTAATGGTTTCTTGAAATCTCAAAACAAAGTGAAAGAATCACTAAGGTATTTAACAAAAGCTAATGAGAAAATATCAAATACAACATTGCATGCTACAACGGTACATATACCCTTTAAACTAAAGAATCTTTTTGAATTTAATTCTAATGGGGAATCTTCTTTGAATTTAGAGGAGAGAAATCCCTATTGCACCTTACAATGTCATATGTGATCATTTCTCAATGGCATTATGTTATGAAAATGTGAATACTAACCTTGTCAAGCATCTCATCAACAGCATCATCACTTAGCTTCTCAGTTCCACCACCCTTCTTAAGAGTATTGTCAACAAAAATCAATAGTAACTCCGGAGCTGGGTTGCCTGCAACATCCTTATTGCAGAATACTTCAAAAGATTCTTTGAGTGCCTTCAAAATGACCCACAACATGTAAGTAAACAGAAAAATAAAGAGAATAGAGAGAGAGAGAGAACTCTGAAAGCCCAAAAACTGACCTCGTGGAAAAGAGCATGGTTCATAAAATTATTTTTCACGTAGCCCATGTACCTGTTGTGAAGTGTAATAAGGTCTCTTACGAAAACCTGATCTCGTGATTCGATGGTGTCTATATTCTCCGTCTGTGAAAAATACTTTGTGGTTAGTTGGGTGCTCTAGAAAACCCATCAAAGGCAGTGATTCAATGCCTATTACATTGAACTGAAACAATTAGTTTACATGACCCAATTACAATTATCTTAGTATTCATATCAAGAGTACTACTCAGGAATGCAATTACTCATTCGACATTTTCTCTCCCACTGAAAAATTTATAGCAATTCAATTCTATGGTGAAAAGAAACCCTGAGAATGATCAGTGCTAATTTTATGCGGAAGATAGATAACAAACTTGATAGTAAAATAAGCAACAGAATTTCTCACAAAGAAATTAGAGACTTTAAGTCCCCATTATATAGGTACAAATAACTCTAATAAACCTGCTACTTGCATGTTTGGTTTGCCGGTTAGATTGTGAATAGAGTTAACACTGTCATATCAGAATAGATAGAGCAGCTTCCTTTCCTTAAAACCATGAGTGGTTCATTTATTTTCTGTTTTACCTTTATTTTGTTCACCAAGGATGTGCTTGTATGTATTGCTAAAATAATTTTGTATTTTTTTAATTGTAGTACATTTTATTTTCATGTTTCTAAATTTTGCAAAGTTTTACAAATGAATATTTTGGTTCATGATATAACACTCTTTGAAAATAAGACTGAAGAATTCCTTTGCCATATAGTCAGCTCCAACCTTTGTTGATTGGTGAAGCAACGTTACCATCTCTAATAAAAGTAAATCTTGAGAGTTTACAAGCACATGGCCATGGCAGGACCCACATGATAAATGGTCTAGAATGATGATTAAATCCATTTTCCTACAAACATGGACCATCCATTTTCTTAACAATTGATTGAATGGTAAGGATGGTTCGATCAAAGCGATTCTTGAGGAACACGGGCAATCAAAAGTGGGGCCCCGCATGATGAACTATCTTGACTCCACCATACTTTAGCTGCATGTGTCTCAAGGGGAAAAAAAAAATCACTTTGATTAGATCATTCTGAGGGAAGCTCCAATGTTCGAAGAGCACTATAAGCTATTGTGCTCCTAGTTGCATTTGGACATTTACACAGTCTGATTAATTGATCCAGACTGTTCATTAGGTCGAATACTTTTTATGGGCCACAATGCAAACATCACGTGATTTGACCAATACCAACCATTGATCAATGGCCTTTATATGGATGGTAATGATCATTTATACAAAAACAAGCCCATCAACAATTTGATCATCTACTTGTTAGGGACCATCATGGATATCAATTGTATTGAATACCCCCAATGTAAGGGTTCCTCCTCATATATATATTGAAGTAGTCGGCTCTTTACAAGGCAATTACAGGGAATCAAACTAAACTAGGAAACTATAATCAACCTATTAATTACAGAATATTTACATATTACCAAAATCATGCCATAATTATAGAGACTCAATTGTATTGAATACCCCCAATGAAAGGGTTCCTACTCATATATATATATATATATATATATATATATATATATATATATATATATATATATATATATATATATATATATATATATATATATTGAAGTAGTCGGCTCTTTACAAGGCAATTACAGGGAATCAAACTAAACTAGGAAACTATAATCAACCTATTAATTAGAGAATATTTACATATTACCAAAATCATGCCATAATTATAGAGACTAATTATGGCTAAATATATCCAACTGACAATGGATAGCTTATGATTCTAAAGAGTCACTTTGTTGGGCAACCATAAGCATCCCATCCACGACTTGGAAAAAGGGATGGCTATAGAAAATAAGGCTGAACTGAGGATGTATTTGATATTCCGATCTATGCTTTTTTTCTTAGTAGCCCATGAAAGCATTCTCTACTTTGTAGTGCTCTGGGAGCATTGGAGCATTTCTCCATTCTAACGTTTTAAAAAATGGCTAGGAAATGAATGATTTATGTTAATTGTATACATCAGTTTGATGTAGGTCCCATTATAGGCTGCATGTGTCTAAACTCTCAAGAATTACTTTGATAGGATAATGCTAACATCAAATCTAGTCTTTGTCACTGATTTGTCCAACTGAGCCGATATTGAAAATCAATGGTCCAACTAGACCGATCTCAAAGACAAATGGGCCAATCTAGATGATTCTAAAGATGAACAGTCTGATTAGACTGATATCGAAGATGAATTGTCCAATCAGTTCAACATTGAAGATCAATGGTCTGATTGTGTTAAATTTAGTGGTGAATAGTCAAATTGGGCCAATTCTAAAAATCAAGGCCTAGTTAGATTGATATCGAAGAGGAATGGTCCAGTCTAGACGACACTAAAGATGAATGATTCAATTGGTTGGATATCAAAGATGAACAGTGCGATCAGTTCAAAATTGAAGATCAACAGTCTGATTGGACAGATATTGAATATGAACAACCCGATATGCTAGGATTGGAGATGAATGGTTAGATTGGGCTAATATTAAAAATCAACGGCCCGATTGGATTGATGTTGATTATCAATGGTCTAGTATTAAAGATGAACATTATGATTAGGTCCATTCATATTCAATATAAGATCGTCTATCATCAATACTATCGTAATCAAATGATCGATCATCATCCAATTGATCAATTCAGCACAATCAAATTATTCTTCTTCATTATCAGTCCAATCAGACCATTGATCTTCACTATTGGCTCAATCAGATCATTCATCTTTGATATCAACCCAATTGGACCATGCCTCATTACTATTGTTTAAACCAAACCGGGGCCAATTAGATAATTCATCTCCAATTTCAACATAATCAAACCATTTATTGTCTTCAATTTGGGACAGATCAAACAGTTCATCTTTAATACCAGTCCAATCGAATTGTTGAACATTGGTATGGTCCGAACTAAGCCATTCGGCTTCAATACCGGTCTGATTAGGCCATTGATTTTCCATATCAGCCATATTTGACTATTCATCTCCAATTTCAGCACTATTTGACCGCTCATCTCCAATATCAACCCAATCAAACTATTGATCTTCAATTTTAGAGTGATCGGCTGTTTTTCTCTGATATCAGTTCGATTGGCGATTTCATCTTTAATAATGTTCAAATCGGGCCATTCAAGTTCAACAACAGTCCAGCTGAGCCATTGATTTTCAATATTGACACAATTTTGCACCACTCACCCCCAATTCCAGCACAATTTCTGCGTTCATAATCAATATTTGTTCAATTGGACCATTGATCTTCAATTTTAGAATGATCAGACCATTCAACTTTAGTACTGTTCAGATAGGGCAACTTAGCTTCGTCATCAGATCAATCAGGCTGTTGATTTTGGTATCAACTCAATTTGATCATTCATCTTTAGATTTAGCACAGTCGAACTGTTCATCTCTAATGTTGGTTCCATTGGACTGTTGATCTTCAATTTTGGACTAAGTGAACTGTTCATCTTTAATATTGGTCCAATCGGAGGAATCTTTAGTGTTATTCAAATCAGGCCATTCACATTTGATATTGGTCCAACTGGGCCATTGATTTTCGTTATTAATCCGATTTGACATTCACCAATTTCAACACAATTGGACCATTTGTTGATCCAATCAGACTATAAATCTACAATTCCATACTTATCAGACCGTTTATTTTCAATATTAATCCAATCAGACTATAAATCTACAATTCCATACTTATCAGACCATTTATTTTCAATATTGATCCAATCAGACTATACATCTTCAATTTTCTATTGATCGGACTGTTCATCTTTAGTGTCGTTCAAAATGGCCTTTCAGCTTTTGAAGTCAGTCCAATCGGGTCGATGATTTTCAAGAGATTGGACCACGAGACTGCATTGTAGAAATTGTATTATGTGTATTTTATTGAGAATGATAGGAATAAACAACTCTACATAATTATCCTATACTCTAATACAATACTAGCTCAATCAGACTAATCAATAACAAAGACTAGACCAGCAATCCTGTTGCCCAACTATGATTACTAATCAAGAGTGTGGCCCATATGCACTAATTTCACAAGAAAAGATAATTTATATGATTAGACGTTAAAAATATCACAGATTTATCAAATCTTACAATGGGAAATAAAAAAAATATTTTGATGTAACCAAACCTTATATCATGATTCTCAATACAGTTTCCCACACCTTATATCATGATTCTCAATCATGATATAGTGAGAAGCAAGGGCCGCATTTGGCTTGCCCATGAGAAAAGTAATTCGCAATATTTGGGGTTTGTGCTCCTACAGGAACAACTTCCAGAAATCATGAAATGATACTTGTGCGAATAGAAAAAATTTGTTTATTTCTCATCCAACACAAAAAGAGCCCCATTTCACAATTTTTGGAATTCTTATAATAAGAGTACATATTCCAAAAATAAGAAATTATTTCGCCAGTCCAGAAGCGGCCATGAACCAAAAACAGCCTAAAAGCCCGTATCAGATGGAAGAGGGGCACAGTTGTGGAACCATTATGCTTTTCCAACGATGACATTTTTCCCAAAACTCTTTGGCCAACTAGCATTGGTTCTAAGGTTTTGCTTGAGATGAAAAACCATATTCTAATAAAAGAAAATAAATACATGTTATTTCTTCAGCTCCATATTCTGATAAAAGAAAAATCATATTCTATTCAATAAGTTTGTAAGCAATTACTAACCTAGCTTCCAAATTTGAAATTCACTATAACAAGATGACCCGTTTGGGTGAACTGAAAACTGTATACAGCATATTGGAAAACAAACCTTTTGGCTCATTGCATCATCTGCACATTTGACCAAGGCCAGACCTTCTTCAGTTACATGCTGCATTAGATGAAAACACTAAATAAAATTAAAACAAAGATAATGAAAAATGAGATTTGCACCCAGCATGATTGGCGGCAGCACCCACTCTTTGAACTTAAGGTAATAAAGAGTACAAACTTTGTACTGTTGTTTACAAAAAGTAGACATCAAGGATGGAGGGTGTAAATGGCGGCCCTCAAAAGAAAAGAATTATTTTAAATAACCCACAAGTAGTATTTTCTTTTTTTTTTTTGCAAGAATCATTTCATACCTTTTTATATATCTCCGATGCTAGCTCCAGGCCTCCGGTTATCTTAAAAAAGATATTATACACCCTTGAAAGATGCTCCACCTAGGATGAAGCAAGCATAAAATCATCTATATTATATTGAATTCGATGGAAACACATGTGCATTAATTCCCTTCGCTAAATAATCCGTAGACGGATGATATAAATCACACATCCATACCTTGTCATCTCGAAGCAATACATGCAATCCTGTATGTTTGTTTTCAAGTAGTTGGCTCATATACATGAATAGCATCTCATGTTGCACTCTCTGTAAATAGATACCAGAAACCATAACAAATAATATTAGAAACTGTATGAAAATATACAGTTATTAAATTCAACAAAATACAAGTAGAGAAAATTCATCCAACGTAGGCACCATCTGGATGCGTGACTGAAATTGATTGAAACTATTA
Source organism: Magnolia officinalis (assembly GCA_021015155.1). Classification (NCBI taxonomy): domain Eukaryota; kingdom Viridiplantae; phylum Streptophyta; class Magnoliopsida; order Magnoliales; family Magnoliaceae; genus Magnolia; species Magnolia officinalis. The sequence continues at coordinate 11,548,551 of JAJHSJ010000018.1, read as the reverse complement.
GTTCAATATATAGATGAAATGACCAAATATTAGTTCACTCCTTCGTATTTTAACAAGGAAAAAGCCTTCATATCCTATTTTTGTTCCTTCCGCGACCAAGTCCATAATTTCAATTTCATGATATTTGGTGCAACAAAACACACCCTAAATGAATCGTTGTAATTGAATTTGACAGTGCATCCGAACCCATTCTAATGTAGAATACCTCCAACAGCTTCGGCTCACTGCTTGAATGTAGGCAACAAAAGGCCATATCCTTCTCTCTTTTCAAGCACCTCTCAACCTGAAATTTACAAAACAAAAGGCTCAATACAACCCGTAAGTCCACTTATTTAGATGGCTAGGTTTAAAGTAGGCACCAACCATCATAATGTATTGCAGGCACGAATCCTCATCAAAATGCTTTGAAGCCTTTTGGGCATAGTAATTAGCTGTACTATCGAGCATGGGCGCCTCAAAGTCATTCTCGTATAATTCCATACTTCCATCCTTCCCGACTTCTATGAAAACATCCACAATGCCCTTTATTAAGGCCCGATCGATCTGCTCTCCTTCACGCTCTTTATCAATCTAAAAAAACCAGTTTCCATTTAACTATTTTGTATTTGGATGAAAGGCCCTATATGACCACGAAGAAATGAAAATGGTGCGTACCAAATCAAGCACCACATCTTTAATTCTACCATTTACCTTGATGTAGACCTGAAACTCAATAACATGGAAATTGAATTATCTAATATAATAAAGAAGAACAAAATATGGGAGAAGTGATTAGAGAAGACTCATATATGGGGCTGAATTTTGAGGATCCAATCCATTGAGCTGGTGGTCCCCAGCATGGAATTGCTCTGAAAATCAGATAGATTGGATCCTAACCCTTCTATTGTTGGACTCGTTTTCTTTTGAATGTGGGCCACTGCTGTATTTTATCCTCAGATGTCTATTTCTAGGCCATTGATCAAAGGGTTAAAAAACAATATGGAAAATTTTCCAGGCATCCCCAGTATCAACAGCGTGGCCAGTCAGATAAATGACTTGGATATCGAAACATGGTTTCATTTGTGCGCTGCCCATCACATCAGAGGACCTACAATTCATCTTGAACTAGCTATTCCAATTCCATTCAATACTGTATTCGAAAACACACTAAATAGCGATAGAGAAAATGTACAGTTTTGGAGAAAGGTACAGATAGAATTACCATGTAATAGAAGCATAGTCGGCCCAATTCTTTAAGTCCGGGGAGGGTAAGATGGCATGTGTAATACATATCAAGATAACTAAAGAATTCATAGAGATATCCGATGTAAACTTTGTGATTTCTCCACCTTCGCACAAGTTCTCTCAACAAAGACAAGTCTTGCTTCTCTATCAATGAGACTAATACCTGATAATACAAAAAGAAGGAAATGTTCTTACAACAGGAATCATTTGTTGTCAATGTCTTAAATCTGTCTGTAACAAGGTCTGTAGATGGGCATCGACAGACCACTCGATTCTATCGAGTAGCTGTCGATGCCATCAACAACTCACTCAATCCCATCAAGAAAAACTGGAAAATTCCTTGTTAATTGCTAAATAGTTTTGGAGATGCTATTCGATGGCATCGAAGGAGGTTTCTATGGCTGTCAATGCCATCGAAGGCACACGTAAAACTACATAAGTGCGCGATTTGTTTCCTATTCTGGTTGTGGTAGTATATACATTGGGTGTAATCGGGATTAGGGCAGATTAAGGGCTTTCTAAGATGTTCTTAATGGTTCAAGAGGAAAGCTAGGGTTTTCAAGGAGGTTTCTGGGGTTATTCGGATCGGTAAGTCCATCCATCTCTTGTAATATTGCTTTCATAGTGGATTTCTTGTTGCTTTGTGCCGTGGGTTTTTTCTCGTGGGGGTTTTTCCATGTAAAACTTACGTGTTCTCTTCTTCTTCTTCTTCTTCTTCTTTTTTTTTTTTTTTTTTTTTTTTAACACACGCACACACACCATCACACTCACGCTCTCTTTTTTTTAATTTTGTTTGATTTCTTCTAGTTTGATTGATTCAGGTTTGCTTCTGCGCGACCCCCAACAAGTGGTATCAAAGCTAATGTTGGGGTTTCAAGTTCTAATCTGAAACATGTCGACGAAAGGATCTAACGTGAAGTATGAAACGGAGAAGTTCATCAGTAGAAATAATTTTGAACTATGGAATGTGAAGATGAGAGGGATTTTAATTCAACAAGGATTACAACATGCTCTCCTTGGTAAGGCAAAGCATCCTACATCTTTGACTGAGGAAGAGTTGGATGAACTTGATGAGAGGGCTACAACTCTGATCCAATTGTGTCTAGAGGACAATGTTCTATATAATGTCCTGGATCAAAAGACCACAGCAGGGGTATGGATGAAGCTTGACAGTTTGTACATGAAGAAATCCTTGGGCAGTCGTCTGTATCTTAAAAAATAATTCTACAATCTTAAGATGACAAAGGGATCTGATATCAACGAACACATGAGCACTTTTAATTAATTGCTCTATAAATTGACGAATGTGGAAGTTAAGATCAGAGATGAAGATCAAGCCTTAATTATGCTGAATTCGCTTCCATTGTCTTACGAAAATCTTGTAGATACTTTAATCCACGGTAGGGATACTATCGATATTGAAACTGTCATCTCAGCCCTTCATGAGAAGCAGTTGAGAAAGAAAGATAATGACGAGGATACCTCTACAGATGCAATGGTTTCTAGGGGAAGAAATTTTGAATGGGAGAAGGGGAATTCTCGATTTAGATCCAAATCAAAAGGAAATGACAAAATGAAGTGTTTGAATTGTGCAATGAGAGGGCACATGAAGAAGGATTATCAGAATCCTAAGGCTCAAAAGGGAGAAAAAATTGAAAATGTGATGAAGGAGGCTAATACAGCGCGATCTAGCGAGGAGGTAGATGGTGGTGATGTCTTGACCACATCTAAATCCGGTTACCTAAGTAACGACTAGATCTTGGATTTGGGAGCCTCATACCATATGACTTCTCAGCAAGAACGATGGTGGACAGGTTTTTATGGGCAATGACATTGCCTATAAGGTGGTTGGTATCGGTTCGATGCGCTTCGATGGGGTGGAATGTATCCAGACTAATGTGAGACACATTCATGACCTCATGAAGAATCTTCTCTCTCCTGGAGCACTAGAGGCACTTGGGTGTAGGTTTACTAGTTTTTTAATAGGTCCTTAAAGATTCTAAAGGGACACTTGTAGTAATGAAAGCGCAGAGGAACAACAATCTTTACAAGTTCATCGGGAATACCGTATAGGGTGGAGCTACAGCGTCCGTAGCGGAGTCCACATCAACATGTTTGTGGCATGCTCGTCTGGGCCATATGAGCGAGAGCAGTATGAAGTGCTTGAGGAAAGAGGCATGACTCTAGAAAATATCCACACAAGTGTGAATTTGGCTGACATGCTTACGAAGGTAGTTCCTATAAAGAAGTTCAAGTTCTATGTGACTTCTCTAGGCTTGGCGAAGGCTTAATGAAGACAAAGTGTGCATGAGAAGTGAGGATGAAGATATGATGGAAGGCAATTAGAGATGGTGATGGTAAAGGAGCAATTGAGTATGAAGATTGAAGACATGGTGGAGATTGTTATCAATGTCTTAAATTTGTCTGTAACAGGGCTTGTCGATGCCAACAGACCACTCGATTCCATCGAGGAATTGTCAATGCCATCGACAACTCACTCGATCCCATCGAGAAAAACCGGAAAAATCCTTGTTGATTGCTGGACAGTTTTGGAGATGCTACTCGATGGCATCAAAGGAGGTTTCGATGTCATCGACTGGTCGTGCGCGCAAAACTGCGTAAGTGCACGATGTGTTTCTTATTCCAGTTGCGGTATTATATATATTGGGTGTAATCAGGATTCGGATAGATTAAGGGCTTTCTAGGACATTTCTAAGGGTTCAAGAGCAAAGCTAGGGTTTTCAAGGAGGTTTCTGGGGTTGTTCGGATTGGTAAGTCCATCCATCTATTGTAATATTGCTTTCATAGCCATGAGGGTTTTTCCACATTAAACTTGCGTGCTCTTTGTGTGTTTTTCTTTCATTTGCTTCCGCACGACCCCCAACATCATTGCTACAGAAAGTTAGGTGCATTTGAATGCTTAGATGGTTAGTATTGCAACAAATCAATTAATAAAAGATGAAATGTCTAGAGTGGGCAAATATCATTTTACTTCCTTTTCATGAGTAATGCCCCGAATGCAATTCCAAAGCGTTTCAAATTGAACTGGAAATGATCATGATGTTCGATGTATCCTCTTTGATGAATTGAGTTATAAAATAAATCATTTCACTTGAACATCCAAACACGTCCAAGATGACAAAAGACCGGTTTTTGCAAGGCTAAAGATACTTGCTGCTGAGTTGTTGCCTATGAATCCAACATGATGTATGGATGCATTATTGAAGTGAATTGTGAGAAACTTCCTTACAGTTCATACTGAGGGACTCAAATCCATGTCATGACTACTCTATTTTCAAGTTGGACTTGTAATGAATGCAAATTGCAATTCGATTGACCTGATTGCTTGCAATTCGATTTTACAGCACGTCCAAACACGGCCTAGAACTAATAACAAAATGAAAGGAGGCAGTTAGTCTTTCTTGCCTTCGAATTGATGTAGTCTCTGATTGATTGCCTGTATCTCTTGTAAAGTTCTTCTGAATGGCCATATAGGGGAAATTGGCCACAAAGATTGTAAATCGTTCTGTTTTGAAGGTCAAGGATCCACAACAAACACCATTGATTTGAGATATGGACATACATGATATTGGCGATCAGAAGTCGAAAACAGAGAAACAAAAGGATACGTATAGAGTTGATGTGCTCAGCCAGGGTGAATGACAATTCAGGTTGGCCATCGAGAATGGCCTCTACCTTGTCAATTCCCTTCCTCACGATGCTCCATCCTACTTCTAGCTCGATGGGTTCCTCCAGCATTCTGGTATATTAAAAAAGGAAACAAGAAGGTCTACATTACGGAGCTGTGCATTGACTACTAGAGCAGCCACCCAAATCCTGTTGTGGCATGTGCGCACAAGATCTGGTCCATTCACCAATGGGTCCCAACATGTATGTGGCATGGCTTGAAAGTTAGGCTGGTCAATCAATCGTCAGATAGGCGCACATGTATGATGCATGTGGATCATTTGGTCAGTTTTTAGTCCAACAGTCCATTATTTTCATTCACATATGCCCACCCGATAAGTGAATATAGTATAATTCGCAGGTGAGAAAGAACTGCTAGATTCAAATGTAATTGAAACAAAATCACATGGTACGGGTGCATTTGGGTTCAATATCAGAATTGGAATGTATTATTGGCCTAATGGATAATAGAAAACATTATTAACTTCAGTCAGTTCACTTAAATAAGCTAACTCTTTTGCTGAGAGGGGAATGAGTTGGGATTGCAAAAGTGCATCCAAACACACAACATGAATGTGGGTTTGGTTCAAAATGAAGTTTAGGCATTAAACAGGCTCTTTGAGGGTGTGTCCAAACGGGCCCAAATGCAATAATCCTAAACCTCGTTTATAGGAATAATGGGCCTAAAGTAGAAAATACAATCTAAAATTTCTAAAGTGACGACATGGACGAACCAAGACTGGGGCCCCAGCTACTTAAAAATGCACTCTAAAATTAAAGAAAAACAGAAAAAAAAAAAAAAAAAAAAAAAAATCAGAACCGTTAAAGAAACCCAAGATTCTTTTGATTGAATTGCAGAGCCAAGAAATATAAAAGAAAAGGAGACCAACAGCTTTAACAGACCCTTTTGATAGAAACACCCTTCTCTTTCTGCATTTTAATTTATTTAAAAAAAAAATATAGTACAAAACAGGGGGGAGAAAGGGTGCATTATTCAAAAGAAAGGGCGAAAGAGTGCCTTCTACTAAAACAACAAAACCCTAATTCCGTGAATTGAAGAAGATGCCAAAATGAGAAAATATATTCCAGCAAAGCCCACTGCATTCATCGATATGACAATGCGTTTTGAATCTCTGATGCCAGATGAAAAAAGAAGCAGAAAACAAAGAAAATATGAGATTGAGAGTGGGCATTTTGGTCATTTTACCTGAAAATCGCAGGGGTTTTCTTCTTCCTCTCTGTCTCTCTTCTTGTAGCATGAAATGAAATTTCTATAGTGCTCTTAACTTTTATAGTTATGGACCCGAATCTATTTCCAACGGGTTTTTAACATCGGCAGTTATTTCATACTCTAGCTGCGTATGACGCTTGATACGCAGGCACTTAGAACTTGTTCAACTGAAAAATATTAAATCAAATTAAACCGACTAAATTGTGGAACCCACTGTAAATAAGTTACATTCTAAAAATTAGGATTTTTTAATAGTCCCAACTTCTGATTTGTCGACGCTTGTTTTCTTAACTAAGACCGTTGGATACGTTTTTATTTTTAACCGTTCAACTGATGTCCAGAAATCTAATTTTTGGTACATGAAATATCTCTCTGCTTTACATGTTGCTGGATTATCCATCGATCGTAACCGTCCAACTAGTGGACCTCAATATCGAAGGGGAAGTTTCAAAATTAAGACTATATCCATAACTTAACTTTACTTTTCAGCACCTAATGTGGAACGTTAACAGCTTTTCTTTCCAACCGTCGATTTCCATCAATAGTGGGTCCCGCTAGATGGACAATCCTGATTGAAGGATAACCCTGCCACGTGTAATGTAGCGCTACGGCTCAGCCAAATTCCGGTTGTTTTGATTCTGTTGTAACTTGTATAGTCTCTTACAGCTACAGTGGCCGAGCCCTGTGGAGCCGACACGGACGATTCGGGCCGACACGCAATCAGCTTCCCGATTCGGGTTCTCACTGCTAGTGCTAGATCCTGGGGTCAAAACTCATCAAGATAACCAAGTCAGATGGGCGGCACGACCTGGAACAACAGCGATCGAATGCCAACCATAGGATCGGGTGTGGGGCTACAATGCATGTGTATTTCATCAAACCCGTTCATCAGGTGTGGCTCAATAGGACGAAGGGAAGATATAAAAATCGGCTCGATCTAAAACCAGGCGGGCCACACTACGTGAACTGATGTATAGCAGGTCGCGGGCACTTTCAGGTCCAAGATGGATAAAAGAAGGCCCGATAGAAGCGGAAGTCATTAAGACTATCAGAACATTTAAGCAAGTATATCTCGCAAATCAGAATGAATTACTCGACATATCATATATGATTTTGTGGTAGGACGAGATACTCTAGCCAACCAACTCGGCTGCCCACGCTGAATTTGCAAGATTCCATCATATAGGCGGTTGAATTTCATGTTTAATTCCATTTTTACTATAAATAGTAAGTTTTAGTTTGATTATAACTCTTCATTAGGGGTGCACATTTAACCGGTAGAACCGTGGAACCGGACCGGAACCGTTGGATCGGTCCGGTTTGGTCCGGTTCTGGACAGCACCGGTTCCGGTTCCGGTTCCAAAATTGCGAGAACCGTTGGATACGGTTCGGTTCCGGTTTAGGGGCAGGTAGAACCGACCCGAACCGTGGAACCATGGTCCCCACCTCTTCTTACGCGTTGCTAAGAAGGATGAGCGGAGTAGATCTCCGAGAATGCCTTCAGAAGTAGGCCCACCTATTTTTTTTTTTTCAAAATATCCAAACAGTGAAAAACGTCCAGGGACGGACGTGCATGGATTGGGTTTTGACAGTGGCCCCACCCATCATCCCTTTTCATGATCTGGACCGTCCAATGTGTCCCAGAGGGCGGCTTGACCTCGCCTAGGTGGCGGAATTGTAGAAGATGAAAAACCCAGAACCGTGGAACCGATCCGGAACCAAACCGGTTTTCACGGTCCGGTTCTGGTTCGGTTCTAGTGTGCTAACGGTTCGGTTCCGGTTCCGAAAATCCCAGAACCGTTAGGAACGGTTCGGTTCCGGTTTTACCCCGGAACCGGACCAAACCGGACCGTGTGCACCCCTACTCTTCATCTGTTGGGTTTTAGGAATTGTGCTCAACCTGAAAAGTATTTAGAAAAATTAGCAGAATAATGTAGTTAAACCACATAGGACACTTACTATAAATAAAAAATTTACTATTTATATTAAGTTACAAATTTTAGGGAGTTTTAGTTATAGTTTAATTCCTAAACTTATTCAAGTCTTAGTATCCCTATTTAAATAATTGTAGACTCATTTCATTCATCTATCAAGCATTTAAGAAGTTTCTTTCATATATTTTAAAATTATTTCTATTTCTTTTCCTCGCGGATTCGAGAAGTCTCTGTGAGGAGTCCAGAGAAGCTTCGTGGATTTGGAGTAGTTATCCTTGAGGAAGACGGTGATCGACCTCATCACGTTCATCCCTGTGTCATGAATTAACGTGTTGTAGACATAATTTTACATTATTCCTGCTGGTTTGGTTAATATGAGTCTTTTATCATGCTTATATTGTGGATGAATGGTAAAACTTAAGGTTATAAAATGTGTCAATGTCTTAAATTTGTTTGTAACTAGGTTTGTTAATGTCATCGACATACCCTTCGATCCCATCGAGCAGATGTCGATGCCATCAATAGATGCTCGATCCCATCAAAAAAATTAGATGGGATTAACACTATTATTGCATGTATGGAAATACCATGGTATTTTGCCCATCCAATCTAGGGTTGTACACGAACTGAGTTAGCTTGGTTAGCTCGCTTGACTCGTCTCGAAAAAGCTTGATTTGAAACTGAGTTCGAGCCGAGTCGAGCTGATTCTTTAGCTCGAAAAAATTTGAACCGAGTTCGAGCTTGCCCGAGCTTGACTCGACTCGAATCGAACCCAACTCAAATCAAACTCGGATTGAAGCGATTCGGTGACTCAGTTACTTTGATATTGATGTTGCTAGGGGTGTACACGAACCGAGCTATCTCAGTTAGCTCGCTTAACTCGACTCAAAAAAGCTCGATTCGACTCGGTTCAAAGCTGAGTTCAAGTCGAGTTGACCTGATTTTTTGAGCTCGAAAATGAGTTCGAGTTGGCCCCAGCTCGACTCGACTCAGATCGAACCCAGCTCGAATAGAACTCGGATCGAAATAGTTTGGTGACTCAGTTACTTTGATATTGATGTTGCTCACCAAGTGTTTGATGAAATGACTTAATGAAGTGTGGCTGGTGGCAAGGAAGGTATGTACATGAAACAAATACCTTTTTTTTTCTTGGTTTTATGTTGCTTAGAAGGTGTTTGATAAAATACTTGTAAAACCACCTTTCAAGGACCTTATCTCACTCCTTTGAAATCTATTGTGGAAAACACAGAAAAGCTTTTGATTCATTGCAGGGTGAATGAGAATCAATGACAGCTAGTGGCTTGTTATTGTAGCAGATTTTCAGGAGTGAATGAGAGATTCCATGAGATATGACTATGGTTTGACCTTATAGGGTGGATAAGTCCTATCAGATAGCTCTGAAAATTCAAGATCAAAACAAGAAGCAGCTAGCCATAGCACCATCATCTCAAGAGATTCACAACTCCAAAAAACATATAGTGGGATTTTGAAGGCGCAGTCCAGGTGTTTGTGGAAATGCTGCATAGGCGAACTCGGCTTGATCTTGGCTCGAACTCGACTCGAACTGGGTTGAGCTACTGACCAAACCAAGCCGAGCTAGCCAATTAGGCTCGAGGACCTAGTTGAGCCGAGTTCGAGCTGAGGTCAGGTAATGGCCGAGCCGAGTCGAGCCAAGGCCAGCTCGACTCGGTTCGACTCAATGTACACCCCTAGATGTTGTTCACCAAGTATTTGATGAAATGGCTTAACAAAGTGTCGGCTGGTGGCAAGGAAGGTATGTTTCATCAAACAAATACTCTTTTTTCTTGATTTTGATGTTGCCTACAAGGTGTTTGATGAAATACTTGTAAAACCATTGCTGGTGTTTTACATACAGTGATAATTTAAAGGTGTAGTCCATGTGCTTGTAAAAATGCCGCACAGGCGAACTCGGCTCGAATTGGCCCGAGCTGCTGATCGAACCGAGTAGAGCTGGCCTGTAACGCCCTGAATTTTGCTATTTTGGGCCGAGCTGTTGACTGAACTGAGCCAAGCAGGCTCAATCTTTTTTTTTTTTTTTTCTTTTTATATCACTAGCCTACATTGTCACTTAATGACTCTTGACATTCAAAGTGAACGTATACGTGGGAGGTACCAGTAAAGAACCGCACAAATTCGATTAACCAACCATATGAAACCAATAAATCCGCCTGATCACTTAAACTTCAAGTCTAGCCTCGTGAATTGTTCATCTAGGGCCCAAATCTAACCGATATATTACTAATTAATCAAAACAACCATAACTAAATTAAAGATCTACCCAAAATCGAGCCAATTATGGGTCGGATCTTAATTAACGAACCAAGTCAACTTATTTACTCATTTAGCCTAAGAACCAACAGTCTAGAGTGATCATGATCGAATCACCATTTTCACTAATTTCGAATAGGCCACACATGAACTTAGCTAATCCAGACCCTAACAACGGCGTCTAAAAAATCTCCTTACCTAATTCATTTAAAAAATGCACCAATTATCCGAGCAAGTTCTAGACCACTCGTTAGTGGGCCACTAGTTCCAAAATTATAAAATAATGTCCGTCTCACTGGGCTTGACGTCTATCGCGGGTGCCGAGTCAAGATAGTGCCCATAACTGCTTAACTTGGGCTGAAAAGGAAGTGCTTGAAACATGCAACTCTCATAGTCATGAATTTGAAACTTAAGTGAAGAAGGCCCCTCCGCTCGTTCGCAAATTATGACTTTTCAACTGTTAATTGCGATCAAACTTGAGGTGCAAGTTAAAGATATTTCTTCGCTCATATCCGTATAGTCGTGTCTTCGATCAATCGTTAACAACCGTTCATCGCAAGTGGGGTTCCCGTGGTTAATCAAGGTATCCAATCTCCACCAAATTCAGACCGATCACTCATCTGGCGATGAGGCACCTGCTCCATGGCACAGATGGGTTAGCGGGCCCCTAGAATAGCCCTATGGGCCAGGATTTAACCCATTAGTGGCATGCATGTTAGCAAAAGGACCCCCAAGGCCATTTAGACATGAATTACAGACTATTTAAGCTCAAAAATCACATTCCCTCACTCTCATACGAATTTTTCTGTTGCAAGGGAGAGAGGGAGTGGGGAGAATGGAAGAAGGAGCTCCTTAGAGGAGTTGATTTGAGGAAAATCCCCCTTGCTGCCACTCACAATGGACCCCTCAACTGCGCCCCACCATAGAGAGCGGCTCACCAGCAATAAAAAAAGTAACCCTCCAACCCTCTCTAAATTTCAGCATTGTAGAACTATTTGCATGCACCCTTACGAGCTAATTCCGTCGGCGTGGGGCCTCGATTCGCTAACCCGCGGACCCGAAACCTTAGGAGCAGCACCACGAATCGATGGACTACTCCAAGGTGCGGACCATTATCCTTAGGTTGCCAATTATTGAACCTACGTCACGATTAATGATTTGTTGTAGTGAATAAATGATTACATATTAACTAGTGCGTGCTCGTATGGCTCTTCGCCTCCTATAAATTGTTAATCATGTGTAATGTATCTCGAACATTCAATTAGATGCTAGAATAAGTTGAAATATAAATTTGTTGCTCATGTTTCCTATTACTCACATGCCTATGCACTAAATATGTCTTACCTTACATGAATTGCTATGTTAGTTGTAACGTGGCCTGCATGTTCGATGAAATGCCCAATAGAGTAGAAATTCCTAATTTGTTGCTTGTATCTGTTCCTATAGATGCATAGTTGATTTATTAGTGTTTTGATTGACTGTGGCTTTTTAGTTAATTGGGTTGGCCAACAAAATAAGAAAGATTTGCAAGGGTAGCCCTATTGGATTGGCTGCCCTGGGCCAATCCGATCGATCCAGGCCGAAGATAGACAACCGACAGTAGTTAGACTATACAGAATGCTTACACCCAGTGCCGGTTGCACCGTACTTCACCTGAGTTAGCCGAATTAGTCCACCAGTTGGCCAACCATGTATATTCACACCTACCTGAATCTGAAGCACCACATACCTTTGAGAGGCCCACTATTAACCATTAGTGATACGATCCCCAAGTCTCAGGAACCGGGCATGGTGGTATGGGACACTGTATCCGTTCTGTCGGCCTATGCTGGGTTGATGAGCCTCCCCGTGGTGATAGCTAGCACAGGAGGTGATAGGTCTTTGTTCGAACGACCCCCATCAAATTACTCGACCAATGGTTCCATGTTAGAGTACCGTTCGAACGACCCGGGCATGAATGGAATTGGGTGACGAGCCCTTCCTTGTGGTGATTTGGTTATGTGATAAGCCCGCACCTCAAAACCGAGTGATCATACTCGGTGTTTGGGTGACAACCCATACCGAGTTTATTCTCATACCTTTAGGTATCATGTCTTACCTTTAGAATTATTGATTTGTGAGACAAATGGATGATGCCTAAATTTGGATCATGGATCGCAAGCTCAGAGTCGCTATGGCCGCCCTGGGCCAAGTGATCTGAATAAGGTCATTGATTAAATGGACATGTTTCAGCTTTCCCAATCTTGTTGGATGAACAGACTTAATTAAATACTCGGCTAACATGAATATTCATAGCACTGCATTAGCATAGGTTGGCGACTCGGTAATCAAGGTTGCATTGAGGGAGTGTTTTTCATATGCAAACATATAGACGGTGTCGCTTGAGGGAGTGTTGGATGGTGAGGGCATACATTATAACATAATACCATACATGTACATTAACAAGAGTACCTAGGAATCATGTGCTTAGTTGCTTCTCATTATTTGCACCTGTGGAATTGATAACTTGTGTAACTTGATGTTAAAGGAACCACTGAGTTTATCGCTCACTCTCACTCTAGGATAGTGTTTTAAAACACAAACCAGACACTTTTGTAGATGCAGGTACTAGGAATCCGATGCGATGGAGGAGCTCATACAGACTCGGAGGAGTCCCCGTACTTCCAGTTGTTGGATGGATCGATATAGGACACTTTCAGGACGTCAATGAGATTTTTGGTTTAATACATTTTGTAATTTTGAAACTGTACACATTGCTCAATTGTAGTCCCGTAGTCTGGATAAACATATTTTACTTATTGGTCGATTTATTTGTGTTAAAATTTACGTTTATTACAGAGTACATCGTATAGTCTAATTTAATTCCATGAATTACTCAAATTTCTAGTAAAACGAACTATATAACCCTACTTCCGCAAAGCATAAGTGGCACCCGGGATATTGAGAGTCGAATATCTACTCGGCCCCCGAAATCCAGGGCGTTACATGGTTAGTCAGGCTCGAGGATCGAGCTGAGCTGAGTTCAAGCTGAGGTCAGCTAGTGGCCGAGCCGAGCTGTGTCGAGCTGTGCCAAGCTCGACTCGATTCGACTCGTGTACACCTCTAATCCAATCCCATGTTTGGGATAAAATTCTTGCCATAGGAAAACACTGGAGTAAGCGAAATCTTGTTTAGTGGACCATGAAATTGTATCAACAAACCAAATTCACAACGGATGTCGATCACTTATACACGTATATAACTAAAATGTCATGTGTAAAGGGTTGTATATGGATGGACGACATAGATAAACACATGCATCAATGTGGGGCCCAGATGTGTAGTAGATTTCAAATCCCACATGGGACCAAATGCAATTCCATCCCACTTAATCCCAACCTTTTCCATCTTCCCCAAACTCCTAATGAATTTGTACATGACCAAATGCAATTTTATCCCATTTAATACCATGCACCAAACACCCCCTAAAATCATTTATCTCTTGTAATATTGTTTACATAGTGCATTACTTGTCGCTTTGTGCCATGGTTCAAAGTAAAATATAGATTTTGCTCTGTGTGCTTTTGTGAGTCTCAACAAGTGGTATCAAAGCTAATATTTGGAAGCATATTGAATTTGAAAGCAAGCTATCAATGGCATCTAACGTGAAGTTCAACGTAAAGAAGTATTTCCATAAAATTAAATTTGAACTATGAAAGTTAAGATAAATGGCATCATAGTTTAGCAAGAATTGGAAGATGCACTCCTTAGAAAGCGACCAGAAACCATGAAAGAAGAAGAATTGAACAAGTTGATAAGAAGGCCAATATCTCAATTCATTTGTATCGAACAGATGAAGTCCTTTATAATGTTATGAGAGAGAAAACTACAGCAACATGGGCAAAACTAAAGAACATCTATGCGAAGAAGTCTATTCAGAATCCCTTGTATCTGAAGCTACAATTGTTCAATCCGAAGATGACGAAGGGAGCAGACGTTGAAGCCCACATCAGTCTGGATATGGATGAGACGATGAAAGATGAAGATCAAGCATATTTTATGTTAAATTATCTTCTAGAATCGTATGAGTCGTTTAAAGACTCTTTATGCACCGGTAAAACGACCATTCGTGTTGAGACCGTTATTTCGACTCTTTAGTTAAAGGCGATAAGAAAAAAAAGTGGTGACATGGTTGCTTCTACAACTGCATTGATTACGAGAGGGAGGGATTCTGAGCGGGATAGAGGATCTTCGCGATCGAGATCCAAATCCAAGGTCAAGGGCAAAGGAAAATTGAAGTGCTAGACTTGTGGCATGACAAGGCACATGAGAGAATTATTGTCAGAATCCTAAGTCAAGGAAGGTGAAATCATGTAGTTCTTCAAAAGAGGCCAACATTGCGGAATCTAGTGAGGAGGTGAGTGGTAGTGACATTTTGACCGCATCTAAATTTAGATATTTCAGTGATAAATGAATTTTGGATATGGAGACTTCATATCACAAGACCTCTCATAAAAGTTGGTTCACTAATTATAGTGAGTGCGATGGTGGTCACATATATATGGGCAATGACAATGCTTGTAATGTGGTTAGTGTTGGAACAGTGTGCATCAAAATGTTTGATGGCATGAAGCATATATTGATCGATGTCAGACACATTCTTGATTTGAGGAAGAGTCTAATTTCTCTAGGAGCACTCAATGTATTAGGGTACAAATTCACCAGGGTCGATCGTGTCCTTACAGTTTCAAAGGGAGCACTCGTAGAAATAAAGGCACAGAGGAATGATAACCACAACAGGCTAATCAGGTGTACTTCATCGGGTGGAGCTGTAGTATCTGTAGTTGATTTCATGTCTGCACATATATGGCATGCACACCTAGGCCGCATGAGTGAGCGAGGCATGAAATTACTTTCCGAACATTGTTTAATTCCAGTTTTTAAAAGCATTGATTTTAGTACATGCGAGCATTGTATATATGGTAATCAATCAAAGTTGTCTTTAAGTTTGGAAAACATATTTGTAAGGGGGTTTTGAATTATGTGGATTCTGATGTATGGGGCCATCGCCCGTAGTTTCTGGTGGAGGGTCGTCATAGTTTATTACGTTCATTAACAACTATTCCAGAAATGTGTGAGTTTATTTTATGAAAAATAAATCCTAAGTTTTCACCAACTTCAAACAGTGGAAGGCGATGGTGGAAAAATAGTCAGGGCGAAAGGTGAGAGTGTCGAGGACAAATAACAGTGGAGAATTCACTTCTAGAAAATTCAACATGTTTTGTAATGATGAAGGGATTGTTAGGCACGAAACATTGCACTACACACCAGAGTAAATAGTGTGGCTGAGCGGATGAATCAGAATCTCTTGGAGAGGGCCCGATGCATGATGAGTAATTTTGGGTTCAACAAGGAAATGTGGACTAAGGACATTAACACATCTTGTTACTTGGTGAATCTATCCCCTTTTATAGTTATATATTGTAAACTTCCAAAGGAAGTGTAGAGTGGTCAGCAGGCAGACTACTTAGGGCTGTTAATATTTGGTTACAATTCTTACTCTCACGTACCGTCAGTTGAGAGAGATAAGCTGAACCAAAGGTGTAACGTCCTTGATTTTTATTGCTTTGGATTTTTAAAAATCCTTGAATTTTTTTAAAAATGTAATTAACTTATATTATCACTTACTGACCATTAGCACTCAATGTTAGTTTATACACGGGTGGTACCAGTAACAAACTGCACAAGTCCAATTAATCAACTGTAGGAAGCCAACGAATCCGCCCGATCACTTAAACACCAAATTTAGCCATATGATTTCCTCACACAGAACCTAAATCTAACCGACCTACCACTGATTAATCAAGACAATTGTAACTAAATTAAAGGATCTACTCGAAGCCGAGTTAGATAAGGCTCGGATCTTGACTAATAGACCAAATCAACTTCGTTACTCTTTTAGCCTAAAACCGATGGTTTAGAGTAATCGTGACCAAATCTCCACTTTCACTAATTATAAATAGGTCATACTATGAACATAGTTAATCCAAACCCTAATCATTGCACACGAGAAATCTCAATACCTAATTCATTCCAAAAATAACCCGATTTTTCGAACAAGCTCTAGACCGCTCGTTAGTAGGCCACTAGTTCCAAAACTACAGAATCATGCCCGTCTTTCTGGGCTCGACGTCCATCGTGGGAGTCAGACCTGAGTAATGTCCAGAACCGCTCAACTTAAGCCAAATGATGAGTGCATGAGAAGTGCAAATACCCTAAAGGAAGAAGCTAAAACTTAAGTGAATTGGGTCGTCCACTCCTATGCAAAGTTGAGGATTTTGGATCGTCGGTTTACGACCAAACTTCACACGTGGAGTAAGGATATTTTCCTGCTCATATCTGTATAGTTGCGGCCCCGATCTACCATCGGTGATCGTTGAACAAACTTCTAATCATATCTGTCAATCGACACATCCAAATGGCGGGCCAATCATGTCCATACGTAGATCATCATTAGGGCTAACTATCCTACGATGTATATCGACATGTACGCCCATAGTGGGCCCTAGAGATTAGAAAGACCCTCCCATAGGGCTAATATAGTAAAAACCTAGCCCTTGGGGCCATTTACACCAAATCTGACACTATATAAGGGCTTCATTTAGGCACCCCTCTCCCATAGGAATTTCCCTAGAAGAAAGAAAGAGAGAAAGAGAGAAAGAGAAGAAAAAGAGGAGAAAGAGAGAGGAGAGCTTGAAGTATGATGATATGTGTACCTTCACCCCTCACATCCCCCTCTATAACCGCCTTGCTACTCATGGATCCTTATGGAGTTCTCTCGGCGGTAATTGGAGGTAAGAAATAGATTATACTATCTAATCTAGTATTTGGGGTTAGGTTTTCTAATCCTTACAATGGTTCGTATGATTATTTAGGCTTTGGTGAATTTTCCCTATACCATAATCGTAGGAGCGCTTTGAGTCAGGCGAATCATTACGAAAGTGCGGACTATTATCGAATCATTACGAAAGTGCGGACTATTATCCTTAGGTGGCAGATTATCAATTCTAGGATGAACTTAATGATTTTGGATACTAGATTGATATGCATGTGTAGATTTTAGGAGATTTATCTAGGAACATGTTTGATGTGTATGCTTAACATGCATGCAAAGATAAATTGATGTTTGATCAATCTGAAATGGTGTTTAGGCCTGTGAATTTTGCTGCATGTTCACCCTTGCATTTGATTTCCAACATGATTTTCTATACTTTTGTATGTCTACATTTCCTGTATTGTGAATGACATATGAAATTTTTGTCTCTTAGAAAAAAATCCAATTCCATGTACATACATGTCTAATTTTTACTGTTAGGGGTAGTTTGCATTCATTTTGATATTCTGAAAATTATATCTTGATTGTTTGTGTGTTATATTCTATAAATATTTGATGAGAAATCATGACTATCTTAATATGTTAAGAATTGAAGCCCTTTTGTCTGGGTTGGTCAAGAACCTATAAATTATGAGGGCAGCCCCGTCGGTTGGGCCGTCTCGAGGCTAGACTGACCAACTTGGGTGAACTCGTATGTATGACAGTAGTGGGACTACATGGGTTGCTTTCACCCGATGTCGTGTGATACGTGTTTGCCTAAGTTTGGGCGGGTTGGGTCCACCAACTGACCAACCGTGTTTGTTAACTATGTTTGCTCAAGCCTGTTTGGAACCTGGAACACCCCTCGCCTACTGACGCCCACTGATAACAGTTAGAAATTGATCCACGGTCTTGTGAGCTGGGCATGGTGGAATGGGACACTATGTCTGAGATGTCGGCATACGCTGGGGGTGACAAGCCTCCCCATAGTGACCGCGAGCGATCCCGCTTCCCAGCACTCTCCATGTGCTTGCAATCAGGAGTGGGGGACCCCGATGGGATCAAGGATCGCGGGGTCCTAGCCTCACGCGTTAAGGGGTCTGGGCCTAGCAAATGGATGATGGCATTGATATCATCGGGGTGTACCAGTTTTTCCAACCTGTTGGATGAATAGAATTAACTAAATACTCGACTAACACTATTCATGCATCGCATTAGCTAGGATTTGGCGACTCGGCAGTTGATGTCGCAATGAGGGAGTGTTGGTCATGCGCGACCATGAGATGAAGTCGCTCGAGGGAGTGTTGTGGGTGAGGTCATGCATCATACACAACTCATGCATATGCATTAACAAAGACTAGTTAGTGTTTATGAATGTGTGCTTTTCATTAAATTCATCATAGAATTGTTATTTGATGTAACTTATGGCTAATGGCACCCACTGAGTTAGCTACTCACTCCCACTCTGGGACGGTGTTTTAAAACACCAACCAAACATGTCATTAGATGCAGGTGAGGCGGAGCTCGACGAGCTGAGCGGGGTAAGCATGGATGAGGTAGAGGAGCTTCCCTGCTTTCAGACTTTCGGCGGATCCTTCTAGTCTGAGTTCGGGCTACCTCGGGGTATGGGTCAGGGCTCTAGTCACTTTAAGTCATGTATGGGTGGGACTAGTTCCCTATTTAGATGATTTTGGATTTATGGTTTGGATATTTTTATATTTAGTGGCACTTGATACTGGTTTATGACTTACTTATGTTACATGCCCTGCTAAACTCTTCATTGTTTATGAGATCATCCAAATGTAATTAAAATCTGAAGCCCATTAGGGCACCCATGGCACCTGGGAATTCGGGAGACGAGTTCCTACACGGCCCTTGAAAATTCGGGGTGTTACAAAAGCGCTAAAAAGTACATCTTTATCGGCTATGGTGATTGTTATGGGAAGACCAGAGATACATTAGAGTTGAAGTACGAAGTAACCTAGAGCCGACTCGGAACATAAGACAACTTGGAATCGAGCGTAGGTTAGGGTTGGACCCCCAATCCGATTGTTATTGTGCGCTTACTCTGAGCTCCCAGACGGAAGCCGTCGACTTAGGATTGGAGCGGGATCTCGGAATGATCCGAGGTCTTGATACTCGGCTCGGAATGATCCGACACCGAGGTAGCCGGTCCGGGACCTGGGTCGGAGTCTACTTATGAGGATCATGAGTTGTCCCATTATTGCACGATTAGCTACAGTTACTCAACCGCCCACTTCCGCACGACCGCACGATGACAGGATAGACGAATCTTACGTGGGACGTGGTAAATGCCCCATGATGCACCGACGCACTCTCCCTCTACAACCCAACTTAGACCCAGATTCCTTTGACCTGACTTAGGCATCGAAGGGTCCCCTATTTAAGTCAGCGTCTCCTTTGCTCACCATTGTTGTGCAGGTTTAGGACTTTGAAGCGACTCAGAGTTCGGAGATCCGAGCGAAGAGTAATCCAGATTTCGTCAGCAACAATGATGTTGTGAAGGGGTACAGGCTATATGACCAGGTTACACGGAAGATCATCCTTAGTCGTGACGTCAAATTTGATAAATGATCATTGTTCTATAAGGATGAACACAATGAGGACAAAAAGTCAGTTGTGGACATTCAAATAGACAAAGATGAGACATGTGTTGATACGCAGACGCAGACAGTAGCACGTAAGCAAGAGGAGTACCTACCTATGAGAAAGAATCCACCAAGAGATCGTAGGTTACTGGCAAAATATAAGGATGACTCAAAATATTACATTTATCCTTATTATGGATGAGGGGGCGTTGAGGGTCAAATATTGCATATTATCCCCCATTTATATCTTGGTTTTATGAACATGACAATGCTTAATGTTCTATTTTACTCATGTTTGTGTTGCAAGGTGAATTTAAGAGCATGGATTAAAAATGGTACTAAAAGCATGGATTTGATGCTCAAGAATCACCAATGCAAGGGATGGATCTTAGGAGACCAAGATTGAAGAATTCACATGCCGAAGATTCAAGAAAATCAAGTGAAGAATGAAGAGAATTAAAGATTTAAAGTGAATAAAAGGAATCCTGAAATCATCTTGAAAAAGTATATTCCGAAACTCTGGGTCATTCTATGAAATTGCGCAGAGTGAAATCTATTTTGAAAAACTGCACAGAGTGAAGTCTATTTTAGCAAAGTGCATAAATTTGAGGCGGTTTCTACAGTTTTCTAACTAGGTGTAAAAGTTGGAGGACTCTCTAGGATGCTTCAAGGCATCTTCTAGGGTTTAAAGAGTGGAGCAAAAGGGTGGAGAAGCCGTCGCTAAGAGTTTTTCTTCTTCTTCCTTAGTTGTTTTCATGTTTTCTTATAGGGTTTTAGATCCAATCATGTTTATGGTTGATAAACTTCTTAGGTAGGGATAAGAGGTGAAGCTTGTAGCATGATGAGATGTTTCTATTGCTTTAATTCATGTTTACGTTGAACTACATGGATTCTAATTTGATATTTAAGGAATACTTTTAGTTTTTAATGGTTTATTGTGACTTAAATTACAGTAGATCTGCAATAGCTTTGAGTATCTTCTTTTCCTGATTTGAGATTGTGAAATTAGTAAGTCATGTTGTTCACCATCGTCCCTTGGGCATGGTAGGGTAATGGAATCCTTCCTAATCTTTACAATTCTCCTGCTTTGAGATTATGGGATTGGTAAATCCTGTTGTTTGCCATTGTCTCCTGGGCATAGTTTGGTGATAGAATCCCTGTCAATTATCATAGTTCTCCTTTATTGAGAATTAGGTTGATAGAAGTTCAGATTTGATTTTATTGATATATTTTCCAATTGGATAGGATAGGACTCCAATTCTAATTGTGTTACTTGAATCAAGTAAGAGTGTTCCCTGATCACTACAAGTGGATCCTTGACACCCTAGTTCTCACCTTTAATTTTTTTATTTTAATTACTTAATTTACAATTACTCTCTCAATCACTTCAGAATTAGTTTTACATTTTTTTCTAGTTCTACTTTTAGTTAATTTCAGAAATGCACAAGATCAATCCCTGTAGATTTGACCTCGGTCTTACCGAGATTATTACTACATCGTGACCCTACACTTGGGGTTATGAACATTGGATCTATCTACTTTTCAAGAAGCTCTTGATAACGTACATGCCGAAAAGTAAAAGAAGCGATGTATGATGAGATGGACTCCTTATACAAGAATAAGACGTGAGAGCTGACGGAGCTTCCCATCGGCCGTAAAATGATCGAGTGCAATTGGATCCTCAAGAAAAAATAGGATATGTATAAAATAAGGTTGTTAGCAAATGGATAAATCAAAGTGAAGGTGTTGACTTCACTGAGATATTTGTGCCTGCGGTGAAGCAATTATCTATCATATTCATATTAGTGTTAGTTGCCCAATACAATCTCGAGATAGAATAGATGGATATGAAGACTTTTTTTCAGTATGAAAAATTGGAAGAGTATATTTACATGAAGCAACTAAAAGGTTTCGAAATACAAAGCACAAAGAACAAGGTTTGCAGGTTGAAGAGGTCGTTGTATGGCCGAAAACAGTTGCTTAAACAGTGGTATAAGAAATTTAATTATTTCATGATGAGTCAAAAGTTTACTAGGAGTGAGCATGATCATTGTCTATATTACAAGATACCACGTGATCGGAAGTTCATTATCTTGGTATTATATGTTAATGACATACTTATCGCTAGTCATTACATGTTTAAGATCAACATACTGAATACTCAACTATCAAGGACATTCGAAATGAAAGATTTAGATGTTGTAAAGAGGGTTATCGGCATTGACATACACAGAGACAAGAAGAGGAGCAAGTTATAGTTATCTCAAGTAGAATACCATGATAAGGTACTGGTGAAGTATAGGATGGACAAGGTAAAACCGGCCAGCGTTCCCCATGTGGCTCATTTTAGGTTTTCTTCTGAACAGTGTCCTGAAATAGATGAAGAAAAACAGGTTATGTCTCGTATGCCTTATTCAAGCGTAGTTGGCAACTTGATGTATGTCATAGTATATACAAGATCGAATATCTTCACATGTGGTGGGTATTGTTAGTAAATATATGTCTAACCCTGACAAGCAACACTTGTAGGCATTGAAATGGATACTTTAATATATTCGAGGTACGCAGGACTACGTATTGACATTTAAAAATTCATGGGACAAGTTAGTAGGCTATGTAGATGTAGAATACGCGGGTAATGTAGATACTAGAAGGTCAACTTCTGGTTACTCGTTTGTGTTAGCGTGTGGAGCGATCAGATGGATATTAAAGATTCAGTTTGTGGTGGTTCTTTCCACAACTGAAGATGAGTATATGGCAGTGACAAAAGCGTTCAAAGAAAGTGTTTAGTTGAGGGGAATGATAAATCAGTTGTAACTTCAATAGGAGGCCATGCTACTTAATTATGACAATGAAAGCACAATAAAATTGGTGAAGAACTCTGTTTATCACTCACGTACTAAACATATTGATGTGCATCATTGTTTTATCCGATAAGTGCTTGAGGAATGAGGCATGACTCTTAAGAAGATACACACAAGTGTAGATCCCGCTGACATGCTTACGAAGGTGGTTCCTATGGAGAAGTTCAAGTTCTATATAAATTTTATTGACTTGGCAAAGGCTTAATGAGGACAGAGTGTATACGAGAAGATAAAATAAAGCTATGATTGAAGGTAAATTAGAGATGGTGATGACAAAGGAGTAATAGATAATGAAGATTAAAGACATGGTGGATATTGTTGTAAATGTCTTAAATCTGTCTGTAACTGGGTCTGTCGATGTCATCGACAGGCCATTCGATCCCATCGAGAAAATTCTGAAAAATCATATCTGATTGCTGGACAGTTTTGGAGGTTGCTACTTGATGGCATCAAAGGATATTCGATGTCATTGACTGGTCCTTAATGGTTGTTGATGGCATCAAAGGATATTCGATGTCATTGACTGGTCCTTAATGGTTGTTGATGCTATCGAAGGTCTCATCGATGGGGCGTACGGAATTGAATAATTGCGTGATTTATTTTCTATTCCAGTTGGGTAGTATATATGTTGGGTGTAATTAGGATTATAGAGAGGATTAAGGATTTCTAAGTTATTCTTAAAGGTTCAAGGGTATAACTAGGGATTCAAAGGATATTCAAGGGATTGTTCGAATCAGTAAGATCATATATCTTTTGTAATATTGTTTTTATAGTGCATTACTCGTCACTCTATGCTGTGGTTTTATTCCCCAAGAGTTTTCCACATAAATTTTGGATTGCCTTCTTGTTGGATTTGTTTGTGCAGTTGTAATTACTTTGTTTGATTCTACTCTATGTGCTTCCACGAATCTCAACAATAACCTGATGAACGGAGTGGATTTATATGCAATGTGGTGGGCTCCTTGTAGCGCTCAGTAAAACAAGTGTTGTATCTGACAGACACTTAAAAATGGGCCATAAGATCATCCATCCACTGGGAGGCTCATCATATAAATGGTTTAGATAGTTGCAGCAACCACCAATTGGATGCATTTTGCCAACAGGCACCTCTCTATCATGAAGATGGACACATGCAAAAAATGTGGGTAGTCGATTCTTTAAGTAGACTGGGCATAAACATTGAATATGGACCGTTGACTTAAAAGATCGATGAATATTAAAGGTGGCCCCACATTATGGACAATAACATCGAAGGTTGAGCTCAAATGATGGATGATCCACATTATGATGGGCCCCACATAATGGACAGTCTAATGAATGGCCCACATCCAAGGCAGGCCCCGCATGATGGACGACCAATATTGAAGGTGGAGCCCACAAGATGGATGGTCCACATCAAAGGTGGGCTCCACATGATGGCAGTGGACAATGACGTGGGCCCGACATGATGGACAATTTATTTTGATGGTGGGCCCATATGATGGGTGACCCATATCAAGGTGGGACCCACATAATGGATAGTCCACATCAGAGGTGTTGATGATGAATGACCCACATCGAAGGTGGGCCCAACCCACATCAAAGTGTGGCCCACATGATGGATAGTCTGCATTAAAGGTGAGATCCACGTGATGGATGGTGGATATAAAAGGTGGGCCCCATATGATGGGCAATAACATTGATGATGGACCTCACATATTAGATGAACCATATCAAGATCAGCCCCACATGAGGACAGTTCGCATCGAAGATCAACATGTAATGATGAATGACCCACGTCCAATGCTGGCCCGCTTGACAAACAACCCACTTTGAAGTTGGGTCCTGCATGATGGATAGTCTATATTAAAGGTGGGCCTACACGATGGACAACCCACATCCAAGGTGCACCCTACGTAATGGACAACCCACATCCAAGGTGAGCCTCACAAGGTGGATGGACCACATTGAAGGTACGCCCAAATTTATACTCTTTTTTTTTATTATTATGTAAAGCATCAATTTGATGGTTGCCAATCCAATTAATTACTATCATCCATTTAGTGTGATTAATAGGTTATCCATCTATGGGGCCCACGATCTAAACCGTGTAGATTGAACTATATCCATTCACAGTAAAAGGCAGTATGTATTTCAATTGAAGTCAAACTCTGTATATTGGAGAGAGGTTTGCTCGAGTGCATCTCGACCCATTGAAATACGATACCACGGGACTTTTGTCTTTCAATACGAGGCATCTTCCAATGATCCAAACTATTCATATGATAAATCTCAGTTTCCTACTTAGAAGGAACATGCATCATATCCACCCCATCCATTAGGTGTGCCACCACATTTTCACCACAGTTTTTAAAAAATCAGTCAAATCAAAATGAAGGTGGGCCATACAATAGGGAATAGTATAAAATTGTAACGTTTTGGATTTTCGTTATTTAAATTTTAAAAATCTTTGAATTTTTTTCTATAATTAGCTTATGTTGTCATTTACTGACCCTTAACATTCGATGTTAGCCTATACACAAGTGTTACCAGTAAAGAACATCGCGAATCTGATTAATTAGCCGTAAGAAGCTAACAAATCCGCCCGGTCACTTAAACCTCAAGTCTAGCATTGTGATTTATTCATCTAGGTCTCCAAATCTAGCTGACCTATCACTGACTAATCAAGACAGTCATAACTAAATAAAGACATACCTAAAGCCGAGACATTAGAGGCTGAATCTAATTAACAAACCAAACTGACCCAATTACTCTTTTAGCCTAAGAATCAACAGTTTAGAGTGATTGGGATCATATCGTCATTTTCACTAGTTATGAATAGGTCATACTATGAACTTAGCTAATATAAACCATAATCATCACGCATAAGAAATCTTGCTACCCAATTCATTCGATAAATGCATTGATTATCCAAATAAGCTTTAAATTGCTCGTTAGTATGTCATTATACCTGAGACTATAGAAAGACACTCGTCTTAGTGGGCTTGACGTCTATCGCGGGACGTGTAGATTCCAATGAGCCTAGATTGTATTTTAAATTGCTCAACTTAGACTCGCGAGGCCAGTACATGAGATGCGTGAATATTTCTAAAATTAATTAGGAACTTAAGCTAATTGTTTGTATTTGGTCTTTACCAAAGTTGTGGCTTTCAAATCGTTGGATTATAACCAAATTTAGGGCACCGATTGAGATTATTACCCTGCTCACATCCATATAGTCATAGACCTGGTTGACGCTTGGTGACCTTCGATTTGAGTTGGGGCCTTCCCAGTTGATCGGCACGTCCGGTCATAGACCTAGATTGCATTTTAAATTGCTCAACTTAGACTCGCAAGGCCAGTACATGACGTGCGTGAATATTTCTAAAATTAATTAGGAACTTAAGTTAATTGTCTGTATTTGGTCTTTACCAAAGTTGTGGCTTTCGAACTGTTGGATGATAACCAAATTTAGGGCACCGATTGAGATTATTACCCTGCTCACATCCATATAGTCATAGACCTGGTTGACGCTTGGTGACCTTCGATTTGAGTTGGGGCCTTCCCGGTTGATCAGCACGTCCGGTCATCAGATGGTTGTATCAAAACATAGACAACCTAGTGGAATATTTATCACATGGCTTAAATTGACCCGTAAACCTCCCAGTGGGTCCCATTGGTAAAAAAATAACCCCCTCGTAGGGTTAGTATAATGAATAAAGGGCCATTAGGGCCATTTGTACACCTTATGTCATTATAAAAACCATTTTATTTCACACCCCCTCTCCCCATACGAATTTGTGCCCTAGCTTTTGAAAGGAGAGAAAAAAAGAGGAGAAAGGAGAAGGGAGAGAGAGAGAGAGAGAGAGAGAGAGAGAGAGGAAAAAATTGGAAGAACTTGCTCTTCTCCCCTTCGATTAGCAATCTAGCCGCAATCGGATCCTTCATCGGAGTCTTATTGGCGACGATTGGAGGTAAGTGTTAAATGACACTTGTAATATAAGGTTTTAATAGTTGTCTACTCCAAATCTTACGAGCTTGTATGCTTGTTTAGGTTTTGTAACGATTTTTCTTAAAACCCAAACCCTAAAAGCGCTAAGTAGGGTGAATCATTGAAACGGTGCAAACCATTATTCATAGATAATGCTTTATCGACCATTGAGGGTCTCAGTTAATGACTACTTGTTGTGAATGTCTCGATACATGACAACATGTCTATATTTCGATTTTAATTACAAATCATACTATCACATGCTTATTAATGCTCACATGTTCAATGAAATGCTTGAATGAATAAGTTGCTAAATTTATTATTTATGCAAAATCTCATTATGATTGTCTAATGAATTATAAGTCCTTAGTGACGTTTAGAACTTCTTACAAGATCTAGTCAGTCGAAAAATCGCTCAAACTAAGAGGTGGCCCAAATTAAGTTGGCCACCCTAGGCTTGTTCGATTGAACCGGGTCAAACACAGATGACTGACAATAACTGGACTGCGTGAGATACTTGAACCCAATGCTGGTTGCGTCGGGGTTCTCCTAAATCAATCAAATTAGTTTAACGGTTGATTGACCATGTATACTAACAATATATAACAATGACTAATTGAATGTAGGATACTCTCGTTCCCATTGAATGAGTCTACTTATAACCGTTAGCGATACAATCCTACAAAGACTCATGAGTTGGGCATGGTGGTATGAGACACCGTGTCCGAGCTTTTGACCTACGCTGGAGTGATGTGCCTGCTATATTGGTAAAAAAGGGATGGCAAGTCCACCATATTGGTACAAAATTAGCTGACGAGTCTCCCTATAGTGATCATTGAGCACTTATGAAGGCTTTGAGTATACCGTATTATAAATAGAATTGATGTTGTGACATCACTACATTTGTGTTTGGGTGATGACTCTTACATTATTTGTGCTTGTCATTGAGTGATGAACCCTAAAATAGATCAAGGGACATAGGCTATAATGGCGGTATCTTAGCTTTCCTAATATGATGTATGAACTAAGATTAATAATCACTTGGTTGATCATACATATCAATCATATTGCACTAGATTAGACCGTTGTGATTTAGCGTTGGAATCGCATGATGTGGGAGTATTATCATTTACAAAATAAGCGTTGAAATCACTTATGAGGGAGTGTTGGATTGTAAGGCACATGCATCATTTTATAATCTTATTCATGCATTTAACAAAAGTATTTAGGAAGTGTTTGTTTACCTGTTTTATCATTACTTGTATTGATTGAGTTGATAACATGTGTAATGTAGAACTAATGAAACCATTGAATTAGCTACTCATTCTCACCTGGACGGTGTTTCAAAATACCAATTAGACGATATTATTGATGCATGTACTATTGAGATCTCAGAGAGCTATGCTTATATCGGCTTGCACCACCACCATTATGTTTTGAAGGATTGGACGAAAACCGAAAACTTTACACTTTAATCATTTTGAGTATATATATTGTGACTTGTATAATCGTCATTTGGACGAACACCACTTTCAGAATTATATATTTTGAATAGTAGCCATATATGTATGGGTTTAGTTACATCTGCTTAACTTTTAATATCGTTGCTTTTAAAGCTACTATAATTTTGATTATATGTGAATGTTAACTAGACTATGTGGGCATGTAGGAACTTGCCTATGTGCATTTTCAATAGGTTCATACTCGGGAACTCGGGATCGGAGTCTCCGTACTCGGGTTCTGATTTTCAATGCGTAATAAAAATCATAGCTAAATCATCTAAAATCATGTGGTGTAGCCCAGCGTGAGTATAGGAATATCCTATGTTTGGGAGTGTCCCTCCATCTGAGTGGGGTGTGTTGGGGGCCTCGCACAAAACCTTAGGATCTAACCTCCCAAAACAAACCAGAATTATTGTATAATAAAGCAATAAAATAAATCAAAGCATAAACCACACCACACAAGAGATTTTTACATGAAAAACCCTCAAGAAGGTAAAAACCACAGGACCTCGTCCAGATCAACAATCCGCTATGAAGTAGAACATTACAACCTTCTTCACTCACGTAGTAGTGGATAAACAATAAGAGAATAAAAGAAAAACGGATAGATCTCACCGATCACAAGGATGTAGAAGTGCTGAGATGTTGATTGCACAATAGATCGCCTCCACGATCATAACCTCCCTCTTACAAGCTTCCTCTCTCTCTTTCTCTCTCTCTCTCACACCTTTGATAGCCCTAAACCCTTTAACAAACCCTTGCAAAGCTTTAGGAAACCATCTTGCATTACCTAAAAAAGCCTTAGGCACCCCTATTTATAGTTTAGGAAACTCTCTTCCGTACCTTGTTGCGAAAGGCCTCGGATTTCCGCATCCGCATAAGATCCGGACTCAAATCTGCTTAAGCTCGATTGGTTGAGCCGAGTCCTCGACCGGTCGAGCGACCCACTCGACCAATAGAGCACCTTGGAGAAATTACATCAATTGGTAGTTGGACTTTGAGTTGAGCCCCACTCGATTAGTCGAGCACCACCCACAACCGATCGAGCAGCCTACTCGACCGGTCGAGCAGCGCGGTGAACTACTCCAAATTTTCAACCCGTTGCACTGTTTCTCCCCTGAACTGAGGAGGAAAACCCATCAAATCTCTCCATTTCTGACTCAGGAGGGATTCACCTTCTTCAAGCCAGCCAGGTTTCTACAAACCTCAAACTTGCCCTTGAGCAAAGCCTTGGTCATCATGTCTGACCCATTATCGTCCGTGTGGACCTTCTCAAGCTATAACACCTTTTGTTCCAAAGTATCCTTGATCCAATGATACCGAATCTCTATGTGCTTCGACTTGGAATGCTGACTTGGATTCTTGCTCAAGTGTATAGCACTTTGGCTATCGCAATAGACCACGTGCAGCTCCTGCTTCAGGTTAAATTCTTGTAGGAACCTCTTCATCCAAAGCATCCTTTACATGCCTCTGTGACTGCAATGTACTTAGCCTTTGTCGTCGACATTGCTATAACCTTATGTAGTTTACTCTGCCAAGAAACCGCTCTCCCTGCAAACGTGAACATGAACCCCGATGTAGACTTCCTGGAGTCTATGTCTCCTGACATATCTGTATCTATGTAGCCCTCTAACACAGGTTTTTCGTCACCATAGTACAGGCTCAACCTGGATGAGCCTCTTAGATACCACAGTATCTATTTCACCGTTGCCCAATGCTCTTTGTCAGGATTGGCAAGATACCGGTTGACAACACCAACCGCATATGTTATGTCTGGGCATGTACACACCATAGCATACATCAAACTTCGTACAGCTGACACGTAGGGTATCTTCTGTATCTCTTCGACCTCTTCCTTCGTCTTGGAACACTGTCTGTTGCTCAATCTGAAGTGACTATCCAGTAGAGTACTTACCGGCTTTGCTGCATTCATATTGAACCGGTCTAGGACTTTCTCAATATACCGCTCTTATGACAACCAAAGCTTCTTGTTGCTTCTGTCACGGGTTATCTTCATTCCTACGATCTATTTAGTCGGGCCCAAGTCTTTCATCGCAAATGACTTGTCCAACTCCTATTTCAGCCTGTCAATCTTCTTGATGTTTTTTCCCATGATGAGCATGTCATCAACGTATAAGAGCAGAACTAAGAAATCACCATCTGAGAACTTGCGCGTGAAGACACAGTGGTCCGACTCCATTCTGTCATACCCATACTTCAACATAAACGAGTCGAACTTCTTGTACCATTGTCGTGAAGCTTGTTTCAGCCCATACAAGCTCTTCCTCAGCCTACACACCATATGCTCATTGCCCTTGACTTCGAACCCCTCTGGTTGGTGCATGTAGATCTCTTCTTCCAAGTCACCATGAAGGAAGACAGTTTTAACATTTAACTGCTCTATCTCCATATCCATGCTAGCCGCCAACCCAAGCAACACCCGTATGGATGTTATCTTCACCACTGGTGAGAATATCTATTTAAAGTGTATGCCTTTCCTCTGACCAAACCCTTTCACCACAAGTCTGGCCTTGAACCTCATCTGTGAATTCTTCTGCTCAACCTTCTTTATGAACACCCACTTGTTGGTCAAAGCTTTCTTGCCCTTAGGCAATTTTACCATATCATAGGTGTGATTCTTATGCAAGGATTTCATCTCCTCTTGCATAGCTTTCAACCACTTTCGCTTATGCTCGTCGGCTAGGGCCTCAGAATAATCTTCTGGCTCTTCCCCATCAGTCAACATAATGTACTCATTCGGCGAGTACCTCTTGGATGACTGTCTGTCCCTAAATGACCTCCTGACATGTGGCTCAATAGGTGGATCAAGTGGGGGCTGCTCCCCTGGTCTATCTTCTAAAGGAACTCCCTCGTCCTCTACACCTTGTTGTACTCCCCCATCATCAGGCACTATAGGAGGAATAATCGGATCCATGTCCTCTAGCTCACTTGAACTAGGCTGGTTCTTCTCTGGCTTACCAATGTCTTATATACACTAATCTTCAAAGAAAACCACATCTCTGCTCCTGATGAGCTTCCTCTCGGTCGGATTTCACAATTTGTAATCGAATTTTTCATCACCGTACCCCAAGAACACACACTGTCTGATCTTCATATCGAGTTTGGTCCTCTCGTCCTTTGGTATGTGAACAGATGTCTTGCATCCAAACACCCTGAGATGACTGTACGATGGATCCTGTCCAGTTTACACCTTCTCAGGTACTTCTCCATTCAACGGGGTTGATGGAGACTTATTTATCAAATACACTGCCGTGTGCATTGCTTCTCCCTAGAACATCTTGGGCAACTTCGCATGGGATAACATGCATCTGATTCCCTCTACAATGGTGCAATTCATTCGCTCAGCTACACCATTATGTTGGGGGGTCTTGAAAACTGTCTATTCATGCCGTATACCCAGGGACTTATAATACTCATGAAAGTTGCCAATGTATTCACCACCATTGTCAGTGCGGATGCACTTCAATGATCTACCTGTCTCTCTCGACCATAGCATGAAACAATTTATACACACCAAAGACCTCGTCCTTGGATTTCAAAGCATAAACCCAAACCCTCCTAGATGCATCATCTATAAAAGTGACAAAATTCAATGCCCCACCCAAGGTTTTTATCCTTATAAGACCACAAACATTATAATAAACCAAGTCTAATGCATGCACTTTATTAACATGAGAAGCAGTTTTAACAAATGAAACTCTATGTTGTTTCTCTGATAAACAATCAATACAGGTTTTGAGAGATATACCTGTCACGTCTGGAATGAGCCGCTTCCTTACTAGTACCTGAAACCCTTTTTCACTCATGTGACCTAGACACCTGTGCCACGTGTCAATAGCCGAATCTTCATGTAACGCCCTAAAAATGGGGGTCGAGCAAAGCTCTACTCCCGAGTTCCAACGCATCACTTATGCAACATAGATAATGATGATTGAATGTTGTCCATATTAGTGCATTTAAACATGAGTGGGATTATACTAAAACAACATATTATACTCTAGAGTTAATGTAATTTGGCAAGCGAAAGACTGAAATATATACATTTAATTACGAAAACGTTTCACAAATTTTGAAGTATGAGTATGAAACCGGGCTAAATATATACATGTGTTGTTTCTAACCATATAAAATGCAGGAAGTAAATGTGTTCGACTAAACAAGTATCCAGTAGTCCATTCGCATCGGTATGAGATCTACATAGATCCGCTCGATAGTTGAACGTATGAGAATCCTTCCTCCTCGCCTACGAAGTCCAACTCTGTTGTATAGACCTCGCCATCGCCTGCATCTAAACCAGAGTCTGGGTGGTGTTTTAAAACACCGTCCCAGGTGGGAATGAGTAGCTAATTCAGTGGAACTATAAAGCAAAGGTTAACATGTTATCAATTCAGTCAAGCAGTAATGATAAAGCAGTACAACGATCATATTCTAAATACTCTTGCTAATGCAATGATGATATGTATTAATGATGCATGCCCTTGCCTGCACTCCCTCAGCGACATCATCTCACGGTCGCGCATGGCAAACTCCCTAAACGTGCGCTTCCTCGCTAAAGCACATGCAATGCGGTGCATGATCATGTTAGCCAATATTTAATTAGGTTTATTCATGTAGCAGATTTGGGAAGCTAAGTTACCTCCCTTTTTATCATTAACCCAAACAATGATCCATCTAAGGTCGTCAATCCTAGTAATCACATACGTTAGGCAAGTTCGTTAGTTTATACCATAGGTTGCTACGGGAAGCTCGTCACCTCAGCGTAGGCTTAATTCACACTCGAGGTCACTACCCACCAACGCCCTACCAACTGACAGTCTATTTTCGAAGGCTCGTCATCAACCCGACTGGTGACCACAGCCAGGCTGCGCCGGGGTAGGCCTGTTTTATACTCAAGGTCACTAAGGGAAGGCTCGTCACCTTAGCGTAGTCTTAGTGTATACTCGAGGTCACTATGAGAGGCTCGTCACCTGATCATAGGCCGACATCTCGAATACAGTGTCTCATACCATCGTATTCGGCTCACGAGTTTGGGTTGATCGGTGGTGACTACGGGGAGGCTCGTCGCCCCAGGTAGGCTAACAGCTAGACCACGGTGTCTCATACCACCATGCCCGGCTCATGAGTCTTGGCGGATCGAGGTACCAAGGTTAAACGGGCTTTTCACTGGTAAGTTTGATACCTTAGGTTCAAGCAATAGCGTCCATACATGGTGAACATACATTGGGTCAATCAGGTTACTTGACAAGCTCGACTGGTACGAGCGTGCGTTGAATTAATCGACATGGAGCACATATGCACTCCTCGTGTCCTAGCCACTATTGATAATCAGTGTACGACTCGGATTCCTCGAACGTATCCGTCGTGGCTAAAATAGTTCGGCCACCGATCGTAAACCATTACCGATTGCTTAGACTACATGGTAGCCCCAATCACACTCCAAGTAATAGCATTCCCATATAGTAGTCATAACAGGATTTAGCAACCAACTCATGCATTTCAATCATTTGAGTATTCTATAAACACATAGTGAACATGACATCACACATGTACATTTTATACATAAGTCATTAAGCCTAATGTAAATTACATAGAGAAATCTATTCGAATCACTAAGGTAATTGAGGATCTCATCCCAACACCTTTAATAAATACATTTCATCGAACAATTACTCATTCAGGCATTTTATCAAACACCTAGACTACACACTACAACATACATGTAATATATTAGTTATAACATATTATGACGAATCCTTTCACAAAGGAATTCATATATATATATATATATATATATATATATATATGTGTGTGTGTGTGTGTGTGTGTGTGTGTGTGTGTGTGTGTGTAAGACGCTGAAAATGTCGTATCTAGGCGCATGTGATAGTAAGCAAGTTAGTCATAAACCATTACTGACATTAAAAGCCTTGAAAACCATAACCTAAACATTTATAGTCCGCACCTTCCGTCGGTAAACTCATATCGAACTCAGTTCGAACATTACGCCTTTGTCTACGGCACAACGACAACTTATCGCGTGAAATAGGGTAGCTATTTTACCATTTACTCTATTTTGATACCTAAAATAGATGAGAGTTAGGATTTCTTACCCAAATCGAAGTTGGAATGGCTCGTGTAGCGATGGTGGGGAGGCGATTCGACGTGTGGAGTCGTGGGAAAGGGTCCCAGCAACGATCTCCCTCTCTCTCTCTCTCTTCTCCTCACTCTCTCCTCCTCTTTTCTCTCTTCTCTCTCCAAGGGTAAGAGAAATTCGTATGAAATGAGGGAGGGGTGGGTTAAGGCTCTTATATAGGCCCAGAACTGACGCAAATGGCCCTAGGGCCATGGTATACTTAGGTTATAGCCACGGAGCGGTTGTTTTGATCCAACGGAGCTGATCTAGAGGCCCCCTTTCTGCATATGGTCTGGGAAAAGTTTCCTGATATTGGATCTAGGTCAAGTTAAGTTTTCAGTCCGATCGAATTTACGGATCGACCGCGGAGGACCAATTTCAGTTCAATGGTCACCGGTACTCGATCAGGGCCACAAGTATATTGAGATGTGTTGAAAATTTTCCCTGATCCGAGGGTATAATTGGGTCAGAATCTGACGGTCTAAATCCTTAAATTTGGCCCACAAGTGAACGGCCTAAATCACTTAAATCTAAGTTCATTTTCTAAAGGTATTCGCATTTTTCACACACTTCGCTCCGGGCTCAAGTTTGTGTTTCGGTATACTATTTGAACTAAATTCCTACGGTGGTTGTCAAGCCCATTAAGGCTGTCATAACAGTATAGTTTCGTGGTCATCGGACTTTCGACGCATAGTCCAAGTTCGATACGGAGTTTCAATGTGCTCCCGAGAGCAACTGGGTTTTAAGACTAATCTTAGGTTTCTAGGTAATGTAGCATTAGCGATTCTGCTAGTTTTGGATCTTGCGGTTCGTATTTAAAGTGGTTCAAGCTATTTTCACAGATAATTTAGTTTAACACTTAGTTAATTCTCGTCTAATTCCTAAATAATTTGGTCCTGAGTGATTTCTGCTTGAGGTGGTACTCGGGTCTTTGTACGGATTTTTCCAGGACTTTACACTTCCACTGCATTCAACCCACCCTTGCACACACTGACACTTGCCTTGTAAAGGGTGTAACACTTTTTTCCTCTAGCTGTGATCAATGAACCCTTATGAGCTTCTACCGCCTACCAGCGAACCGGCTTTCATAGTCATCATCATCCAGCCTTCTCGTCGACATCAAGTTGAGGCGAAGGTCTGAGATCTGCCTCACATCCCTGAGAACCAATGTGCAGCCCACATCGGTCTTCACACAAATATCACCAACCCCTACGATCTTCGATACGCCAGAATTTTCCATCTTCACAGTTCTAAAGTCACCTGACTTATAACTTGTGAAGAAGTCCCTGCGTGGAGTCGCATGAAAAGAAGCTCCTGAGTCAATGACTCAGTCGGTGTCCTAACTCGTAGCCGTGAGACAAACATCATGATCTGTAGAAAGAATAACTACAACGTCACCATCTGAAGCAACCGCAGTGGAATCTGATTAATCTTCCTTCTCCTTTCCTTTTCCTTTCTTGTCGTTCTTATTCTTACGACATTCATGCTTATAGTGGCCCTTCTTGCCACAGTTCCAGCATTCAACATCGTTTCTGTTACTCGACTTACCTCTTTATTTATCTCGCACCTTCCCGCCTTTCCTGTTCTTTTCTCTCCCCCGTTTCATGAATATCTTTCCGTCTGAGTAGACCCCTGACAATCGATTACCTGTTTCATGAATATCTTTCCGTCTGGCGCGGAGTTACTTAGAGACACTACCAATGTCTCCCAACTGTCAGGCAATGAACTAAGCAATAACAAAGCCTATAATTGATCATCCAGGACCATCTTCATAGCAGAGAGTTGGTTCACTATATTACTGACCTCATTCATGTGCTCGGTCATAGAATCACTATCTTTGAACTTGAGATTCACAAGTCGCCTTATCAAAAAAATTTTATTACCGGCTGTCTTCCTCTCATACAGCACTTCCAATTTCAGCCATAAGCTAGTGGCTGAGGTCTCCGTAAACATATGGTGGAATACAGAATCGTCCAACCATTGTCTAATAAACCCCACCACCTTCCGGTCCATCTTCTTCCAATCATCATCAGACATATCCTTGAATTTTGCTGATATGCCTAAAATTGGAGAACATAGGTCCTTGCAATAAAGCAAGTCCTCCATCTTAGCCTTCCATACGGTCCAGTTAGAACCATTGAGGTTGATCATCCTTGATGAGCCACCTTCCATAATTCAAAACCGATCTCACTCCGTTTAATGAACCTGGCTCTGATACCGCTTTGTTGGGGGCCTTGCACATAACCTTTGGATCTAGCTTCCCAAAACAAACTAGAATTATGGGATAATAAAATAATGAAATAAATCAAAACATAAACCACACCACATAAGAGATTTTTACGTGAAAAACCCTCAAGGAGGTAAAAACCACGGGACCTCGTCCAGATCAACAATCCACTATGAAGTAGAACATTACAACCTTCTTCACT
The DNA here is from genome assembly GCA_021015155.1 of Magnolia officinalis. NCBI lineage: Eukaryota > Viridiplantae > Streptophyta > Magnoliopsida > Magnoliales > Magnoliaceae > Magnolia > Magnolia officinalis. Next base: position 11,511,808 of record JAJHSJ010000018.1, on the reverse strand, counting down.
CACGCAAGAGTGGATAAACAATAAGAGAATAAAAGAAAAACGGAGAGATCTCACTGATCACAAGGACGTAGAAGCGTTGAGATGTTGATTGGACAGTAGATCACCTCCACGAGCATAACCTCCCTTGTACAAGCTTCCTCTCTCTCTCTTTCTCTCTCTCTCTCTCTCTCACACACACACATTTAGTAGCCCTAAACCCTTTAGCAAACTCTTGCAAAGCTTTAGAAAACCCTCTTGCATTACCTAGAAAAGCCCTAAGCACCCCTATTTATAGTTTAGAAAACTCCCTTCCGCACCTTGTTACGAAAGACCTCAGATTTCTGCAGTCCGCACAAGATCTGGACTCAAATTTGTGTAAGCTTGACTGGCGAGCTGAGTCCTCGACCGGTCGAGTGACCCATTCGACCGGTCGAGCTAGAGAAATTATATCAATTAGTCGCTGGACTTTGAGTCGAGCCCCACTCGACTGGTCGAGCGCCACCCATGACTAGTCGAGCGGCCCACTCGACTGGTCGAGCAGCACGGTGAACTACTCCGAATTTTCGACCCGCTGCACTATCTCTTCCCTCAACTGAGGAAAACCCCATCAGGGTGCATCAGATTAATAGATTGGATGACACATATACATCACTATGGACCCACACACACTATGAATCATTTTAATGATAAGCTTATTATCTCAGTTGTTACCTGTGGCCAACCTAAGAGTGAATTGGCCTGATTTTTGAGCATAGGTACGTTCATTCTAGTTCCTACTGCTTTTTAACTTATCATCTATATATGTAAAACTCGTCATTTAAAATTATTAATTTGAATGAAACTTAGCTTATTAGTTCTTATTAATGATAGAAGAAATGAAAGGGATTCAAATCCCATGTATTAAATGAAACGAGTGGATTGGAATCGGCCGTATATTTGTATTGTTAGAAAGAACTATATGAAGGCAGACGGTGCACCTGATGGATGGAGGACCTCATCTACGTTAATTCGTTCGACGAAAGTCACTCTCTGTCTGCCGCGACTCACGCGAGCTATTTCGTGAAACATAAAGACTCTCTCTAAGGATTGGCATACCAACTTTGGTTCCGTCATCTAGTAATCCAGACCATTGTTAAGTTGGGCCCCTCCATTGATGGATTACACCCTAAATATCTACTCCGTGCGATAATCTTGACCTTTAGATTTTTGTCCTGCCAATAAACGGTTAAGATGAGATGCAAGCTGTTTCGCATTGAGCTGAGAAAAGGCTCAAGGTGGTTGGTATCTTTAGATAGATGTATGGGTTTTATCCAGGAAAAAGCTTCAGATAAATCCAAGGTTCAAGTGGACCACATCACAGGTAGAAGTGGTGATAAATGATAATTGTTGAGGTCAAAATCTGGATCGCCCTCCACTTCGTGCGACGCTCCTCGAATGGACCCTGGTCCTGCACAAAGGGTGAATAAAGGAGACCCTGGCTAAGCCGGGGGACCCTCCAATGCCTAAGTCAGGTCAAGGGAATCGGGGTCTTAATTGTAGGGTGGAGGGAGAGTGCGAGATATTGCGTACTTGTAGCGATGGGGTCCTCATGTATTTATACCTAACTGTAGGATGGTATGGATCCGTCAATCACGGCACGATCTGCTCAATCAGAGAGATTTTCGAATCATGGAGATACTGCGCGCAATCCAAGGATCCATGCTCCACATTCGGTGTATCGTGCGTATCTGCGAGCGAAGTAACCGGCTATGTTCACTTATGGCAGTTTCTAAATTTAGCCTTAGGAGTGCTCGCCTCGGAATGTGCAGTCAGCTCGGACCTTCAGGCAGGTACCGCTCAGAATAGTAGATCTTCATTGGATACCGTCTGCTCTCGGAATGTCTTGTAATCCGAGCCGACCTGTTAGCTCGGAGGATGTGTCCTTCGGATCGGATCAACATGGCATCAGACCTCGGAATACCAAGGGACTCGGATCTTCCCATAACAGAAGCCCCTACTCTTTGAGTTCTGCCAAGGGCTCGGATAGTAGATACACGGAAGATCAAAACGCCCCATTCTCTAGTTCTCCTGAACATGTTAGAGTCATCACGTTCCGAAACTTCGCGCTCCTAGGGTTTCCTACTCACAAGTCTATGCGCGGTGGACGCGTAGCGACGGTTGCGATTTCGAATTGACATTCTCATATGGGTTGTCGCCACGTATATCCGGAATAGTGCGTTGGACAGAACCCTTCATTATTCGGGTGTTGCTTCGCTTATCCGAAGCACGTCGATTGATGTCAGAAGCATCTCGTTTAACAGAATACGAGCCAATGGTGTGTGGCCACATCAGCTCCGAGGCCGGCCCACAACGATTCGACTGCGGCCATCATTGCTAGTCATTAATGCGAGGATTTGGAAGGGTCTATGTAAACCCTCCTTCAAAGATTTCGTTCCACTTTTACGTGTTGTGTTAGAGCTGATATCGGAGGAGGCGATTTTCAGTGAAGACGATTCCGACCATCCAGGGTTTTTTATTAAGCGATTCTAACCGATTAAGTATTTCCGGTAGAAGTGATTCTCGGTGACCGTCCGGTGAGTCTCCTTGCGCCTATTTGCATTTCTTCCTTCTTACTTAAGATGTCGTCCGACCTGGAGACCATGCGGGACCACGGTGATGACTCCGAGTTGGAGAGTTCCGGCAACGGGAGAGAGGCCTCTGAAGGCCCCTTCGAAGCTGTGCCCTTGTACCCTCCGCCCCAAAAGCAGAAGGAGACTGGGGCTCGGACTCACAAAGCTGGCAGAAAGAAATTCGCTCGAGCCCCCTAGACCATAACCACCGAGGTTGCTGAGATACCAGTAAGAGGACGAGCCTCGGAGGTAGTCCCTGGAGACTCCGTACTATCGGAGTCTCAAATAGAGTGGATCCGTACGGAGTTTCAAATCCCAGAGTCGATCCGGATAAGGGCCCCTGGGCCCCTCGATACTACTGGCGCGCCTGCTGAGGGAGAAGTCGTTATTTTTCTCTGCGCACTGCAATGTGGGGTTCGACTTCCTCTACACTCCTTTGTCCGAACTATGACAGCCTACTTGGGCTTAGCTCCCGGGCAATTGACCCCCAATGCTTGGAGGGTGCTTATTTCAGCCTTCATCATCTGGAGGTAAGTCGGGAATTCAGAGCTGATCCCAGCGGAGTTGATGAGCCTATACCTGGTCAAGCATGACAACAACGAACCATGGTACTATTTCGCAACTCGAGGCAGCAAGGGGTCGGGGCTGGTCATGAACCTTCCGTCCTCTAACAAAGACTGGAAGAATAAGTGGTTCTGGGCTGCGGGTGAATGGGAGGCACCTATGGCCGAAGTCAGGACTCTGACGACTCGGGTTCCGACCCGATTTACAAAACCAGGTCGGACCAGTTAATTTCCTTCATCTTTCTATTTTTCTCTATTACGTCGGTTGGACTGAAACCTTTATTCTTTTTGTAGATCTTCTAAGGGGTACACCTCCCCTTGACTCGGCTCAGAAGAACCGCGTTGCCAAGGCTAGGGCGCGATCGGGAGAACTTCGCTCCTGGTCGGACCTGATTACTGCCACTAACCTTCATTGGTCTGGGCTGTGCAAGTCTCAACCTCTTCCGACGTCTTTCAGTAAGTTTTCCTTCTGTTCCTTTAGAATTAGACCCATTTTCTTAGTTGCTGATTTGTCGTTCTTTACGCAGGCATGGCCGAGGCGTCCGATTCTCGGAAAAGGAAGGTGGCCCCGACGGCGGAAGAGTTGTGAGGGTCGTGCCCCAGACGAAGACCACCGCTCGGAGGAGGCAAGCAACTCCTCGCGGAGAAGGTCCCTCAGGTCCTGGCGCTGCGGCTACAACTCCAATTACGGCCATGGTTACGACTATACCTACGGTCGTGGCCACTACGACCCCAGTTTCTGCCACGATGGCTCCGGCTATGGCACCTGCTGAGGCTCATGTCTCAGTAATCATTGTTCCAACTCCCGCAGCCATAACCCCTTTGTTCCGCCCGCAATCATTCCTCCCGTAGGGGAAGCTCATCCGTCGGCTCCCTGTATAGTTATCCCTTCATCATCCGAGCGGGAGGAAGCTGTTCGGATGGCTGATGCCATGATTACTCCTCCCGAGGTCGGGGGTGATCTTGGAGCTACGGCTCAGGCCTCGGCCGGTAGTAGAATCGGTTTTGCGGAGCAGCAAACTCGATCCACGTGGAGACGAGCAGAGGGAAGTTCGCACCGGGTTACCATCTTTCCTGCTTGACACTTTGGACCGCGAAGCACGCTCCTGAGAAGAGTATTTCCAACTTCCTTGGCAAGTCGGATAGCTCCTTTCTGAATGAAATGGCTTCCATTTTTTACACGGTATCTCTACTGACTCTCATCATTTTTCCTGTACTTGCGGCTTTCAAGTGTTCATTCGTCTGTTTTTGTGCAGTCTGTCCCAAAGATTTTATCAGCTCGGGAGAGAGCGCGGGAGTCGGAAAAGAGAGAAGCTGAGGTGGAGGCCCTCAAGACCCAAGTGGGAGCCTTGAGGGATGAGAGCACCTCCCTCCGACTTGAGCAGGGCGAGCTGCGTCGGCAGCTTGAGGATGCAAAGGCTGGGGAACTTCGGCTGCAGGGGGTTGTGGCCGACCTCGAAGCTAGGGAGCTGCGGCTGAAAGGAGTCACAGATGACTTCAAAGCTCGATGTGATGCTGCGATCGCCGAGCTGACCCGTGCTAGGGCTCATGCGGACTCGCTGGCCCAGGAGAATGCTCGACTGGGGGAAGCCCTTAATCGAGCTAAGGTCGAGGCGGCGGAAGAGCTGGCCCGAGCTGTTGTTCAGGCGAAGGAAACCCAACAGGCCGAGGACACAGCTTCTCTGGCCGAGGCGGTGGCCGCAGCGTTAGAAGCCTTCAAGACTTCAAAGGAGAGGGATGCTGAGGCCGCCAAGTTCTACGACCGCGGTTATGACGATTGCATCGAGGCGGTCTGGGCTTATACCCAGACCTTAACCTCGACTCTTTATTGCCCAAAGAAGCTAGAGAGATGCTTGTGGATGGAGTTTGCCTGGATCAGGCCCCAGACAACCAAACTCTCCCACCATCCGCATAGCTCAGATTACTTCTCTCCCTTTTTTTTGAACTAGTTGAAATCCTTCTTTTTGGTTGCTTTTTTGACCTTCTAATGAGAGTCCATGGATGATGATTTTTCCTTACGTGTTGATTTGTAATTAGTTTTTTGGAATGTTGACTGTGCACCACTTGATTGTCAAACTGATAGGTTAATCTTCCTTAAGGCATGGCTGAGCCGACCCTTTGATGGGTCAGTGTTTTCTCATACCATTTCGCAGAGTTTTCAGAGCTTATGACTCGTTCATTGAGTCCAGACCCCTAAGGAGTCGGCTCGTCCCACAATTGGCGAGAACCTTCCACTTTACCAGTTAGTTCGCGAACCGACTCCTATGTTAAGGGAGTCGGGTCAGCGTTTAGTGTTCACACCCCAAGTATAGGGTTGTGATGTAGTAATAAACTCGGTAAGACCGAGGTCGAATCCACAGGGACTGAAACTTATACGTAATCTGAAACTAACTAGAACTAGAACTAGAATGAGATAAAATCTAAATTGAATTGTAATTTGAGGAATAATTGTGAAATATTAATCTAAAATTTAAGGAATTCAAGATGTAGGAAACTAGGGATTCAGAGGTTCCACTTGTAGAGATCAGGGAGATCTATGGTTGATTCATGAACTCAACTGGACTTCGAGTCCCATCTTCATCCAGTTGGAAGATATATCGTTAAAGCACAATTGAACTACTTTTGATCTAGTTTTCAAAAGATAAGAAGGATGTAGATTAGTATGGATTTCATCACAAAACCATGCCCATGAGACAGAGTATACAATAGAATTAAACTACCCCACAACCAATCAGAGAGATGATGGTCAGGAAAGGTTCAGTCATCCAACCATGTCCATGAGACGATGGCGAACAACAGGGTTTCCGAACATCAAAATAAAAGGAAAGGAATTATTCAAGCCATCACAGATCTACTGTAATTTAAATCACAACAAACCATTAATGACTAAAAGAATTTCTTAATTCAAACTAGAGTCAATCAGTTCAGTTTAAATCAAACCTGTAGAAGCTCCCATCACGCCATAAGCTTCACCTCTTAGCCCTAGCTAAGAGGTTTAGCCCGACATGGATGGACTAGATCTCCTCATAATTATCAAAACAAACAAACAAATAAACATAAAACACTTCCCTTTCTCTGTCTCTCTGTCTCTCTCTAAACGTTCCAGCCGTAGATGTTTTTCACAACTTCCTTTCTTTCTTCTTATAGCAGCAGGAAATGGTGGAGGGTTGCCGTGTGTAGGCCTTCTGGACTCGGTAAAGGGCTTGCGCATGAGAGGCTGGTGCGGAACACAGCTTGCACAGCTGTTTACGCAGTTGTGGACAGCTGTTTACACAAACAGCAAACCGCAGGCGGGGAGCTCCTCTTTTCGCAGCAAAAACGGGGTTTGATGCAAGATCCGATTCGGTCAATCTCCTTGAGCTTGATCGGTGGACCCCTGGGAAGAATTTGGACGGTCCAGATGGATGGACCGACTCTATCTAAGCTTGTAAAGTGGGCCGCATTGGCCGGGCTTTTCGCGGTGCGTAAACAGAGCCTGTAAACGTGTCGCGCTGGACTCTCAGTGGGGCCATGACAATCATTGTTTTCGAGATCTAGTCCGTTCATTAGCTTCCTCTCGAGAAATAGGTCGGACATGACCTATTTCAGATCAATTCTTGATGGCCCATGGATGATGTCATGCCACCGTCTGTCTTCCTTTTTGACAAAATCGATCCCATCTTCCTTGTCTCCTCCAAAATCTTCACCTAGGTCTTAGTGAGCAGGCTTCTACAAATAAGATGGATGGTTTGGATTGTCGATGTGGACAATGGGTGGGGCCCACAACATCAACCACTCGTCAGTTGATGCGAACGCTGGACGGCCTTCCTGTTTTGCGTAAGAGGTCGGTCAACACCGACTTTGACCGGCTTCTTCATCCGGTGCACTGAGAGTGCACTTGTGCACTGTGCACTGACACCTCCAATGGGGTCCACTGTAATGTTTCGGATGAAATCTAATCCGACCATCTGTTTCCTCAGCTAATGTAATGGGTTGAGACCAATATTGAAGCATATCCAGATATCTGGTGGGCCCCAGTTTAATGATTTATGGGCTGATCAAGCCGTTGAGCCACTTCCACATGGATCCAAGGGCTCAACTTTGACGTGTACGGTTAATTTATGGTCCTCAGGCTATGTATGAAGTTTCGAGCCAAATGGATGGTGGAAACCCTGTGATCTTGCATTCTGGTTGGTTTTCGGGCCCGTTAAATGTGAACGGCTTGATTTCCTCTGATCTCTGGCATGCAAATCCATCAATTTTGGTCCTCTGGAATCCGTCCCTTGCTGTGGTGATTTCAGAGCATCAAATACGTGCTTTTGGCATCTCATTTCAATCCAAGTTCAATAATGCACCCTGTACCTCAAATGTGATTAAACCAGGCTATTAAATAGTATCATATTCATAAACTTAGGTAATTACTGGGGTTTGATATGCGATATTTGACCCTCAACATTTAGGCTTTTCCCCTAACTGGAGGGGATACCGTGTAAATTTTTGTGGGATAATGTACTAACCCCTTCTTTAAGGGATTAATCCATTGAGTCTGCCCCTGCATATGAGAAGCAACTTTCCTTTGTAGATAATTCGTTCATGTAGATGAGAAGGGGCGAATTTTATTAAGAGCCTTAAAGGCTTGTCGCTCGGAGGCGTATATTTATTGAGAGCCTTAAAGGCTAGTCCGTCATGGATAATAAACTTTCAGATGCTCGGCATTCCAGGGGTGGGGGAGCTGATGACCCTCGAGGTCTTCTAGGTGGTAGGAGCCTGGTTTGGTCAACCGGACGACCCGATAAGGCCCTTCCCAGTTCGGTCCGAGTGTACCAGCACCCGGCTCGGCGGTATTCTAGAACACCCGGCGAAGAACTAGGTCTCCTGGTCAGAATCGTCTAGTCTTGACCTTCGAATTGTAGAACCGCGCCACTTGTTGATGCTGAGCGGCGACTCGGAGCTTTGAGATATCCCTAACTTCTTCGAGCAAATCCAGGTTTGCAGCAATCTGCTCGGAATTCCATTTTTCTTGATAGCTCCTGACCCGGGCCGTAGGAAGACCAATTTCCACTAGCACCATCGCCTCTGAACCGTAGGAGAGCGAGAATGGAGTTTCTCCCATTGAGGACTGAGCTGTGGTCGTATAGGCCCAGAGAACGAATGGAAGTTCCTCGGCCCAATTGCCTTTTGCTTTTTCCAGTTTTGTCTTGAGATGGTGCTTGATGACTTTATTGATTGTCTCTACTTGTCCGTTCGATTGGGGATGTCGGGGAGAAGAGTATGCATTTGTGATGTCGAGTCCCTGACACATGCCTCGAAATTTGTCATTGTCGAACTTTCGACCATTATCTGACACTATAGTTCGCGGAATCCCGAATCGGCAGACAATGTTTTTCCAAACGAAGTCAATCACCTTCTACTCAATGATTTTAGCGACAGGCTCGACCTCAGCCCATTTGGTGAAATAGTCAACGGCGACAATAGCGAACTTGATTTGTCCTTTTCCCGTGGGTAGAGGGTCGATAATGTCGATTCCCCACTGAGCGAATGGCCATGGGCCGCACATAGGAGTCATTTCTTCGGCAGGCTGCATTGGCACGGCGGCGAAGCGCTGACACTTATCGCATTTTCGAACGTAATCTTTGGTATCTTCCTTGATAGTCGGCCAAAAATACCCTTGTCCGAGTATCTTCAGGGCCAAGGCCCGACTGCTGGAATGATTTCCGCAGATTCCTTCATGGATCTCACGTATAACGTAATCTGCCTCATCGGTCCGGAGACACCTGAGGTAAGGCTGGGAGTGTCCCTTCTTGTACAAGGTGTCGTCTAGGACGATGTATCGGGCTGCTCGGACTCTTAGCTGTCTGGCTTCCAGGTTGTTCGAAGGAACCTCGCCTGTCGTGAGATAACTAAAGATCGGGTCCATCCAGCTCGGACTTGCTCGAACTGGATTGACTTCTTTCTCCTTCTTGCTGATGCTTGGTTGTTCTATGAGTTCGATGGGGATGATTCGCGGGATCCTCCCTTCCGCGGCTGAGGCGAGCCGTGCTAGGGCATCGGCCCATGAATTTTTCGCTCTCGGGATTTGACGGATAGTGCAATTCCGAAACTTTTCGATCAGCTTCCTCGCCTCGTCGAGATAAGCAATCATCCTTATTTCCTCGTACTCGGCAAAGATGTGATTTACGATCAGCTGAGAATCGCATCGAACCTGAAGGGATTGGACACCAAGACTCGCCGCCAACTTGAGTCCGGCCAGCAAAGCTTCGTACTCCGCCTCATTGTTTGAGGCCTTGAACCCCAGTCTAATTGCATATTGGACCGTTGTGGAATCGGGCGTAATCAGGACAATCCCGGCCCCAACCCCTTTTACATTTGACGACCCGTCCACATAGAGAACCCATCCGGAACCCGATACCGTTTTTTGGCCACCCGGAGGAGCGGGTGAACTTGCTTCAACTTCAGTACTAATCTCTCTGGGGCTCGGAGTAGTGAATTCGGCGATGAAGTCGGCTATGGCCTGGCCTTTGATTGCTGTTTTCGGATGAAACTGAATGTCGAACTCACTAAGTTCGATGGCCCACTTTGTCATCCGTCCTGACATTTTAGGCCTTTAAAGTATTTGTCTGAGAGGAGAATCTGTCAACACGATCACGGAATGAGCTTGAAAGTATGGACGCAACCTCCGAGCTGAAATAACGACGCTGAGTGCTAACTTCTCCAGGGGCGAGTACCTTATTTCCGCCGGTACCATGGCCTTACTCACATAATAAACGCGGTGTTGTTTACCTTCAACCTCTCTGATCAGGGCCGAGCTGATGGCTGAGGCCGAAACCGCGAGGTATAGGAATAGGGGTTCACCTTTTTCAGGTTTAGACAGTAGAGGGAGTGAACCCATATACTATTTCAGTTGCTAGAAGGCTTGCTCGCACTCCGATGTCCACTCTGCCTTCTTATGACCCTTCAACTGTTGGAAGAAGGGAAGGCATTTATCTGTCGCTCTGGAGATAAAACGTCCGAGTGCCGCAACTCGCCCTGTAAGGCATTGGATTTCCTTGACATTCCGATGTGAACTCATATCGAGAAGTGCTTTGATCTTGTCGGGGTTTGCCTCAATTCCTTTCTGACTGACTTGAAAACTGAGGAATTTTCCTGAGCCGACTCCGAAAACGCACTTCGTTGGATTCAGCTTCATCTGGTATTCTCAGAGAACGTTCCTCCGAAATTCGTCAGGTGATCGGATGCTTTTACACTTTTCACTAACATGTCATCGACATATACTTCCATAGTGCGTCCGATCTGCTCAGAGAACATCTGATTCACTAACCTTTAATATGTGGCCCCAGCATTTTTCAGGCCAAATGGCATGACCCGGTAACAGTAGAGTCCTTTATTCGTGACAAAGGTAGTCTTCTGCCTGTCAAGAAGGAGAGCATTTCATGACCCGCTGTGCTGTCTACTAGCTGGTCGATTCGAGGCAACAGGAAGCTATCTTTCGGACAAGCTTTGTTTAAATCCGAGAGTAGTCTACGCATACCCGCCATTTTCCGTTAGTTTTCTTCACGAGGACTACGTTTGCGATCCAATCAAGATAATACACTTTTTCTATGAATCCTGCATCGAGTAGGCCGGAGACCTCATCGGCTATTGCTTCATAGCGCTCAGCATCAAATGGCCTCCTTTCTGCTTGACAGGCTTGTGATTCAGATCCACATTCAGTCTATGGACCATGACTTCCGGAGAAATCCCTGGCATATCTTGGTGAGACCATGCAAAGACATCCCTATGTTGTCGTAGAAATGTTAGAAGCTCAAGCCGTTTCTCAGGGTTTAGTGATGTTCCGAGCTGAACAGTTCTGCTCGGATCGGCTTCATCGAGCGGTACTTTTTCTACATCTTCCACAGATGAGCCTTCCGCCGGCTCTCGGGGGTCTAAAACATTGATAGTGAACGCCTGCCTGACTGACCCCTTCTTTACCGCCACTGCATAATATCTCCGAGCCTCTCATTGATTGCCTTGGAGGTAGCCTATCCCGCCCTCAGCGGAAAATTTCATCAGCAGATGATAGGTGGAGACGACTGCCCTCATTGAGTTGAGAGAAGGTCTGCCCAAGATAACGTTGTGTACAAACGACACATTAACAACTAGGAAGTCAACCATAAGTGTGACTTGATGTTGTCCTTCTCCTGCAGTCACGGGGAGGAAAATGGCTCCTTCAGAAATTACTCTTTCCCCGGCAAAGCCGTGCAGAGGGGTCTTCACAGGTCTGAGATGAGACCGTGGAATCCCCATTCTTTCAAAAGCTTCAGAGTAAATCGCATCGGTTGAGCTCCCAGTGTCGACTAAAATGTGGTATACTTTGCGATTCGCTATAGTCATAATGACTACCAGAGCGTCGTCATGCGGGTGCTGAATCCTACGCGCATCTTCTTCCGTGAAGGTCAGTGTGCACGGATTGACCCATAGCTCTTTATTGGACCGTTCGGTTAAATGGACGTAGTGTTCCAGTTCGGACTTCCTGGAGTGAGCCTTTCGCGCCCTATTTGAATCTCCCCCACCAGACGTGCCCCCAAAGATGGTACGGATCTCGGCAAGTTCTTCCACAACGTTATTTGGCTGTTCTCGCTCCCTTTCTCTTCTTCGAGCAGTTTTTCCTTCCTTCGTGTATCGACGCAGGTATCCTTTCCGAATAAGAGCTTCAATCTCATCTTTAAGGTCTACACAGTCATCTGTATTGTGGTCGTGGTCTCGGTGAAAGCGGCAGTACTTGCGTTTGTCTCGATGGTCTGGGTCGGCTCTTATGAAAACAGGCCAATTCAGCAATTTTTCTTTTCAGATGTCCAGTAGGATCTGCTCGGCAGATGTGTAAAGGGGATATAGGAACGGAACTTTTCCTCTGGCCTCCGGCTCAGACGACGATCGCGAGGAGTGCGGTCGTCGGTCCCTTTGTTAGACATCTGAGATTCCTCATTCCTAGGCCCCTTCCCCTTACCATTCGGCTCCGTCACCTGGACACTTTTCCGGGCATTGGTGAATTCCTCCGCGTTGGTATACTTCTGAGCTCTGGCCACAAGTTCAGTCAGTGTCTTAGGTGGGTTCTTCCTAATGAAGAAAGTGAATTTTCCTTCTTTTAAGCCGCTAAACACAGCAGCGAGTGCCATTTTGTCATCATAATCTTCTACTAGTAATGTTTCCTCATTGAAGCGAGCGATGTAGTCCTTCAACGACTCCTTCGGCCCTTGATAGTAAGCAAGTGACTGTTGGGCTTTCGACTTCTCTTACCGCTGATGAACTGGGTAAGGAACAGTCGGCTCAACTCTGCGAAGAAGCTGATGGAGTTTGGTTTCAGCTGCCGGTACCAACTCCGAGCGGATCCTGTGAGCGTGATTGAGAACCCCTGGCACATCATAGCATCCGTCGCTGTCTGGAGCTGCATGCAGGAGCGGTAGGCTTCCACGTGCTCGGACGGTTCTCCAAACCTGGAGTATTGGATGACGAGAGGTACCCGGAACCTCTGAGGCATCACTTCGCTCATGATTTCTGAGATGAAGGGAGGTTCGGTCTCTTCCATCATTGCTTGAACGGTAATGGGAACCGACGTTGGTTGCTGTTTCTTTTCCAGGGCCAAGAACTTGTTATTGAGTTCCTCGAACCGATTCTCCCATGGGTCTTTGTTTTCTGTCACGATTTCTTGGGTATTTTCTATTTCCGGGGTTCTTCTTCCCCTCCTCCGTTCCAGCCGATGGCGAAGATCTGTCGGGGTTAGAGCCGAAGTAACCGATGCATTGGTCGAAGCTCGCGTGACGGTATTCCGAGCTGAGGGTCGGATCTGAGTTGGAGGAGGATGCTGACCCGACACGTGCACTTGAGGATGCTGGGGTGCCTCAGGTCTCACACTCCTTAGGACGGAGTGAGCTTCCACAACCGAATCGACCGGTTCAGAGACAGGATTCCCTTGAGCCGGGTGTAATCGCGGCTCTTGTTGCTGCTTCATCCTATTCACTTCGTCACGTAAAGCTTGTATCTCGCCCTGCATAGCGCGATACTTACTCGCCCAATTGCGAGAACGCTGGGAAGGCCTCGGGGCTAACTCTGCGTGAAGTAATGAGGAAGAACGAGTTTGCTCGTTCGGCTCTGGTTCCGTAGCTATTGCTTTCTTCTTTCCTCTAGCCATTATGCTTGAAAATAGGAATATGGCTTTTTGTACCAGCTTCCCACAGACAGCGCAAAAAATGTTAAGGTCAAAATCTGGATCGCCCTCCACTTCGTGCGACTCTCCTTGAATGGACCCTGGTCCTGCACAAAGGATGAACAAAAGAGACCCTGGCTGAGCCGGGGGACCCTCCGATGCCTAAGTCAGGTCAAGGGAATCGGGGTCTTAATTGTAGGGTGGAGGGAGAGTGCGAGATATTGCGTACCTGAAGTGATGGGGTCCTCATGTATTTATACCTGACTGTAGGATAGTCTAGATCCGTCAATCACGACACGATCTGCTTAATCAGAGAGATTTTCAGGTCATGGAGATACTGCGCGCAATCCAAGGATCCATGCTCCACATTATGCGCATTGTGCGTACGAAATAATCGGCTATGTTCACTTATGGCAGTTTCTAAATTTGGCCTGAGGAGTGCTCGCCTCGGAATGTGCAGTCGACTCGGACTTTCAGGCAGGTACCGCTCAGAATAGTAGATCTTCATTGGATATCGTCTGCTCTCGGAATGTCTTGTAATCCGAGCTGACCTGTTAGCTCGGAGGATGTGTCTTTCGAATCGGATCAACATGGCATCAGACCTCGGAATACCAAGGGACTCGGATTCCCATAACAATAATAATTATCATCGTAGAAACTTTTCTAAAGCCCACCGTGATGTTTATTTGTCATCCAACCCATTCATAAAGTTACATATATTTTGGATGAAGAGAAAATACAAATATCAGAACCATTCAAAACTTCTATGGCCATAAGAACGTTTCCACGGTAAGAGTTTAGTCTACATCTGTCTTGGATTATATCCTAAAATTATAGTGTGATAAGACCCATACGTTACGGTGGTCACTCAAAGCTCCGGTAGGACGCAATCCACGTCTGGTCCCGACCGACGCAGATTTCCTGCCGAAGCCTTTTGCAGGAAGTTATTGCGCGTTGGGATGCAAGGTGGGGTCCACCGTGATGTTGATGAGAAATCCAACCCATCCATCCATTTTTCGAACTCATTTTAGGACATTTTTTCAGAAGTTAAAGAGTATCCAAACTCAAATGAGCCATCCAAGATGAAACATTGGAAAAGGAATTCCTACCGTTGAAACCTTCCTAGGCTCCACCTTAATGTTTACAATCAAAACCGTTTATAAGGTCACTTTCACTGTGATGAACTGAAAACACCAGAAACTTACACCAATACAAACTTTCGTGGCCATATAAATATTTCAACGGTGGTCACTAAATACCCATTATTCCTCTCGTGTGTGGCCCATTTGAATTTTGGATCCACCTTATTTTTGGTTTCATATCCTAAAATGATCTTGAAAAAAGGATGGACGGGTTAGATTTTCACCAACATCTCAGTGGGGCCCCACCCAAAATTCTTGCGCAGGAAAGCAGGAAGGAAATCGCGTAGCAGATGACTCTTGCATTTGGGACGCGGATTGCGTCCTACCCCCGCCCGGACGGTAATCCGTCCGGGCAGGGCTCTGTGGAGCCCACCGTGATGTAACTGTTTCATCCTGCCGTCCAACCATTTTTTCAGAGAATTTTAATATGTGAACCAAAAAACTGGGGCAGGTCCAAGGCTTGAGTGGACCACAAAGTGGGGATTGAACGTCCACCATTAAAAGCTTCTTGGGAGCTAGAGAAGTTTAGGATCAAGCTGATATTTGTGTTTTCACTTCATCCACGTCTACGTGACCTTATGAATAGGTTTTATGGTAAAAAAAACATCACGTGGGCCCTTAGAGAGGTTTCAACGGTGGGTGTCATATCAGTTCAGGTTCCTTCGGTGTGGTCCACTCAAGCCTTGGACTTGCCTCATTTTTAGGATCACGTATAAAATTTTCTGAAAAAATGGTTGGACGGCGGGATAAAAACAGTTACATCACGGTGGGGCTCCACAGAGCCCTGCCGGACGGATTACCGTCCGGGCGGGGGTAGGACGCAATCCGCGTCCTGCATTTGCTTTGTGCATTTTGATGCAACCAAGCTTATTATTTGGTGTGGTCAATTTGACCGTTGGCTCTGTTTCATTTTTGTTTTGATGCCTTAAAATAATCTGAGAAAAGGGATAGACGGCTTGGATGTACAGATACATCACGGTAGGCCAGCCCACAGAACTGCCCGTTCGGAGATAGGGATGGGGGGGGGGTAGTACGCAATCCGCGTCCACTGGCTACAGAGAGATAATTTCATACTCTGTGATTGAGTGGTGGATGATACACAGGCACTTGGAAATTCATAATGCAGTGGGATTGTTGGACTTATTATGAAAAAAAAAAGGCCTAGGCTTACTAGGTAATCTGACCATCGAATGGGTGGACATTTATTGGACGGTTTAAAAATTAATAATATCTAACTATCCTGTTTTCACAAACAAGCGTCCACTAATCAGAGGTTAGTAT
This sequence comes from Magnolia officinalis, assembly GCA_021015155.1. Taxonomy (NCBI): domain Eukaryota; kingdom Viridiplantae; phylum Streptophyta; class Magnoliopsida; order Magnoliales; family Magnoliaceae; genus Magnolia; species Magnolia officinalis. The sequence goes on along the minus strand of JAJHSJ010000018.1, from coordinate 11,496,075 downwards.
TGTTGAACTAATCTGATCTTGGGATTGTGACTTGAAGACAGTGGTATTCACAATACAGCTTATTTGAGTTATACATGCCCCGCTTACATTTTCTCAGTGCCTGCGTGTCAAGCGTCATACACAGTCCGAGTATCATATAACTCTGCTTCAAAACGGAAATCGGATTGCGTACCGGGTTACTCAGTACGCTCTCACAGTACTGAGTAACTTAATTGTACCATAGGAAACAATTAATGATTCCCACTGTTGAAACCTTTTTAGGGCCACAGTAATATTTATTTGTCGTCCAACCTACTCCCAAGGTCATCATGACATGGATGGAGTGAAAACACAGACAGAAGCTTGATCGGAGACTTTTGTAGCACCAAGAAATTTTCAATAGTAGATGTTCAATCAACCATTTCCTATAGTGTGGTCCAATTTAATATTATATATGCTTAGTTTTGGGCTCAGGCCTAAAATTATATGAAAAATTGATGGAAGGAGGCGGAGCAGATATATAAATCATGGTGGACCTCACATATTTTACTCGGTACCCTAAGCTTAGTCTGATGTACTTAGTTACTCAGGGCGTGTTTGGGCAGTGGGATTAGAAGGGGTTAGCTTGGGATGGGATTCATCTGGTCCTTTGTCAATTTCACTTCATGTTTGGGAAGAATGGAAAAGCTCCGAATTAGATTAGATGGAATTGCAATGGTCTGTACCAATTTTACTCAATGTTAGCAAGTTGTGTAGGTCCCACCACGATGTGTGGGCTATATCTATACCGTCCACCCATTTTTCGAGATTATTTTAGAGCATGGGCCAAAAATCAGGTAAATCTAAGCTCAAGTGGACCCCACCATAGAAAGTAACGGGGATTGAATACTTACCGTTGAAAACTTCTTTGGGGCACATAAGTTTGGATCTACCTCATTTTTAGGCCCATGATATATAATGAGGTTACAAAACAAATAAACAGTTTAGATATAACACATGTGTTATTCTCAGTAATTTCAAATGATGGTGGGTATATTCATTCAATGTACCACAACATTACAAAAACATGCCCTCAGATTGCCCAGTAACCCACTAGGCTATGCGTACTAAGTAAACTCTTGAGGTCCGCCACAATTTATATATTTTATCCACTCCGCCATCCATTTTACTAAATACTTTT
>JAJHSJ010000018.1:11309342-11494816 GCA_021015155.1 Magnolia officinalis | reverse complement strand
TTCAAGCCAATAGATCATTAGTACACTTGCCGTAGATTCTGCAACCATGGTATTTAACTCCATCATGAGATCTGAATCCACATGTTTTAAGAGTGTTTGGATAAATTTTATGGATAACTAACTGTCCCACATAAAAGGCACATAAAGATCAGAAATTAAGGTACTTGCACTAATGTACGGGCTATGCTCCAAAGTTGCTCTCCTTGATCCCTACCCTGAGTCTTTTAGTCTCAGATGATTAAAAGAACATTCAGGTGAGCTCCTTTTTCATCATCTGGATCTTTTATTGATCAAATGCAACTTGTTGCAAAGATCTGCTTGTTAATCAAATCACTTTTTTACTTGTTGGTATTGTTATGTTTTGCAAATAGCATGTGAGGTAACCATGGGAGTGTCTAGTATAGAAGCTAATAGTTGTTTGAAAGTTACAGGGAATCAACTTATTTTTCCATACTTAAATAAAAAATTAACTGTTGAAGCTGATGAAAGCCCATGTTGTAAGGATGAGCTAATTAAGGGGAATATATAAACTGTAACTGAGACAACATAACTTCAGTGATCATCCCAAGTTAATCTCCCTCACAAGCACACCTTAGTGCCAGTTTGGACATCTGCTATTCCGTGTATTGTGGGATCTGATAATCCATGCATTCACAAATTATGGGAGTAATGTATATTTCATCCACGAAAACAAGATTGCTTAGGACCTGATAACCTTCCACGAATGTATATTCCTTTGTTCTTCAGGCACTGAAGTTATCATCTTCTAATTTTTAGTTCAGGCCCTTAAAGTTATCATCTTCTAATTTTCAGTTGTTACTGTAATACAATTCTATGCAGATGGAGATTAAATGGTGGTGATCCCTGTGGTGAATCATGGAAGGGAATCTCCTGTGCAGGGCAAGCTGTCATAGCCATGTGCTTAACAAGGCTAATTTCATCAATGAATGTCAAAACTACAAGTTAAAAAAAAAATAAAAATAAAAATCTTACCAGAGATATTGATATGTACAATCAACATGGGCTCCTCAAACATCCAAAAAAAGGGTCCTGTAAACATGGGCTTCTCAAACAGCCACAACAACCCACATAGCAGGAAGCAAAAAAAAAAAAAAAAAGGGTCCTGTAAACATGGGCTTCTCAAATAGCCACAACCGCCTATATAGCAAGAAGCAAAAAAAAAAAAAAAAAGGGGGTCCTGTAAACATGGGCTTCTTAAACAGCCACAACAAACCAGATAGCAGGAAGTAAAAAAAAAAAAAAACAAAAATGGGTCCTGTAAACATGGGCTTCTCAAATAGTTACAACAGCCCACATAGCAGGAAGTATAAAATAAAAAATAAAAAAAATGGGTCCTTAAACAGCCATAACACCTGCAGCTTGACAACCATCCATGGGCTGCTGACGTGTTATGAGGGCCCACTATGATGTATTTGTTTCATCCACACCATCTATCCATTATTCCAGATCATTTTAAGTCATCAGCCCAAAAATAAGGTACATCAAAATTTTGGGTGGACCACATCACTGGAAACAATGTTGATTGAACACCCATCATTAAAAACTTTTGGTGGGCCACCAATGTTTTGGATCAAACCGATATTTGTTTTGTTCCCTTCATCCAGGTCTTTATGACCTAATCAACAGCTTGGATGTGAAACAACATTACAGTGGGCCCTAGTAGTTTTTTAATGGTGGACTTTCAATCATTATTGTTTTCGGTGGTGTGGTCCACCTGAGATTTAGATATCTCTTGTTTTTGGAATCAAGCCCTAAAATGATCCAAAAGAATGGATGGACAACATGGATAAAACAAATACAATATGGTGGGCCCCATAGATATCAGCCATTATCCATGCCACCTCACCAAGCTGCGTCCGTCAACGTAGAAGAAAAAAAAAAACGAAGGAAAGGAAAAACGCAATAGAAAGAGAGAAAAGGGGTTTCCAACCTTGCTGAAACTCGATGGGAGAGGGAGAAGTGGACTGAGAGAGGGAGAAGGAGACTTGAGAGAGAGAAATGGAGGTTGGGAGAGGGAGATGAAGACATTGGAGAGGGATATCTATTTATATAGCAATGGCCACCAACCTTCTTCAATATAGAGCTGTGATTCTCCCCAATGTCAGCCTCGTATCCCTCATTGCGCCCACATGTAGCCTGATAGACTTCAATGACTGCTTGTAGCCTCGCCTTCAATGGCCGCTTGTAGCCTTCAATGGCCGTTCAGCCTTCACTCCGTCAGAAGGTAGGTACGCTTCTTCAATGCAAGTGTGATAGGGCTTACATGGCCGACGGTGGGCGGCGTGCTGCCCGGGCGCTATGAAGCCGGTCGATGCCGCCGCCCTCTCCCTGGACCTCCGGTGGTGGCTCCGCCTGGGGGCGGTGCCCACCCCTCCCTGGGGTGCTGAAAACACGCAGGGCCCCCCTGGGTCCCTCTGTAATTTACAATGTGGCCCCCCCACACTCGTTTGTAGTGCTTGTGGGTCCCAACTCACATGTATTCACACTTTTTGGCATATTTTGAGCGTGAGATTCGTCGAATTAGTCCAAACTCGTCGATTGAAGGTCTCGAAGGGGTTGAGGTCGTTTTATGTGATCTCAGACGCATACAGGGCGCGCTTTAGTTGTCAGTTCCACCCATCGGTGAAACTGGGAATCCTACGTTCGTTTCTACATTTTATCGCCCCCTCCTAAGTCAAAGTACGTCAGTGTGCATTGTGTTACCATAACCCAGGTCCATTTTAATCCAAATCATGCTCTGATACCAACTTATAACGCCCTGAAAATCGGGGGTCGAGCAAAAACTCAACTCCCAAGTTCCAACGCATCACTTATGCAACATAGATAATAATGTTTAAATGTTGTCCATATTAGTGCATTAAACATGAGTGAGATTATACCAAAACAACATATCATACTCCAGAGATAATTAAGTTAAGCAAGCGGAAGACTGAGATAGGTATATAATGTATAGAAGTGCTTCTCAATCCCCAGAGTACGAGTATGTTACCAGACTGAATATATACATGTGTTGATCCAAAATTTACAAAATACCAAATGTGAAAGTTCGACTAAATCATATAATCCTTGTAATCCCATCGATCAGTACATGGTCTACATAGACCCGCCTGATAGCTGAACGTAGGAGAATTCTTCCTCCTCATCTATGAAATCCCAATCAGCAGCGTGGACATCGTCGCCACTTGCATCTACAACAGAGTCTGGTTAGTGTTTTAAAACACCATCCCAGGTGGGAATGAGTAGGTAATTCAGTGGAACTATAAAGCAAATGTTAACATGTTATCAATTCAGTCAAGCAATAATGATAAAGCAATACAACACTTATGTCCTAAGTACTCTTGTTAATGCAGGAATGATATGCTATAATGATGCATGCCCTCGCCTGCACTCCTTCAGCGACACCATCTCACGGTCGCATATGCTACTCCCACTTTGCTCTTCCATGCTAAAGGCACATGCAATGCGGTGCATGGTCATGTTAACTGAGTTCTTGATTAGGCTTATTCATACAGCAGATTCGGGAAGCTAAGGTACCTCCCTTTATATCATTCACCCAAATGATGATCCATCTAGGGTTGTCAATCCTAGTTAATCACATACGATAGACAAGTTGTGGGGCATCACTCCTAATTAAAGCAGTGGATAGGCAAGTTCAATTGATTATACTCAAGGTTACTCCACCAATGCCCTACCAATTGGAGCGCTATTTTCGAAGGGGGTCCGAATCAGACGGTACACCCCAGCCTACGCTGGGGTGACGAGCCTCCCCATAGTGACTAGAGAGCAACTCAAACTCGTGAGCCGAATACGGTTGGATGGGACACTGTATTCGAGCTGTCGGCCTACCACGACGCAACCTGATTGCGGTCCTAGCGTGGGTTGGGGTGTACTGTCTGATTCGGACCCCCTTCAAAAATAACGCTTCAGTTGGTAGGGCGTTGGTGGAGGAACCTCCAGTATAATTAATTGAACTTGCTTATCCACTGCTTTAATTAAGGGTGATGCCCTACAACTTGCCTATCGTATGTGATTAAATAGGATTGACGACCCTAGATGGATCATCGTTTGGGTGAATGATATAAAGGGAGGTACCTTAGCTTCCCGAATCTGCTGTATGAATAAGCCTAATCAAGAACTCGGTTAACACGACCATGCACAGCATTGCATGTACCTTTGGCGTGGAAGAACACAGTGAGAGTAGCATGTGCGACCGTGAGATGGTGTCGCTGAGGGAGTGCAGGCGAGGGCTTGCATCATTATAATATATCATTCCTGCATTAACAAGAGTACTTAGGACATGAGTGTTGTACTGCGTTATCATTACTTCTTGACTGAATTGATAACATGTTAACCTTTGCTTTATAATTCCACTGAATTAGCTACTCATTCCCACCTAGGATAGTATTTTAAAATACTAACCAGACTCTGTTGTAGATGCAGGTGGCAACGATATCCACACTACTGATTGGGATTTCATAGATGAGGAGGAAGAATTCTCCTACGTTCAGCTATCAGGCGGGTCTATGTAGATCATGTACTGATCGATGGGATTACATGGATTATATGATTTAGTTGGACTTTCACATTTGGTATTTTGCAAATTTTGGATCAACACATGTATATATTCAATCTGGTAACATACTCGTACTTTGGGGATTGAGAAGCACTTCTATACATTATATACCTATCTCAGTCTTCCGCTTGCTTAACTTAATTATCTCTGAAGTATGATATGCTGTTTTAGTATAATCTCACTCATATTTAATGCACTAATATGGACAACATTTAAACATCATTATCTATGTTGCATAAGTGATGCTTGGAACTTGGGAGTTGAGCTTCTGCTCGACTCCCAATTTTCAGGGCGTTACAGAGAGAGAGAGAGAGAGAGAGAGAGAAGAGAGAGAGAGAGATTCAAACGCACCTTGTGGGATTTCTCCTTCGATCGATGGATGATAGCTTTCTGAGGGGTTTGGACAGTAGAAGACTTCATCTTTTGGGCGCGAAAGTTTGAGAGAGTGAGAAAATGAATAGAGGAATTTATACGGGGGGGTTTTATTTTATGCTCCGGTTGCATACGACGCTTGATACGCATGCACTCAGAAACTGTACACTGAGCATACATTAACTCAAATCAAACCATCTAAATCATAGAAGTCAGTAACACTAGGTCACAATCGAGTTTGAACAATCCTGACCTTAGATTCTTGGACACTTATTTGTTGAAAGAGGGCCCTTGGATTTTTTCATTCTTAACCGTCCAATAAATGTCCACCAATATAATAGTTACGTTGGATAATAGAATAAGCTTAATTTTTGGTTGATGATACACCTGAAATTCCATAAATGGTTTGGACCGTTTAATTTTAATCACTTGTATTCAATTTATTATAAGTGTTTGCATATCATTCATGACCCACTGGACAAGGATTGCATCCCACCCTGGCTTATCTCCCAACTGGGAACGAGCAGTAGCTTTGACTGGCCACCGTGATATATGGCCCGTATAAGGGTAGACTTTTGGCCTCAGTTTCTCACCAACTGAGGTAAATGGGTAGACTTTTGGCATTAGTTACTCACTAACTAAGGCAAAATGGCAGACTTTTGGCCTCAGTTGCTCACCAACTGAGGTAAAAGGCAGACTTTTAGCCTCAGTTTCTCATCAACCGAGGTAAAATGACAGACTTTTGGCCTAAGTTCTCAATAACCGAGGCAAAAGGGCAGACTTTTGGCCTTAGTTCTCAACAACCGAGGCAAAAGGGTAGACTTTTGGACTCAGTTGCTCACTAACCGAGGCAAAAGGGAAGACTTTTGACCTCAGTTTCTCACCAACTGAGGCAAAAGGGCAGACTTTTGGCCTAAGTTGCTCACCAACCGAGGTAAAATGACAGACTTTTAGCCTCAGTTGCTCACCAAATGAGGTAAAAGGGCAGACTTTTGGCCTCAGTTCTCAACGACCGAGGCAAAAGGGCATACTTTTGGCCTCAGTTCTCAACAATCAAGGTAAAAGGGCAGACTTTTGGCTTCAGTTGCTCACTAACCAAGGCAAAAGGGAAGACATTTGGCCTCAGTTTCTCACCAACCGAGGCAAAAGGGTAGACTTTTGGCTTCTGTTTCTCAACAACCAAGGCAAAAGGGTAGATTTTTAGCCTCAGTTGCTCACCAACCGAGGCAAAAGGGCAGATTTTTTGCCTCAGTTTCTCACCAACCGAGGAAAAATGGCAGACTTTTGGCCTCAATTTCTCAACAACTGAGACAAAAAATGAACTTCTAGCCTCAGTTCCTTAACAACTAAGGCTTAAAAGCATATTTAGCCTTAATTTTTTGAACTAAGGATAAAAAATTGTGGCTAATTAAAGGCCTACTTTCTTGTAGTGAGGGTCCCCCTATTGACAGTTAATATTCGTACACATCGCTGCAAAGTGTTTCTAGCTGGATTGGAATCCTCGATCACACTTGTAAAACACCTAAGTTCTATGGGCCCACCATGTTGGTGCAAGCGTAGGTTTGTGTGGGGGCCGTTGTGCTATTTTTGTCAAACTTGTTCATGTGTGCCCCACCAGGATGAAGGGAAATAAAATCAGCCTGATCCAAAACTTGGGTGGGCCACACCGTGTGGCTGTAGAGGTTCCAGGAGCAGTTTTACATTGTTTGCAAACCTATGGTGGCGATCCCCTCTCCATTGTTCTCTGTGGTGTGGAACACTCGAGTTACGGATTAGATTGATTTTTGAAATCATGGCCTGACATAATGGGGCATGCAACTGATGGATGGCTTGGATGTGTGATAAGCATCAGGGTGGGGCTCATTTTGCTGAACAATATGACATCTTTGTGTGTATTAGATATGGATGCTAGATGAGGGCATGATAACGGGAGCACGTTGGGCACCATGATGCAATAATTCAAACCATTGGTGACATGCCTCATTATGATAGTCCATGCACCAGAAAGCTCGTTTGGGTTGGAAGATCCTTTGTGTAAATAGATGCGTGTCACGCAAGGAATGTTATAGCATCCAGAGACTTATGCATGACTGAAAGTTTAGAGGCGGTCATTCCCTTGATAAGTCTTATGCACGACTGAAACCTTAGAGGCGATCATTCCTTTGGTGAGTCTTACGCACGACTGAAACCTTAGATGTGATCATTCCCTTGATGAGACTTACACACACGACCGAAACCTTAGAGCATGCATAACTTAACGCAATGCTTAGGCGATCATGCATTGGTAGTTGTTGTAATGACTAGAGATTTTATGTGTATTCATGTACACATGTGTACACTTGCATTCATCTAATCATATATGTGTACATTCATCCATTCATCCATGCATTCATGCATACCTCATCCATAAATTTGTGTATGGTGTGACCATTGATATATGTAATAGGTCTGCCTAGTGTTAACCATTAATTTATGTAATTAGTGATTATATAATTTTATGTATAAATATATGTATGTGTATATACATGTTTAAACTCACCACTTATTCAAACAAAGTCACCCATACATTCATAATCTTGCCCAATCTTAACTGTTGAACATGAACTAAATTATTTGATTATGACCCATGACCCGTGACCCATATACCAAAATCATCCAATTATGACATATTATTTACATTAAAAATATGTCGAAATAGGATCACCCAATTGTACATTAAATCAACCCATCATCAAACGTTCAATCTTGAGCTAAACCTACTCGAAGCAACTTGTGAAGTTTGACATCAATTCGCTTATGTTTAACCCTTGATTTACATCATAGATTAGCATTTTAAAACTACTATTAACCATATATCAAAAGATATATATTTTTCATTAACCGAGATTTTACAAGATGAGCTTCATTGTATCCATTAGATACTCAAAGAAATGGAAGAGGTTCTCCATAAACAACAAACTACTATTATATCCTAACCCACTAAAATTATAAAACAAGATATGGCACCAAAATTGGTAGAAGTCCTTACTAAGGAAAGGAGATAGAAAGTTGTGACACGCTTCCATGGACGATTGCTCAAGCTTCAACCAGTCTAAAAGGAAAGGGGGTCCTTATCTATTAGTTAATGGATCAAGTGATAAATGATCCCTTGAGCTTTGGCCTCCACCATACAATACATTATTCTTACATAACATCATTTTACAACTAGCTAGAGATGTCATTGAGAACATGCAACAAGTGGAAAACATCAACAGAGCCTAAAGAAGATGAAGTTGCAATGTTTTTTTTTTATTAGGTTGATCTTTTGTATATATGATGAACATGAGGGTCCTCGCTTGATGGAGTGGATTTTACATATGTAACATGGTAGACCCCACATAGCCTGGGTGTTTTATGAGGTGTATGTTGTAAACTATTTTGGTCCCAATTGAGCCATGTCCATTTAACAAGTTGGTTGCTTCAATGCTCATGTGATGAATTTTATTATAAAACATGGTGAAATATAAAGTCTTTTTAAAAAAAAAAAAAATTTAATTAAAAAAATCAGCTATTAATTTTCATAGGATCCCCATCTAGATTAGCTTATGTTTCCAAAACAAAGAAGAAAAATCTACTTTTTAGTAATACCTGAAGTAAATTCATTGACCATTATCATTATTGATCTCACAATGTAGGGAGTCTATCCCAAATTTATCTCAAATAAGAAGATGAGAGCTTTCATATGCATCTTGGTAGAGGCCAAATCAGACTAGATTTGTCCATATAGTAGACCCCATAAAGGTAGCGTGGAAACTTATGGACTTGAGGGCATGTGAGTGTGACCCACCTTCTCTCCTTACCTCACCCATTTCTTGCTCCATAGGTCATGATGTCCTAAGGGGGGAAGGTGTGGATGTCCAAGCTCTCTCTACCCTTTCTCTATGCCCCCTCTACCATAGGATCTTATATAAGGATAGGCCAAGGTTTTAGGAGAAGCCTACCTTATGGTGCTATATCACCCTACAAATATTTGTGTGCCATATTGTGAATAATGTCTATTTACCTTCCTTATCCATGCAACATAAATGTCCAAATTTCTTTATTATTAATGGTTATCATTCTTCTGAAATTCCCACGCCACGCAAGGTATGGATCAAATCCGATCTTGACCATTAGATGTCCATTAAGCATGATTTTAAAATAAATCAATGGTTAAAAATAAAAGATAACAGTTGAAAAACTAAAGCTAACGACTAAAAACCCATGGTCAACTAATTAGAAAACCTCAGAGGTACCAACTAGCTTTTTAAACACTTGATGGACGATCCAAATCTCAAGATTAATCACATATTCATGTCTCAAGTAGATCAAATGGATCTCATGTTGGATCATGTGTACTTCAAGGAGTCTGGTGAAGACACTCAATTGTACCCCCTTTTTGTATCAATGTAGCAACCACGTAAGGAGAGCAGAAGCATTTTTATATGGGGAATTGGAAGAGAAGATCTACATGACGCAACCAGAGGACTACGAAATATAAGGGGCAGAGAACAAGGTTTGCAGGTTAAAGAGGTCATTGTATGACCTATAAATGTCGCCTGGGAAGTGTTAAAAAAGTTTGATTCTTTCATGTTGAGTTAGAAGTCTACCAGGAATAAGTACGGTCACTGTGTCTATAATAAGACACTGAATGATAACCAATTCATTATCCTAGTATTGTATGTTGATGACATGCTTATCGTCAGTCATGGCATGTCTGAAATCAATTTACTTAACACTCAATTATCAAGGCCATTCGATATGAAAGGTCTGGGGGCTGTAAAGAAAGTTCTCGACATTGATATACACAGGGATAGGAAGAGGAGCGGGCTTTGGTTATCACAGATAGAATACCTTGTAAAGGTATTGCTCAAGTATGGGATGGACAAGGCAAATCAGGTTAGCGTTCCCCACGCAGCTCACTTCAGGCTATCTTCAGAACAATTTTCTAAAACAGATGAACAAAAGTAGGATATGTCTCTTGTGCCTTATTCAAATGCAGTTGACAGTTAGACGTATGCCATGGTCTGTACTAGACCGGATATTTCACTGGTGGTTAGTGTTGTGAGCAAATAAATGTCTAACCTTGGAAAGCAACACTGGGAAGCGATGAAATGACTACTTCGATACATTCGAGGTACTACATCTTAACTTTTGATAAAATAGGAGCCAAGTTAGTTGGGTATGTGGATTCAGATTACGCGGGCAGTTTGAATTTTAAAAAGTTGACTTTAAGTTACTTGTTTATACTAGCGGGTGGAGCAATCAGTTGGATGTCGAAGCTTCAATATATAGTGGCTCTTTCCATAACCGAAATTGAGTATATGGCAGTGACAGAGGCATTCATGGAAGATGTTTGGTTGAGAGGGATGATAAATCAATTGGGGCTTCAGCAGGAGGTCATGCCGGTTAATTGTGACAGCGAGAGTGCTATCAGTTTGGCTAAAAACTTGGTTTATCACTCGTGTACTAAATATATTGATGTTCATCACCATTTTATCTGACGGTACTTGAGGAAGGAGGTGTGACTCTACAGAAGATTCACACTAGTATGAATCCAACGGACATGATCACCAAGGTGGTTCATACAGAAAAGTTCAAGTTCTGTACAACTTCTCTGAGCTTAGTGAATGCATAAAAGGAAGACAGAGTGTGAACAAGAAGTAATGATGCAAGGTAGAGATAAGTGGAGGACAAGAAGCTACATGATTGACGATTGAAGACATGATGGAGATTGTTGTTAGATGTCTTAAATCAATTCAGCAACAGGGTCTGTCGATGTCATTGAGCATTGTTCGATGCCATCAATCAGTTGCTCGATCTCATCGAATAAATTCAGAATTATATTTCTCTAGTGGGTTGCTTGACTATTTGGGTACCTATTTGATGCCATCGAAATTTAAGTTCAATGCCATTGAGACCCATCGAAGTGCAATCGAGAAAATCCAATTTTTTATGTTTTATATCTGGACTGTTTTGGTGTTTGTTCGATGCCATCAAAGTGAGGTTCGATGCCATCGACGGTCTATCAATGACATCAAAGTCCCATCTAATGTATCGCGCAGATTTTATGCAGATTTACGTATCTACGAAATTTATTTCCGATTTTGTCTAGGACTCGTCCCAATGCTATAAATATGGGTGAAAATCAAAATTATGTGAATAATAGAGCTTTTCCAATTCGTTCTTAAGGTTTCAGGAGTGTAGTTTGGGGTGATTCGAGGCTTGTTCGAATCGGGTATTATCTAAACTCTTGTAATTTCTGATTTAATAGTGATTATCTGTCGTTTTGTGCCGTAGTTTTTTCTTGAGAGGGTTTTTTCACGTTAAATACGGTGTGTTTGTGTTGTACTTGATCGGTGTAATTGGATTACTTCACTTGATTCATCTCTGTGTGCTTCCATGGTCTTGCAACAATTTGGGGTCAAGTATTAGGGTCACTAAGGCACTTCACTTATTTGTTCTTTGCTCATTGATGCTATTGTCCCCTTGTGTATTCAGTCTTTAAATTTCAAAGGCTCAACCGACTACATGACACATGGTTTTGAGTGATTGACAAATAAGATGCATAAATCAATGCACTAACATCATCTCTTCCATAACACCTCTAGCGATGGCCTCTTGTCTTTCACTCTAAACGTTTCATGCAAGGGTCGGAAAATAAAGCCTCCTCGTGATGATGCTAACCAGATTAACCGTTCAGTACTTAACAAATCCTTAAATAGATTGGAAATGAGAGGAACTCGGGATATAAGAGAGGCCCAACATTGAACGGAGTCATTCCTAAGTCCATAGAGTGCAAGGACAGTCGAAGAATAGATTATCAATGGTCTCTAACGTACAAGGACAAAAGAGACAATTACTATCTCTAATAATATCTCTAGTAATGTTATATTTAATTATTATCCTTCATTTTTAGCCTAAGCGTGTAGATAGTTTGTGTGCTTAGTTATTCACTTGCTTATGCATTATTGACTATTTGTGTTCATTGTTGGGTGAAAGTGTCATCCAAACCGCACATTAGTAAGCCCTATCATGATGACGTGATGCCTAAAAAATAAGCTTATCCAATTGATGGTTGTGCCACACTCTAAAAATAAAACATTAACACGTACAACCACCTAAAAACCTCCGAATTCACATAGTGGCCCACATGATGATTAGAGGAGCCTAATTTTTGAGCATCTGACTGTCACTATGTCAGGACTTGGTTAACAATTTCAATGTCATACATACACCATCTTCACACCATTTTTAATGCTCATATAGTAAAATTAACTATAGTTACAATGAACCGACCTAACACAATCCATTCGATGGAAAATTATTTTTTTTATTATGAATCTTTATATCATTTACACATTTATAAATTATAAATCATTTTTCTATTTTAGAAAGATGAGAGCAGTACTTTCAAGTGTTCAACACATTAAAATGTAACTAAGAATTTGATTATCTTTTATTCATTTATTATCATTTATTATTATTTTTTTTCTCATCGTTACAAAAACCCAAAGATCATTTTCATTAAAATAATTAGAATTGGCAATTGAGATCCCAAATTTTTTGTAATGATATAAAACTCACAAGTATACGTCGGTCATATGTGACTCTAGTGTAAAATGCTCTACTTGAGGGTAGTAAATGGGGCGGGATCAGGCCTCCCAATATCAAAATTTTTAATTAGCCCATCCTGCTGTTATTGTACAGAACAATTCAAAATCAGGACTGAAGTTAAGAAAAAAATGATAATTAGTTAACAATGCTAATTACTTAGAATGAAAGTGAATTTAAGAGTTGAAAAGGTTTGATTCCCATAAAAACTCAAAGACATCCTATTTATTCATTGACATTTGTCTGGCACAAACCAATCAAACACTATAATAACTAAATTTAACATAAAATCAAGACCCTCAAATTACAATCCGGTGAGCACAGGCCTGACATGTTGACAATCCTAATTAACTTCAATATCTCCAGATGTAGACCGCAACCATCAGCTGGGGATGTCAAATAACAACTGGTAGTTAAAAAAAATTCACCACCATGATTTTTAGCCTCATGCTAATCATTTCTAGCAAAAGTTCAAGCCATCCCTACTCATCCATCACCATTTGTCTTGCACAAGCCAATAAAACAATACAATAAGGAGATTGAAAATAAAATGAAAACCCTCAAATCACAATCAATGCATAAACGGGTAAACATAAATTTTAAAAAAATCCATATGAAAAAGTTGTTGATATGTAAAAATAGCAACTAATTTTAATGGAAAGGAAAACACCAATCTCAAAATTTGGAAAAATAAAATATTAATGAGGTAAGAAGTGTTTGAAAATTGATTAAGGAATAACCCAATGGAAGAAGATTTAAAAATATTTTCCAAAATCGGTACTCATAGCCTGGTGGAGATGGTTGGGGACTTTACGATGACCCAAGGGTGTTTGACCTGGCAGTAAAACTTGAGGACATTCTTATAAACCACACCTATGTTTTAGTCAAAGATCCGTTTTATTGATCATGTTTGCGAACCTTTTATTTGAACATATCCCAAATTTTATGACAACAGACTTGGGTGAGTCTGTAATGTCGGCGAGACAACACCATAGAACAATATCTAATGTTTGTCATTTTGTTCCACCCATCTCAATCATATTAAGTACCATAGATTTACTATTAATTTAAATATAGTTTTATTAAAAAATAATGAATAATCTAATATCATCGAAACAATTAAATATCAAATATTAAGCAATATGCATAAAAAGAAGAAATAACAAGGTATACCTACCTAACACCTTAGTTTCCTCCAATAACTCATACAAGATGTTTGGAATCTACATAACATAACATCCCAAATTTTGCATAAAATGCTAAATTAAAATATTTTCCTTACTTTAAAAGATAAGAAAAGGGATTGTTGTTATATATATTTGTTCTGTGCAATGTAAAATCACAAGATTTTAAAATCTAAGGGAAACTCTTTATGTTGGTAACTTCTTCATGAACAATTTATGCATGAATTACTAAAAACCAATGACAGTGTAGTTAGCTGAGTGAGACGAATGTCATGACCTTATTTATCATTGCTATGTGAAAAAAAAAAAAAAAGAAGCACTTTTGAGTTTGTACACATCCACGGGCATGTGTCACAATGTGACGCGTGTGAGATCTAGTCTTAGTCCCATGAGCTTGGCTGGAGGGTCCATCCTGGGCCTGAAACTCCCCGCTCGATGTTAAGGCCGGGCTGGGTAGGGAAAATGATGAATGGCCTGACTTCAAACCATTGGCCCGATCGAATCATTAAGTGAGCTACCACTATAATGGTTTAAAGACACTTGTTAATGGTTACACATGGACTTATATATGTAGCTTAAATATAATCAGTGGATCCATGGTCATGCCTCAATGATCCAAATCATTTATACATGATATTGACGGTGACCGGTGGACATACCCAAAAAGTAGTTCTGAATTTGGGATTATTAAAAATGTTTGATCACTTTAACTCTTTTCCTTGTAGAGCCAACAATGACCTTAGCCTTGGCTAAGACATTTTCATCTGGATAAGGCCAAGGGCAGACTAGGGCTACGGTGTCTGAGATTATAGTAGGCTAGGGCCAACATCGGCTCAGGCCGTTGCCAGGTGATCTATAGTTAGATCTTCTATTAAAAAATTAGGCAATTTAACAGCTCAGGTGGGCTACATCTGATGTAGAGCAGGTCATGGATAGTCTCATGGCCAAGATGGATCAGAAAAGACCCGGTCGACGATAAAAGTGATCCGGACCGTCGGACCTTAGATCGGGCGTATCTCACGATCTAGAATGAGTTATCGGGTGTAAAATATATGATTTTGGGATAGAATGAGCTACTTTAGCCACCTAACCCCACTACGCTAGGTTATGCAAGCTAGATTTTCAAAATACCCCTGGATCAACGGTTGTTTCCCTATTTTAATTATGTTTTTACTATAAATAGTAAGTTTTAATTTGATTATAACTCTTCATCCGTTGGGCTTTAGGAGTTATGCCCAACGTGAAAAGAGCTTAGAATAATTAGGAGAACAGATTAGTGAAGCCAAATAGGACACTTACTATTTTTGGCCGAAAACCTTGCGCACTAGTAGACATCACGACCGTTTATAAATAGTAAGTTTACTATTTATAGTATGTTGTGAATTCTAGGAATTTTAGTTTTAGTTTGCTTCTGATTTCTCTCCCATTGCTTGGTATCCCTATTTAAAGGGGTGTGAACTCATTTATTTCATTCATTAATCAATTTCAAATTTTATAGAATTTATTTTCTACTTTGTTTGCTTTCTTTCTCATGGATTCGGGAAGCCTCTGTGAGGAGTCCAAAGAATTTCCGTGGATTCCGAATAGTTATCCTCTTGAGGAAGACAGTGCTCGACCTCATCACTTTCATCCCTACGTCAATTGGTATCAAAGCGAGGATTCCCATCGGGCCGATGGTAAACAATGAAGGTATGAGCCAAAATCCTGTGGATGGTGATCTAGAGATTCGTGATCTTGCAAAAAAAATGAAAGATTTCTTCCAAGAGAGTTAGTTGACCATGCAAGGGTTGTAGGCAACCCTCGACCGTCTTGCGGATGCGCTACTTCCTCCCCGAGCCCTAGGCAATGCTTCGCCACTAATGGTTCCTCCACCACCCATGGTTGTTGTACGACACAACCCCGATTTCCGTTGAGCACTACCAGTGGTAAACTGTAGGGCTATACTAGATGATTCAAGTTCTAGCGATGAGAAACTTATATAATGAAGGTTTTGCCCGATGACCAATCTATGGAGGCGATCATCTAACTTGTGCTGAAAGAGTCTATCGAGGTAAGGCTAAACTTCCTAGTTTTAATGGTTTATTACGCATAAAAGATTTCATCAATTGGCTAGCCGAAGTAGAGAGATATTTGATTATATGGACGTGCTAGATCATAAAAAGGTAAAATTCATAGCGTTTAAATTAAAATCTGGTGCTTCTGCATGGTGGGAGCAATTACAACTCCCGCAAGCCCGCCAGAACAAGGCGCCCATCTCATCATGGTCACAGATGAGATGTCTTCTTCGATCACGATTTCTCCCCAATGATTATGAACAGATATTATTCCAGCAATAATAGAAGGGTTATGATAAGAAAATCAAATCGTCACAGATTACACTGAAGAATTTCAGCGGTTGGTAACACGAAACGATCTGTCAGAATCTGAGTCACAAAGGTGGTACGATTTATAGGAGGGTTACGATCGATAATTCAGGATCGAGTTCAAATACACCCAGTCGAGACCGTGGATGAAACGATTCAGTTGATAGGTAGGGCAGAAATGCAGCTTGCAAGAGTTTCGAATTGGTCATATCCTTCAACTCGACGGGTAAGGATCGCGGTGAATCTCTAGTTGTGAGGCGATTACTGTATACCCCACAGAAGAAATTACATTCACATCGACATAATATATTCCATACGTGGTGCACTATCAGCGGAAAGGTTTGTGATGTAATCATATACAGTAGTAGCAGCGAGAACATCGTCTCAAGAGTGATGGTGGACAAGTTGCAGTTACCAACGACAAAACATCTTTCTCCGTACTCCATTGGCTGGATAAAACAGGTGAACGAGACCAAGTTAACTACACAATGCATTATCTCATTTTCAATTGGTAAAAATTACAAGGATCAAATACTTTATAACATGCTTGACATGGAAGCACGCCATATGTTACTCAGTTGGCCCTGACAGTCGGATCGTGATGCGACCCATCAAGGACGAGATAATGTCTACATATTCGTCAATATTCGTCAATGATAGTCAAAAAATAATTCTTACCCCTATGAAACCAGAGAACCACCCTGAAGCCTCTAAAGTGGAGGGGAGTTGCCTCTTGATCATTCGGAATTTCATGGAGGAATCGAAGAAAATTGGCGTGGTATACACCATAGTGGTGAAGGGCAAGGAATCAGAACCTTAAACATTCCTCTAAGTTTAAGACTATTGTTAAACGAATTCAAAGAAGTCTGGCTTGAAGATTTACCTGATGGATTGCCGCCATGAGGGACATCCAACATCACATAGACCTCGTTCTTGGGTTAGCCTGCCTAACCACCCTCATTATTGGATGAGTCCAAAGGAATGTGAGATACTTCGGGGACAAGTGGAGGAATTGATCCGTAAGGGTCTCTTAAAAGAGTACATGAGCTCCTGTGTTGTACCAGCATTATTAATACAAAAAATGGAAGCTGACGCATGTGTGTTGATAGCCGGGTAATCAAAAAAATTATCATCAAATATCGGTTCTCAATACCATGGTTGGACGACATGCTTGATATGCTAGAAGGGGCCAAGGTGTTCTCTAAATAGACCTAAGGAGCGGGTACCATCAGATTCGTATTAGACCTGGTGATGAGTGGAAAACGACATTCAAGACCAAGAAAGTATTGTATGAGTGGTTAGTCATGCCCTTCGGCCTATCGAACGCACTAAGTACTTTTATGCATTTGATGAATTACGTTTTAAAACTATTCATTGGCAGATTTGTGGTAGTATATTTTGATGACATACTAATATATAGCCAGGATGAGACAGAGCACAGGAAACATCTCAGACAGGTGTTGCAGGTCCTACAAATTAACAAGTTGTACCTCAACTTTAAAAAATGTATTTTTTTAACGGACAACCTATTATTCCTAGGATTTGTTATAACATTCATAAGCATCCATGTGGACGATGAAAAGGTGCAAGCCATCAAGGAATGACCGATCCCGACAAACAGTCATTAAGTAAGGAGTTTTCACTGGTTGGTGACCTTTTATCTTCGATTCGTGCAAAATTTTAGCACAATAGTCGTGCCTATTATAGATTGAATGAAAAATGGACCATTTCAGTGGACCGATGATGCTAACAAGAGCTTTCATGAGATCAAGCGTCGTTTGTCCACAACATCGATTTTGGTGCATCCTAATTTCAATAAGCTGTTTGAGGTTGAGTGCGACGCTTCGTATGTCAGAATTGGAAGAGTATTATCGCAGGAAGGCAGGCCGGCAGCCTTCTACAGCAAGAAGCTCAGCGAAGTCCGAAAGAAGTGGTCGACGTATGAGCTTGAGTTGTACGCAGTTGTTTAGGCGCTGCGACATTGGCGGCATTATCTGATTCAAAGAGAGTTTGTTCTGTACACTGACCATAAAGCATTAAAGTTTATTAATAGTCAGACTAATGTGAATCGTATGCATGCTAGATGAGTTACATTTTTATAGGAATTCACATTCGTTCTGAAGCATAAGTCAGGGTAGCAGAATAAGGTGGCCGATACACTTAGCTGTCATACATCACTAGTTACGATGAGCAATGAGGTGGTCGGCTTCGACTATCTCAATGAGATATATGCCGAGGATGAGAAATTCAAAGATTCTTTGGTGAAGTGCCAAGAAGGTCACCTTAGTGACCTTCATATACAGGATGGTTTCCTCTTCAAAGGGAATCGATTGTGTATCCCTCAAAGTTCTCTGAGAGAGTAGATTATTCATGACCTACATAGAGGTGGCCTTGGTGGACACCTTGGGTGAGACAAGACGTGAGCTTTCGTGGAAGAGTGGTATTACTGGCCGCAATTGGTACGTGATGTGGGAAAAACTGTACAACGTTTCATGTTTGTCAGACCACCAAGGGGCAATCTCAAAATACGGATCTACACCCCGTTAGCCGTGTCTAACGGTCCTTGGGAGGATTTATCTATGAATTTCATGCTTGGTCTCCCACGAACACAACGCGGCATGGATTCAGTGTTCATGGTGGTGATCGTCTCTCCAAGATTACACATTTTATC
Source organism: Magnolia officinalis (assembly GCA_021015155.1). NCBI lineage: Eukaryota > Viridiplantae > Streptophyta > Magnoliopsida > Magnoliales > Magnoliaceae > Magnolia > Magnolia officinalis. The sequence goes on along the minus strand of JAJHSJ010000018.1, from coordinate 11,476,000 downwards.
CCATGTAAGAAGACCCTCGATGTAACACACATGACCAATCTATTCTTCAGGGTGGTCGTATGGCCACACGGGGTTCCCAAGACCATTACTTCTAATCGTGACACGAAGTTCATTAGCCACTTTTGGCGGACTTTATAGACTCGATTCGATACACGACTTCAATTCAGCAGCGCCTACCACCCACAGATTAATGGGTAGACTGAGGTTGTAAATTGCACGTCGGGAAACCTCTTTCGCTGTATTTTAAGAGAAAAACTGAAGCAATGAGATTTGGCCTTGTCTCAAGTAGAGTTTACATTCAACAACATAGTGAACCGCTTGACAAAAAAATCACCATTCCAGATTATGTACGGACGAGTGTCTCGCCACACACTTGACTTGGTCCCTCTATCTAATCTCCCAGGCACGAGCGTTGTAGCAAAACATATGGTAGACAAGATCATGGGCATCCATGCAGAAGTGCAGACCAAGCTACATGCCTCGAACGAGAAGTATATGGAACAAGTGGACAAGTATTGGCGACAAAAAGTGTTCGAGGTGGGCGACCACATTATGGTCATCTGAGCAAAGAGAGATTTTCAACTGGGACGTACAACAAGTTGAAGAATAAGAAGATTAGACCCGTCCCAATCATCCGAAAGATCAATGACAACGCTTATGTTGTTGATCTTCCAGATGACATGGCGATATCATGGACTTTCAATGTCGCGGACCTGACCGAGTATCATGAACCAGAGCAGGACGAGAACTAGAGGATGAGTTCTTTTGAAGTGGAGGGGACTGATGTAGAGCAGGTCGCGGATAGTCTCATGGCCAAGATGGATCAGAAAAGGCTCGATCGACGACAGCAGTGATCCAGACCATCAGACTTTAGATCGAGCGTATCTCACGATCCAGAATGAGTTATCGGGCATAAAATATATGATTTTGGGGTAGAACAAGTTACTTTAGCCACCCAACCCCGCTATGCCGAGCTGGGTTACGCAAGCCAGATTTGCGAAATACCCTTGGATCGACGGTCATTTCCCTATTTTAATTTCATTTTTACTATAATATAATAAGTTTTAATTTGATTATAACTCTTCATCCGTTGGGCTTTAGGAGTTGTGCCCAACGTGAAAAGAGCTTAGAATAATTAGGAGAATAGCTTGGTGAAGCCAAATATGATACTTATTATTTTTGGCTGAAAACCTTGCGCACTAGTAGACATCACAACCGTCTATAAATAGTAAGTTGCGAATTCTAGGAGTTTTAGTTTTAGTTTGCTTTTGATTTCTCTCTCATTGCTTGGTATCCCTATTTAAAGGGTTGTGAACTCATTTATTTCATTCATTAATCAATTTTGAATTTTATAGAATTTATTTTCTATTTTGCTTGCTTTCTTTCTCATGGATTAGAGAAGCCTCTGTGAGGAGTCCAGAGAGTTTCCGTGGATTTGGAACAGTTATCCTCTTGGGGAAGACGGTGCTCGACCTCATCACGTTCATTCCTGTGTCAACATCATATCAAGACAAATGAATGTTTAGAAGAGAAATTTTGTCAACTTTATGTTGTAAATTATGGGCCACCTTAATAGTGAAATTGTGTAAATTTTGTTTTTATTTTTTTGGTTTTTTACACACCCACACACACCACTTGGGCACTCAAACCCATGACCCACAAGGTCTATGGCTAAGTCATAAGTAGCGATAAAATAATAATAATAATAATAATAATTTGTTTAAAGTGTGGTTGGTTGCACCAAATACGTGAAAATTCATATGTGCCATATGTACCACCATTCATCTTCTCTTGCGCTACTCCTGTGCAAAGTACCCTACAATCATTCTAAATATGCCACACGTGCCATCATCCATCTTCAATCACTCCAAATATTCACAAGAGTTTCAACACGAGGTCATGGGTTCGAGTACCCATTGTGGTGAAATCCCACTATGGTGTGAGTGCTTGTGGTAAAAAGAAAAACTATTTGTATCTCAAGTAACTTATCTTGATTTCTACTTATTCAGTGGAAAAGTATGTTTCGCAAACAACATATTTATACTTATCCCTAAATTTTGTTTGGTCCACCCTTAATGCACCGTCCATCATGTGGGCCCAACCATTGATGTGGACTGTTTGTTATATGTCTGATTTTGCACCTCTATGACTCTCCTCGCCACCCATTGTCACTATCAGTGACGTTTTTGAGTTCTTGTCATTTCTTGCAATTATTGTGAAAATTTAGTGCAGACAACCCTGACCCATTGGTTGACCATAGTTTCAAAAGTATCCCTTTCTTTTAATCCCGACAAGGCTCTCTTTGGATAAGTCGCTTGATATTTTTGAATGGTACAATTACTATGTACATTCACATGTTTCTTCGACACATAGTACACCTTCGTTGAGTGCTACTGTCGAATATCTTCATGGAATCTCTCACACAATCTATTTTTCTTGACTACGAAGTTATTACCCGAATAACAGTGCCCTCTAGTGATTCTTTCGGGCTTCACTCTCTTATCGACATAATTTGGTTGATGATCATGTTGCTTCTTTGCCGATGCAAGATCCACCTTCTTTCTTCAGACATTCATGTTTATCAGATTACTGGTAACCATGTTAAGTCCCATTATCAAAGAAAATGGGTCAGTATCGACTAACATGACTCCATTCTCTCTCTGAGAATTTGAGCATTCAAGAATCTATATTGTCTTGGATCACGTTCCTGTAAGCAATGCAAATTTGGCAAAAGTTTAATGAACTTTACAACCAATAATATATTAAATATTTCATCAAAATATCAAAGAAATATCATCTATTTTGTTATGTGATTCCTTTGGCTGCATTGGAACCTTGATGAGATGATTCATCATCGGTTTTTGTTAAGGTCGTACAAATGAATGGTTTATTTCAGCCAAAGTTATCTTATAATTTAGATCACGATAACAAATTCCCAATTATGAGTTTTTTCATTGGTTCTTTTCACATAGAAGTCATTTGTATATGATCGCTCTATTTTACAAATCGACCAAATCCTCTAAGTCCATCCATTCAAAAGTTTTTTGAAGTTCAATTTCTAGACCTTCCACAACCAGTTACGTATTCTCGGCAAGCTTATCAGGTAATTGCCTCAGGCATGACAAGTCGACTAAAGAAAATTCAGGTTCAGTTCGATAAAACTAAGCATGAAACATTTTTTTCCATATCTTGTCAGGTTTGGACTGAATTTTCAGACAAATTAATATATCACGTAAACGCAGTATTCGTTAATACATTTGTGAACTATTTCATCTTCACATATTTATTAGCTGAGAATTTGCCACATTGTATAGTGAGATTACCAATGTGCTCAATCGTAGAAAATATAATGAAAAATCGAATATTTTGGTACCTCTCAGCATTTCTGCATATTGATCGACCCAATTTCGGTATCATTTATGGTAAATAAATCGATTGGTACGATGACTATGATGTTGGTCAGTTACCTCATTTATCACGTTAACCAATTCATCTCGGGCTACTGAGGGGTAAAACTGTTGCTCTTTGATCCCGAGGTCTTTGGTTAGCCACCCAAGGAATTTGTATACCCTAGGCAGGTTACACTAGTAGAACTTGCCCGCTAAGTTCCTTGTTGTTTGGCATGAATTGTCCCGGAGCAAGTAAGCCATGATTTATGTCATTTTTATTTTGACCGTTAAATTGAGCATTTCTTCCATGCATTTCTTCTAATGCCTACAGGAGGTAGCATATTTTGGCATACCAAACCTACATTTGGCCGAACGTCTGAACGTTGCATGGAGAAATAATTAGCATTTCCAGAGGAACATTGCTAAATTGATATTCTTCCATATTATAATGATGGTTATTAGGCAACCTGTCACAAAAGAATGCCATAAGTTTACTAATAGCTTCAGTTTGAGGCCTAGAGTATTGAGTTTGTACCATTCCTTATTTTGTTAGCTCTCTTATGCCAACATTGACACTACCCAGAACTTTATTTACCTTTGCAAAGTTGTTTTGGGATGATAATCCTATTTTCGAAACTGCTGGAAGTGTGGGATTTGGGACCTTTGTTTCGGCTTGCATTTGAAATGCTTCAAGGGCCTGATTGAGATCATGTTCTTCAATATTTTCACTAACTCGAGTAGATCGTCTACTCATATTGTTATAAACATCAATCGTGTTAGTATGATTTTGGGTCACGTGAGATACGTGTACTGCTATGTGGGTGTGCCAGAACCAATTGGGTCCCATTCAAACCGTGATCACTGTTGGCTCCTAGCGTCGAGACAAGTGATGCTTAGTCGAACGACCAACAGATTAGCCGTCTATTCAACCAACAATGCCCTCATTAATCATGCAACTTATGGAGGTTAGGGCTCTTCCTCCAATGAACTCTTTTGGCCATAGCAATCAAGGACTTCATAAAAGGTATATCAGTTGGATGGTCGAACGGAAAGAAATCGAGAGGTTGATGTGGAAATGTGCGTGACTTACCAATGAAGTGGGATCACTAGCCTGATTGAGAGTAACAAGGTGCTTCCTAAAGCAATGTGTTGATGAGTAAGGTAATGACAATTCTAATTGTTACTGAATATTACAGTGTTGCTTAGTTGTTGTAGCCATTAGCTTATGTAGTTGTGTAATGTCAAATTTAAAATCTTATAATTTCTAGCTTTCATGGGGCCATTATTGCCATTTAAAAAAAAAAATCCTTTCTTTTGCAATGAATAATAAAATTTATTAAAAGGTCACTAAAAATAATAAAATCCTATTGCCATAAAATACTCTTGTATGACACCGTGCATGGTTATGTGTTGTAAAACGGATGTCTTAAATCTTGTTTCAAGGGACTGGCTCGACCAGTCGAAGGGACCGTTCGACTCGAAGTCCAGCAATGGGGTATTTGGGTTTTCTAGGACGCTCGACCGATCGAGGGTCATGCTCAACCAGTCGAAGGGGTCCCTCGACTGGTCGAACACATGGCTCAACTAGTCCAGGGTTAGGCAGATTCTACGCGGACTGTGTAAATTTGAGGCGGTTTCAGAGAGGTACGTAAGTAGAGTTTCCTAAACTATAAATAATGGTCCCTAGGGCCTTTCTAAGGTATGCTGAGGTTTTCTAAAGGGGTTCCAAGGGTTTCTAAAGGGTGTAGCAAGAGTGAGATTCAAGGTTGTTCAAATCGGGTAAATCCTTTCTCTTTGTAATTTCTATTTTCATAGTGAAGATTTGTCGCTTTGTGTCATGGTTTTTTCCCGAAAGGGTTTTCCACGTTAAATCTTTGTGTTCTCCTGTGATTGATTGATGCTCTTAGATTGCTATCCTAGATCTAGATCTGTGTGATTCCGCAGCACAAATCCCAACAAGTAATATTAGAGCAATTGTTGGGGCACAGATCTGAATCTGAGAGATAACCAATAATGGTAAGCATTAAGTATGATATTGAGAAATACTCAGGGAAAAATATTTTGAGTTATGGAAGATCAAGATGATTAGTTCCTTAATCAAGCAAGGCGAAGATGGTGATCTTGAGGAGCGAAAGTCTACTATGACTAATAATGATTGGAATACTCTTGATAAGAAAGTCTTATCATCTGTCCGTTTATGTCTTATGGATGAGGTTCTCTACAATGTCATGAGGGAGAAAACTGCGGCTAAGTTGTGGACGAAGTTAGAGGATATCTATGCGAAAAAACCCTCTAAAAATTGCCTACACTTGAAGCGACAGTAGTATAACTTCAATATGACAGACGGTGGAGATCTGGAGACTCACATTAGCAACTTTAATAAATTGGTTTACAAATTGCTGGATATGGAGGAAGTGATGAAAGATGAAGAACAAGCGTGTATGTTGTTGAATTCTCTTCCAGCATCATATGAGTCATTCAAGGACATGATGTGCACCATGAATAAAACCCTGAGTGTCGACACCGTTATCTCAGCCCTTCAAGGGAAGACTATGAGAAAGCTTAACGTCGACATGGGAATATCTTCTAATGCACTGTTTACGAGGGACAGTAATTCTGAACAAGGTACAGGTTATTCAGGTTCTAGATCCAAATCCAAGGGCAAGGGCAAAGAAAAGGTAAAGTGTTGGAACTGTGGGATGGAAGGACATGTGAAGAAGGATTGTACAAATCCTAAATGTAAGAGAGAAGATTTTAAGGCTTCATACCAACGCTGCCACGTCAGATGGATCGAGTGAATGTGATGGTGATGTTTTGTCTGTGTCTTTGATCAAACGCCCATACGATAATCGTAAAGGCGAGTGGATTCTAGACACAGGGGCATCCTTTCACATGACTCCTCATTGGAGTTGGTTCACCAGCTATAGGGAGTCCAATGGTAGACAGGTATTTATGGGCAATAATAGTGCCTATAATGTTGTGGTTGTTGGTACGATGCGCATCAAGATGTTTGATGGGGTGGAGCATACCTTGACTGATGTCAGGCACATTCCTGATTTGAAGAATAATCTGATTTCTCTTGGCGTACTTGAGGCAATGGGCTGCAAGTTCACACGTATTGATGATTGCTCTTAAAGTATCTAAGGGGGCATGGGTAGTCATGAAAGCGCAACTACTCGATAATGTTTATAGGTTGATTGGGAGCACTTCAAAAAGTAGAGTTGTAGTGGTTGTAGCGGATTCCACCTCTGCACATGTGTGGCATGCTGGGCATGGCCACATGAGCGGGCAGGGATAAAGGTTGAGACGCGCGAACAGAGATACGGAGTAGGTGGAGCAGCCTCCTGTGAGAAGAATCACACCGCATAATCGCGGGATATCGGCGAGGTATATGGACGACTCTAATATCACAGTGGATCCGTCCTTTATTCAGATGACTCCTGGTGTTGAGAAGTGGAAGGTGACTATGGGTGATATGATGGACTCGTTGTACCAAATCGGCATATGGGAGCTGGTGAAGCTTCTAGTGGGCCGGGAAGCGGTTGAATGCAGGAGGATCTTCAAGATGATACAACATAGATACAAAGCGAGGTTAGTAGCGAAGGATTATGGTAAGAGAGAAGGGATCAACTTCTCAGAGATATTCACGTCGATGGTATAACAGGTGTCTATTAGATTTGTGATTGGCGCTAGTTGGCCAATGTGATCTTGAGCTGGAAGGATGGATGTGGAGTTTGCACTTCTGCAAGAAAAATTGGAAGAGCAGATCTACATGAAGTAACTAGAGCGGTTCGAAGTTTAAAGGGGTTGAGAAAAAAGTTTACAGGAGGTCGTGGTATGACCTGTCGCCTAGGCAGTGGTCTGATTCCTTCATGGTAAGTCAGGAATTGTATGTTGATGACATGTAGGTCACCAATTATGACATGTTTGAAATTAATGTACTAAGGACTCAGTTAAGTGGGACATTCAGGATGAAGGATCGGGGGGCTGCAAAGATGGTTCTCGGCATTAAAACTGGAAGAGGAGCAGGTTTTGGTAATCATAGGTAGAATACCTTATGTAGGTATTGATCAAGGATGTGATGGACCAGGCAAAGCCGAAGAGCATTCCTTACACGTCTCTCCTCAAGTTTTCCTCAGGACATGTCCCAAAACAGATGTGGAAAGGTAGGATATGTCTCATGGGCCTTATTCGAATGTGGTTGGCTATGCATGCCATGGTCTGTATTAGAGTGGTTATTTCACAGGCTATCGATGTTGTGAGCAAATACCCTAGAAAGCTATATTGGGTAGCAGTGAGATGGTAAGAGTTACTTTTGGGAAGACAGGGACAAAGTTGGTTAGGTATGTAGATTCAGATTATGCAGGCAATGTGGATTCCAAAAAGTCAACTTCAAGTTAATCGTTTGTACTAGCGGGTGGAGCAATGAGTTGGATGTCCATGTTATCCGACAGGTGCTTGAGGAAGGAGGCGTATCACTGGAGATGATTCACACTAGCGTGAATCCGAAAGACATGATCACTAAGGTCGTTCCTGCAAAGAAGTTCAAGTTTTGTGTAACTTCTCTAGGCTTAGCAATGATATAAAAGGAGGACGGAGTGTGCACGAGAAGCTATGATGTGATGCAGAGATAAGAGAAGAGGTCAAAAAGCTCACTTCTTGCATCGTATGAGTCTTTTAGGGACTCCTTATGCACCAATAATATGTCCTTGACTATAGACACCGTTATGTCATCCCTTTAGGAAAAGGCCATGAGAAAGCAAAATGGTAGCATGGGAGCTTCTTCTGATGCATTGGTTACGAGAAGCTGGAATACCGAGCGAGATATAGGATCTTCTTGGTCAAGATCCAAATCAAAGGGCAAGTTAAAGTGTTGGAATTGTGGGATGACTGGACACATGAAGAAGGATTGCACAGATCCTAAATCGAAGAAAGAAAACTCAAAGGCTTCTTCCAGGGAGGCCAACATTGCCGCGTCAGATGAAGAGACTAGCACAGGTGATGTGTTGTCAGTGTTTATGATTGGACGCTTATACGATGATCGTAGAGACGAGTGGATCCTTGACACAGGGGCGTCATGTCACATGAATCTTCATCACAGTTGGTTCGCCGGTTACATGTAGTGCGATGGCGGACAGGTATTTATGGGCAATGATAATGCTTGTAATGTTGTGGTTGTTGGTATGGTGCGCATCAAGATATTTGATGGGATGGATCGTACCTTGTCTAAGGTCAGGAACGCTCCTGACATGAAGAAGAACTTGGTTTTCTCTCGGTGCACTCGATGCAATAGAGTGAAAGTTCACCAGTGTTAATGGTGTCCTTAAAGTATCAAATGGGACACTCGTGGTTATGAGAGCGCAGAGGCACGAAAACCTTTATAGAATGATCGTGAGCACTTCAGTAGGTGGAGTGACAGCGGCTATTGCGGATTTCACGTCTGCAAGTATGTGGTATGCTCGTCTGGGCCACATGAGCAAGCGAGGCATGAAGGGACTTTCCAATCATTGTTTAATTCCATTTTTTTAAGAATTTAGATTTAAATATATGCGAGCATTATATATATGGTAAAAAATCTAAATTATCTTTTAAATGTGGAAAACATGTAGGTAAGAGAGTGTTTGATTATGTGCAATCTGACGTATGGGGACCATCGTCAGAGGTTTCTATTAGAGGGTCGTCATGGTTTGTCTCATTCATTGACGATTACTCTCGAAAAGTTTGAGTTTACTTCATGAAATGTAAATCCGAAGTTTTCACCACATTTAGACAATGGAAGAAAATTATGAAAAAATCAGTCATGGCAAAAAAATAAAGGTTTTAAGGACGATAATGGTGGTAAATTTACTTCCACTGAGTTTAATGAATATTGCAAAGATGAAGGGATCATTATGCACAATAGAGTGTGCCACATGCCCGAACAAAACGATGTGGCTGAACGAATGAATCAGACTCTTTTGAAGAGGACCCGATGTATGTTAAGTAATGTCGGGTTAAGCAAGGACCTATGGATTGAGTTCGTTAATACGACTTTCTATTTGATGAACCAGTCCCCTTCTACGACAATTGATTGCAACATCCCAAAGGAAGTATGGAGCGGTCATAAGATGGACTACTCAGACGCGTGGATATTTGGTTGTAAAGGCTTACTCCTATGTACCGTCAGTTGAAAGAGATAAGCTAGACCATAGAGCCAAAAAGTACATCTTTGTTGGTTATGATATTGGTGTTAAGGGCTATAGGTTGTATAACAAAGTCGCACGCAAGGTCAGCATTAGCTGTGACGTCAGATTCTATGAAAGCTCCTTATTCCGCAAGAATGATCAGGAGGAGAAAAAAGAACCTAAAAAGTTGGTCCTAGACATCCATATTGATACAGATAATACTCTGGCAAATATAGATGCGCAGACAGAGGTACATGAGCAGGTGGAGCAGCCACCTGTGAGAAGAAACCCACCACGAGATCGTAGGTTATCGACAAGATATAGGGATGACTTTAATATCGCATATGTCCTCACTACAGATGAGGGGGATCTGTCTACTATTCAGGAGGCTCTTGATGAGCCTGATGCAGAAAAGTGGAAGGTAGTAATGGACGATGAGATGGAATCTTTGTACAAGAACAATACATGAAAGCTGGTAGATCTTCCAATGGGCCGAAAAGTGATTAGATGCAAGTGGTTATTCAAAAGAAAACATGATAGATACAAAGCGAGGTTGGTAGCAAATGGTTATTCTCAAAGAGAAGGAATCGACTTCACAGATATATTCACGCCAGTGGTTAAGCAGGTGTCTATCAAATTCGTATTGGCATTGGTTGTCCAATATGATCTCGAGCTGGAACAGATAGATGTCAAGACTGCATTCCTGCATGGGGAGTTGGAAGTGTAGATCTACATGAAGCAACCAGAGGGTTACGAAATTAAAGGTGTAGAGAACAAAGTTTGCAGGTTAATGAGGTCGTTGTACAGCTTGAAATAGTAGCCTATGCGGTGGTATAAAAAATTGATCTTTTTATGTTGAGTCAGAAATTTACAAGGAGTGAATACGGTCACTGCGTCTATTACAAGACACTGAGTGATGGCAAGTTCATTGTCCTAGTATTGTGTGTTGATGATATGTTAATCGCCAGTCATGACATATCTGAAATTAATGTACTGAAGACTCAGTTATTAGGGACATTTGATATTAAAGATATCGGGGCTGCAAAGAGGGTTCTCGGCATAGATATTCATAGAGACAGAAAGAGAAGCAGGCTTTAGTTATCTCAGGCAGAATACCTTGAAAATGTATTGATCAAGTATGGGGTGGACAAGACAAAGCCAGTGAGCGTTCCCCACACACTCACTTCAAGCTTTCCTCAAAATAATGTCATAAATCAAATGGAAAAAAGTAGGTTATGTCTCATGTATCTTATTCGAATATCGTTGGCAGTTTAATGTATATCATGATTTGTACAAGACCAGATATTTCATAGGTTGTCGGTGTTATGAGTAGATATATGTCAAACTCCGACAAACAACATTGGGAAGCAGTGAAATGGCTACTTTGATATATTCGAGGTACAAAAGATTGCGTCTTAACTTTTGATAAAACAGGGGCAAAGTTAGTATGGTATGTGGATTCAAACTACGTAGGCAGTGTAAATTCCAGAAAGTTGACTTCAGGTTACTTATTTGTAGTAGCGGGTGGAGCAATCAGTTGGATGTTGAAGCTTCAATCTGTGGTGGTTTTTTCCACGACCGAAGCAAAGTATATGACAGTGATAGAAGCATTTAAAGGTGTCTGGTTAAGAGGCATGATAAATCAGTTGGGGCTTCAACAGGAGGCCGTGCCGGTTAATTGTGATAGCGAGAGTGCTATCGATTTGGCTAAAAACTTTATTTATCACTCTCGTATTAAACACATTGATGTTCGTCACCGTTTTATCCGACAGGTGCTTGAGGAAGGATGCATAATTCTGGAGAAGATTCACACCAGCGTGAATCCAGTGGACATGCTCACCATGGTCATTCATACGGAGAAGTTCAAGTTTTGCATAACTTCTCTGAGCTTGGCGATGACGTAAAAGGAGGACTGAGTGTGCATGAGAAGTGATAATGGAGCTATGATGTAGGACAAAGATAATTGAAGAGGATAAGAAGCTACACATTTGATGATTGAAGACATGGTGGAGATTGTTGTAATAGATGTCTTAAATTGAGTTTGTAACAGGGCTTGTTGATGCAATCGACAGTCTGTTCGATGTCACATTCGATGGCATCGAACAGTGCTTGATCCCATCGAGATTTTTCATTTTTCTCCAGTTGGTCGTTGGACTAACTTGGCATCTTTTTAATGCCATCGGTAGTTATTTGATGTCATCGAAGATCTGTTCGATGCCATCGAACTTGGCTCGATGCAATCGGAGAAAATCATATTTTCCAGTATTATCTCTGGACAGTTGATGAGTTATTTCGATGCCATTGATGTGGCTTCGATACCATCAAAGGATTAGTTTCAATGACATCAAAGACTGTTCGATGCCATCGACAATTTTCGTGCAATTTTTTGCTGAGTTGCGATTTTGTGGAATTTGTTTTCGATTTTGCTTGGGATCCTTATATAGGCTATATATATATATGGGTGTAAGCGGGATTGAGAGAGTATTCTAGGGTTCCAAAATCGTCCAAGGGTTTCAAAGGGTGTAGCAAGGGTGAGATTCAAGGTTGTTCAAATCGAGTAAGTAGACTTTTTAATTTCTGCTTTCATAGTGATATCTATCGCTTTGTGCCGTGGTTTTTTCCCGCAAGCAGTAGAGAGCGGAAAATCCAAGCAAACAAAAAGAACACACAAGTTTTTACGTGAAAAATCCTTACGGGATAAAAATAACAAAACAAAGCAATGATCAATCCATTTTAATCAGAAGAAGGTTACAAGATATTGCACAACTTACAATAGAAACCCTAGCTTTCCCTCAAAATCATTGAGTATTTGTGCTAGGCTCCAAAACCCTCAAGACTCTGTTCTGCTCCTATTTTGGCTCTACATTCTAACCCTAATCGCAATTAGGAGGCCTTTTATACACTCTCATACAAGATTAGGAAATAAAATCCGCACTTATACGCTGTGTTGGTCGAACCAAAATGAATCGACTCACACACATCCAGTCAAACCGAAAACATGCAAAAGTGGATAGCGTGCAACCAAAGAATCCACCCCTTATTTAGTTAAATTGAAGACAACACTAGTCAAATCGAGATAGGGACTTGATTGAACGAGGAATAGAGACCTGCGAGCGGTCCGGAGCATATTATGTTATTTCTTTCATAATCAATTAGACTTTACGGAGAGTCTAACTAACTCGACTCGAGTGGTTTGTTGGCTTCGAGTGGAGTGATGTAGGACTCTCGGAGTGGACGAAGCCCTCGTTCGTATAGAAGGGATTGAGTCGCGTAGTTTTGACCATTATGGTTGTTGGAGTAGAGCATTCAGTGAGGGCCATCTCTGCGAGTAAAAATAGATCGTACTCTTGTCGGTTGATTCTTTGACTTGTGCATTTAAGTAGTCTACTCGCTCCATTCGCAAATAAACGGAATATTGGGGAAGGGAAATGCATCACGGCTCACTTGACTTTGATTTTTTATGTGTTTCAAGGTGTTACGTGTTTGTACAAGAGTAGTTGTGGACGAAGCTAGAAAAGAAGGCTATCAGGTGCGTCTTTGTCGGGTACAATGAGCAAAGGAAGGTTGGAGGTGTGTGGATCCTACCACCAAGAAAGCGTATATCTCTCGGCGCATTGTATTTGACTATGCCTCATCATGGTGGTCTACTGGAAAGTAGTACTATTAGATACAAAATTCTTAAACACAACGATGCGAGTGTTGTTCCCAGAACACCTTCGGCATTCGATCTCCTCCCCTTCCAAGATGTTTTCATGATCTACCTAAAAGTGTTCTTGCTCCTATCATAAGCTCGGTTTGTCTCCGTTTCTGGTGTTTAAGTCACCTTTCAATGGCTCCCTTAATGTATGCGCTAGGAAGTTTCCGAAGAAGCGGGCTACTCCCCAAAATTGCCACACCCGTTTTGGAACCGTGCTTGTGTGGCTTGGATGGCTATCATGATCAACAAACTCGACTAAATCGTATGATCTTTAATTGTAATTTGAAGCACCATGTGCGTCTAAGGATCGTCTAGGCCAAAATAGCAGTCAAATGCGGCTTCTCTCAAGGGCAACCAGCCAGTAAGTAGAGATATGGTGAGAGGGGACAGCCTTGTTGCAGACCTTTGTTTGGTTCCTTTTATGAACCCCGGTACTAAAAGAGATCTAATAAGTGTTCCGCCCGGTAAAAGGTAGATTCTGAAAGAGGCTTCTTCAACTTCAACAGAACAATATACGGTGGAGCCATGGCAAAAACAATATCAGCAACACTCACTCCGGCTCATCCTAGCATTCCTATGGTCGGCTTAGGTTCCCCCACTTCAAGAAGGCAACTGGAGTGCTTTCATTAAATGATGCATGTGGGCTGAGCCATTCCCATCCCGACGTGGTGGCCCGGGCTTCTCTACACTAGATTAAAGGCACTTGATCAACACCACCCACTAGCAGTTGCTCACAAGTGGGCCCCACAGGAGAGAAAACTAACATTGTGAACTGCATTATGAGTGGACCGACCTAATTTTTGGGCAATGTTATCTCTGGAGAGATCCACCTGATGAATGACTTGAATGTCACGATCGTAAGCCACAATACCCATGTAACATGTGTGAGTTTAGTAGAATGAATTTTTCTTAAAAATTCAATTCGATAAAATAGTAAATGGAAAAAAGTGGATTTGAATGACTCTATCCACTTTGGATTCACACTTCAAAGGGGCACCCTAATACACTCTAGATGTATCGAATGCCCAATTTGATTTCTGAAAAGGAAATCATACCTCTTCAATTATTCATTCCTTCAGCCAAATAGCCATACGAAATCAACATGAGAGACTTCATCCATTCAATAATTCATTCATTCAGCAAAATAACAATACAAAATCTACATAAGAGACTTGACCTGCAAGCAAACAGTCCAACTAAATCCTCTAATCTAATACTTGTTGAAAATGAGCACAAATCGCATTCTAAACTGAAAAGACATAAACACATTAAAAAATAGGGTTGCATTTGACACTGAAACACACCCTACAATAGATAAACATCTTATGTTGCACTCGATTTGTACACACAGCATGATGGGTGGAATCCAATGTGGATGGATCACCACCAACATATCTCATGGATTGATCAATCCTACACACCCATGAACTGATCATAAGGCATAACATGTGTAGATGATGCAGTTGGCCATCAATTTGAGAAGCTAATGTTAATAAGCTCAAACAAGCAATCGCAGAGAAATAATGCATTTGAAAGGTTCGCACTTTTATAGGAAAACAAGCAATTTGGAATAATGGCCGGGATTTAAGCCTCAAACAATGTATAGTTTGCAGAACCAATACGCATTAATGTGTGTATTTCTCAGTTTTTATTTCCATTTTTTAGTTAATCCCACTTGTATTTACAGCAGTGCATCTACCCAGCGTATTAGCTGGTCCTCCATGTATTTTGTAGTCTAGTATTGCCAGTTTTGTACAAAATCACTATGTACACTTATGTGGAGCCCATTTTGGATATACCCAGACAATATGGACCATGCTTTTGCTGTCATGATAACAATTCAAGAGATGTATCTAATTGCATTAGGATTATCTTGCTCCCTCTCTAAGTAATCCCTGTGTACAAGAGCTTCGATCCGTCTCTTAACCAACTTAAAGTCGGGCTGCAAAATCAAACCAATCACCAACCATCAACATTCAGATTTTGTCTATTGCCTGATGAGAAATGCAGCAAAAACCATGCATCATAAAAAATTTCCATCAAGCGGTGTCCCCACAATGCAAGAGTTGAGGTATTAATGATCTGCACCTTTGATATGTTGAATGGACCATAGCTCAAAACTTGCAGTTATTTGCCTATTTAACATAGAGTGTTGCTATTTTACTCTTTGAAACCATGATTGGTCGGAGAACATGGTCCAATTGCCTTGCATTTTGTAGGGAAAGAAAAAGAAAAGAACTGCAGTAATAGATGTGTACCCTGAACATGTGGTCGATCTGTTTCATACATTCTGTGACGAGTTGCTGGAAGCTCAAGGCTTTTCTACTCTTCATAATACGGACAATAGCTGCATCAATTGTGCATCGTCGATCATTTTGAACAATTTCCATCACCTTCTTCTTCTCATCCATGGGAGGAAGAGGAACCTGCACATTTTGAATGGAAATCATCTCTCAAGCTCAAGCAAGTTATCAGATTAGGGGTCGTTTGGATGCCTGTAAATGGGGCAAGTTATAAATGATTTACAGGGAAATCATTTACACTCTGCATTTGGATGACCTTTTTTCTCTGTAAATCATTTACAGGCTGTAAATGATTTACAGCTTTTACCCCTATTTCATTTACAGGTAAAAAGGTGGCATTTCATTTACAGTCTCTCCATTTACAGCCTAATGGCTATAAGTGGAAAGATTGGCTCTCCATTTACAGGGCTGAAACAATTTAAAGGCTATCTAAACACAGACAATCGTTTACCAGTAAATCATTTACAGCTTTAAAGCCGAACAGCTGTAAATCATTTACCACTTAAACCATTTACAGGCATCCAAACGACCCCTTAAGATCATGTTTTAGAGCTTTGCTAAAAGCAAACATGCACAGATATAATGAACTAAATGGATGGATAAAAGAACTTAGCCAAGTTTTTCAAAGCCATCCATTTGTTGCTAACATTGTGGACCAAGCTGATTTTTGGCAATGCCATCTACATAGTCACATCCACCTGATGGACGGATTAGATACCAGCCACATTGCTTGTAGTAGAATATAGAAGGGCGGCCTTACAAACACTAGCAGACCGCCTTTTCTAGTACTTCGATAACACGGTTTAGTGAATTAATTAGTACCACCTATCAACTTGCATAAGATTTTGGATGCTCAACAGAACAAAATTTCTAAAATTCAATTCAATAAATAGTAAATTTCAGAGTGTGTTAAACTTCTCTTCATAGTGAGAAGCTACTCTCCTGGATTGCAATTACTATCATTTCATGCCGGATGTAAAACGCATGGAATTGCAATTTGGATTTGTTCACCATTATGAAATGAAATGTTTTTATACCAAACACAACCTACAAGACAAAAAGATAAACCAGTTTAAATCAAATTTGATGGAATTGCCACTTCTGTGACAAGAATACTAAGGCTCATTTGGATGTCCAACGGAAATGGATTGAAAAGTTCAGTTCAACAAAGAGTAAATGAATAAAGTGGAGCTAGAGGCACTAGACCCAACTTTGTGGTTTCAATCATCACTAGTCCAACTGGAATTGCACGGAATTGAAATTAGGTGTCTGACTGTCATTATGAACTCAACTGGTGCCACCCAACTTTGGACATTTCCTCTATAATGAATTAAATGAATAGACATTCAATTCATCGGAGCATCCAAACATGCAAATCAAAACGAATAGAAATTCAATTTAACAGAGAATCCAAACATGCGCTAAAAGTTAAACAGTACGAGAACCAAATCCAAAGGGAACAGAAGGATTTCAAACCTTGATCTTCCTCCTCTTGTTAGTAAACATAGAATTGACTTCAAAGGTGTCGCTTTTGGAGACGGTTTTGTTATTCGGCTCTTTGTTTAGAATCTTATATCCCGCACATGACAGCGAATGCAACAATCTAGTCACAACTGCATCAGTCAGATTTAGCTGTAAGGCAATCTCTTGGTAACTCAATTTTTCCGAAGCATTGAAGAGTAACAAAGTCACAGCCTGTATATAGCATAAACCATAAAATGTGCAAGTTAGCATTCTACCAACGTTCTGTGCCCCCCGAGTAGATTAGACAGATGTTTGGACACATTGCACACCTGACGGGTAGTTACAACTAGCTCGATTGGTTTTGGTTTGAACCTGCCAGTTAAGACGCAGGTACCCAGTGAGGAGATCCACATCAGCTTTCGGTTCTTTGTTTTACTTTGATAGTACTTCTTAAAAACCTCAACACCACTTATCTGCAAGTAAAAGAGACATGATATATTAGGGATTCACAGTAGGGTTAAAATTAAAAGTTTAGGAATGGTAAGTGCATGCAATATATGGGCCACATCCCAAAGATCGAACAGGTTGGACAGTCCAAGCCACTTGATTTGAAAGAAAAGAAAACTACCCATCTTTGGATCCAATCAATCTATGAGGACCTTGTGATCGGACCAACTTGTGGGCTGTGGACCATGTGTTGTGGAGACAGCCAGATGATTTGTCTGGAACTAGTATTCAAGAACGTGTGCTTAAGTTGCATGCAATTAGCATTCCTAAAATTTACAACATTTACAACGAGCATTGTGCGATAGGCTGGGTTCTTGCCATCTCTGATGGAGGGTTGAGATCAGATGACTTGTCCATGGGCCAGAAATCAGAAGTCAGAACAGTGACAGCCAAGTCAATTCCTGCATTTTCATGTGGGTTCTCCTGAAGATAACTCTCAAAATTCTGTTGATTCTCCCTCACTAATGTCAAATCCATAATCTGCATTGCCAGAAAAACATGAAAGAACAACCCCAAGAAATCCATTAGAGAAAGAAGAAGAAAACACATGCACGCATGCAACTAGCTCAGGCAAGTAGTTAGTAAATGACAAACCATTCCTTCCATCTTCAACATAAGTTGGCCAGCCCATTGTTGCTTCAGCTTAGTTAAAAGGCTTCGTTCATGGTCAACATTTGTGCTCCTATCAAACAACAGCCTACAAGCAAGCTTTCTCCTGCAATGAAGCCATCATGATTATCTAGTTTGATAGGAATTATTTATAGACAAGCAAATTTGATAACTTACAGTCCCATAATTATGGTTTGTTTGGTTGCTTAAATAAAATGAATTTCAATATCTCAAGTCATTTTCAATGAAGTGACCTACATAGAATGAGCCCCAATCCACTCAAAACAAGGGATTAGCCCCCAAATTGCCTTCACGGTCATTTCCAGTCCAGCCTAAATCATTTGGAATTGCAACTATGGGTTCAGTCATCACTGATGAATCAAAACGGTGCCACGCCCACCTGTGGTTATTCTACTTTATTCATTTTTCACCATTTTTTTTTTTAACACACACACTCACGCCGTAGTGGAATTTCACCACCTATGGGTACTCGAACCCTCAACCAGGTGTTGAAACTCGTGAGAGTCTACCACCGGAGTAAGAGTACACATCCTTGTCAAAGCCGTAAAGCAAGCATATAGGTCAGCATGAGGTCCATACTAGTACAAAAGCCTGAAAATCCAAGAAGCTTGCCTGCAGAATTCAGCAAAGATATCTTTGTCATGGATATAGGCAAGCACTCCCACAATCTGCAAAGTGTAATGGTTTCTTGAAATCTCAAAACAAAGTGAAAGAATCACTAAGGTATTTAACAAAAGCTAATGAGAAAATATCAAATACAACATTGCATGCTACAACGGTACATATACCCTTTAAACTAAAGAATCTTTTTGAATTTAATTCTAATGGGGAATCTTCTTTGAATTTAGAGGAGAGAAATCCCTATTGCACCTTACAATGTCATATGTGATCATTTCTCAATGGCATTATGTTATGAAAATGTGAATACTAACCCTGTCAAGCATCTCATCAACAGCATCATCACTTAGCTTCTCAGTTCCACCACCCTTCTTAAGAGTATTGTCAACAAAAATCAATAGTAACTCCGGAGCTGGGTTGCCTGCAACATCCTTATTGCAGAATACTTCAAAAGATTCTTTGAGTGCCTTCAAAATGACCCACAACATGTAAGTAAACAGAAAAATAAAAAGAATAGAGAGAGAGAGAGAACTCTGAAAGCCCAAAAACTGACCTTGTGGAAAAGAGCATGGTTCATAAAATTATTTTTCACGTAGCCCATGTACCTGTTGTGAAGTGTAATAAGGTCTCTTACGAAAACCTGATCTCGTGATTCGATGGTGTCTATATTCTCCGTCTGTGAAAAATACTTTGTGGTTAGTTGGGTGCTCTAGAAAACCCATCAAAGGCAGTGATTCAATGCCTATTACATTGAACTGAAACAATTAGTTTACATGACCCAATTACAATTATCTTAGTATTCATATCAAGAGTACTACTCAGGAATGCAATTACTCATTCGACATTTTCTCTCCCACTGAAAAATTTATAGCAATTCAATTCTATGGTGAAAAGAAACCCTGAGAATGATCAGTGCTAATTTTATGCGGAAGATAGATAACAAACTTGATAGTAAAATAAGCAACAGAATTTCTCACAAAGAAATTAGAGACTTTAAGTCCCCATTATATAGGTACAAATAACTCTAATAAACCTGCTACTTGCATGTTTGGTTTGCCGGTTAGATTGTGAATAGAGTTAACATTGTCATATCAGAATAGATAGAGCAGCTTCCTTTCCTTAAAACCATGAGTGGTTCATTTATTTTCTGTTTTACCTTTATTTTGTTCACCAAGGATGTGCTTGGATGTATTGCTAAAATAATTTTGTATTTTTTTAATTGTAGTACATTTTATTTTCATGTTTCTAAATTTTGCAAAGTTTTACAAATGAATATTTTGGTTCATGATATAACACTCTTTGAAAATAAGACTGAAGAATTCCTTTGCCATATAGTCAGCTCCAACCTTTGTTGATTGGTGAAGCAACGTTACCATCTCTAATAAAAGTAAATCTTGAGAGTTTACAAGCACATGGCCATGGCAGGACCCACATGATAAATGGTCTAGAATGATGATTAAATCCATTTTCCTACAAACATGGACCATCCATTTTCTTAACAATTGATTGATGGTAAGGATGGTTCGATCAAAGCGATTCTTGAGGAACACGGGCAATCAAAAGTGGGGCCCCGCATGATGAACTATCTTGACTCCACCATACTTTAGCTGCATGTGTCTCAAGGGGAAAAAAAAAATCACTTTGATTAGATCATTCTGAGGGAAGCTCCAATGTTCGAAGAGCACTATAAGCTATTGTGCTCCTAGTTGCATTTGGACATTTACACAGTCTGATTAATTGATCCAGACTGTTCATTAGGTCGAATACTTTTTATGGGCCACAATGCAAACATCACGTGATTTGACCAATACCAACCATTGATCAATGGCCTTTATATGGATGGTAATGATCATTTATACAAAAACAAGCCCATCAACAATTTGATCATCTACTTGTTAGGGACCATCATGGATATCAATTGTATTGAATACCCCCAATGTAAGGGTTCCTCCTCATATATATATTGAAGTAGTCGGCTCTTTACAAGGCAATTACAGGGAATCAAACTAAACTAGGAAACTATAATCAACCTATTAATTACAGAATATTTACATATTACCAAAATCATGCCATAATTATAGAGACTCAATTGTATTGAATACCCCCAATGAAAGGGTTCCTACTCATATATATATATATATATATATATATATATATATATATAATATATATATATATATATATATATATATATATATATATATATTGAAGTAGTCGGCTCTTTACAAGGCAATTACAGGGAATCAAACTAAACTAGGAAACTATAATCAACCTATTAATTAGAGAATATTTACATATTACCAAAATCATGCCATAATTATAGAGACTAATTATGGCTAAATATATCCAACTGACAATGGATAGCTTATGATTCTAAAGAGTCACTTTTGTTGGGCAACCATAAGCATCCCATCCACGACTTGGAAAAAGGGATGGCTATAGAAAATAAGGCTGAACTGAGGATGTATTTGATATTCCGATCTATGCTTTTTTTCTTAGTAGCCCATGAAAGCATTCTCTACTTTGTAGTGCTCTGGGAGCATTGGAGCATTTCTCCATTCTAACGTTTTAAAAAATGGCTAGGAAATGAATGATTTATGTTAATTGTATACATCAGTTTGATGTAGGTCCCATTATAGGCTGCATGTGTCTAAACTCTCAAGAATTACTTTGATAGGATAATGCTAACATCAAATCTAGTCTTTGTCACTGATTTGTCCAACTGAGCCGATATTGAAAATCAATGGTCCAACTAGACCGATCTCAAAGACAAATGGGCCAATCTAGATGATTCTAAAGATGAACAGTCTGATTAGACTGATATCGAAGATGAATTGTCCAATCAGTTCAACATTGAAGATCAATGGTCTGATTGTGTTAAATTTAGTGGTGAATAGTCAAATTGGGCCAATTCTAAAAATCAAGGCCTAGTTAGATTGATATCGAAGAGGAATGGTCCAGTCTAGACGACACTAAAGATGAATGATTCAATTGGTTGGATATCAAAGATGAACAGTGCGATCAGTTCAAAATTGAAGATCAACAGTCTGATTGGACAGATATTGAATATGAACAACCCGATATGCTAGGATTGGAGATGAATGGTTAGATTGGGCTAATATTAAAAATCAACGGCCCGATTGGATTGATGTTGATTATCAATGGTCTAGTATTAAAGATGAACATTATGATTAGGTCCATTCATATTCAATATAAGATCGTCTATCATCAATACTATCGTAATCAAATGATCGATCATCATCCAATTGATCAATTCAGCACAATCAAATTATTCTTCTTCATTATCAGTCCAATCAGACCATTGATCTTCACTATTGGCTCAATCAGATCATTCATCTTTGATATCAACCCAATTGGACCATGCCTCATTACTATTGTTTAAACCAAACCGGGGCCAATTAGATAATTCATCTCCAATTTCAACATAATCAAACCATTTATTGTCTTCAATTTGGGACAGATCAAACAGTTCATCTTTAATACCAGTCCAATCGAATTGTTGAACATTGGTATGGTCCGAACTAAGCCATTCGGCTTCAATACCGGTCTGATTAGGCCATTGGTTTTCCATATCAGCCATATTTGACTATTCATCTCCAATTTCAGCACTAATCTCCAATATCAACCCAATCAGACTATTGATCTTCAATTTTAGAGTGATCGGCTGTTTTTCTCTGATATCAGTTCGATTGGAGATTTCATCTTTAATAATGTTCAAATCGGGCCATTCAAGTTCAACAACAGTCCAGCTGAGCCATTGATTTTCAATATTGACACAATTTTGCACAACTCACCCCCAATTCCAGCACAATTTCTGCGTTCATAATCAATATTTGTTCAATTGGACCATTGATCTTCAATTTTAGAATGATCAGACCATTCAACTTTAGTACTGTTCAGATAGGGCAACTTAGCTTCGTCATCAGATCAATCAGGCTGTTGATTTTGGTATCAACTCAATTTGATCATTCATCTTTAGATTTAGCACAGTCGAACTGTTCATCTCTAATGTTGGTTCCATTGGACTGTTGATCTTCAATTTTGGACTAAGTGAACTGTTCATCTTTAATATTGGTCCAATCGGAGGAATCTTTAGTGTTATTCAAATCAGGCCATTCACATTTGATATTGGTCCAACTGGGCCATTGATTTTCGTTATTAATCCGATTTGACATTCACCAATTTCAACACAATTGGACCATTTGTTGATCCAATCAGACTATAAATCTACAATTCCATACTTATCAGACCGTTTATTTTCAATATTAATCCAATCAGACTATAAATCTACAATTCCATACTTATCAGACCATTTATTTTCAATATTGATCCAATCAGACTATACATCTTCAATTTTCTATTGATCGGACTGTTCATCTTTAGTGTCGTTCAAAATGGCCTTTCAGCTTTTGAAGTCAGTCCAATCGGGTCGATGATTTTCAAGAGATTGGACCACGAGACTGCATTGTAGAAATTGTATTATGTGTATTTTATTGAGAATGATAGGAATAAACAACTCTACATAATTATCCTATACTCTAATACAATACTAGCTCAATCAGACTAATCAATAACAAAGACTAGACCAGCAATCCTATTGCCCAACTATGATTACTAATCAAGAGTGTGGCCCATATGCACTAATTTCACAAGAAAAGATAATTTATATGATTAGACATTAAAAATATCACAGATTTATCAAATCTTACAATGGGAAATAAAAAAAATATTTTGATGTAACCAAACCTTATATCATGATTCTCAATACAGTTTCCCACACCTTATATCATGATTCTCAATCATGATATAATGAGAAGCAAGGGCCGCATTTGGCTTGCCCATGAGAAAAGTAATTCGCAATATTTGGGGTTTGTGCTCCTACAGGAACAACTTCCAGAAATCATGAAATGATACTTATGCGAATAGAAAAAATTTGTTTATTTCTCATCCAACACAAAAAGAGCCCCATTTCACAATTTTTGGAATTCTTATAATAAGAGTACATATTCCAAAAATAAGAAATTATTTTGCCAGTCCGGAAGTGGCCATGAACCAAAAACAGCCTAAAAGCCCGTATCAGATGGAAGAAGGGCACAGTTGTGGAACCATTATGCTTTTCCAACGATGACATTTTTCCCAAAACTCTTTGGCCAACTAGCATTGGTTCTAAGGTTTTGCTTGAGATGAAAAACCATATTCTAATAAAAGAAAATAAATACATTTTATTTCTTCAGCTCCATATTCTGATAAAAGAAAAATCATATTCTATTCAATAAGTTTGTAAGCAATTACTAACCTAGCTTCCAAATTTGAAATTCACTATAACAAGATGACCCGTTTGGGTGAACTGAAAACTGTATACAGCATATTGGAAAACAAACCTTTTGGCTCATTGCATCATCTGCACATTTGACCAAGGCCAGACCTTCTTCAGTTACATGCTGCATTAGATGAAAACACTTAATAAAATTAAAACAAAGATAATGAAAAATGAGATTTGCACCCAGCATGATTGGCGGCAGCACCCACTCTTTGAACTTAAGGTAATAAAGAGTACAAACTTTGTACTGTTGTATTACAAAAAGTAGACATCAAGGATGGAGGGTGTAAATGGCGGCCCTCAAAAGAAAAGAATTATTTTAAATAACCCACAAGTAGTATTTTCTTTCTTTTTTTTTTGCAAGAATCATTTCACACCTTTTTATATATCTCCGATGCTAGCTCCAGGCCTCCGGTTATCTTAAAAAAGATATTATACACCCTTGAAAGATGCTCCACCTAGGATGAAGCAAGCATAAAATCATCTATATTATATCGAATTCGATGGAAACACATGTGCATTAATTCCCTTCGCTAAATAATCCGTAGACGGATGATATAAATCACACATCCATACCTTGTCATCTCGAAGCAATACATGCAATCCTGTATGTTTGTTTTCAAGTAGTTGGCTCATATAAATGAATAGCATCTCATGTTGCACTCTCTGTAAATAGATACCAGAAACCATAACAAATAATATTAGAAACTGTATGAAAATATACCGTTATTAAATTCAACAAAATACAAGTAGAGAAAATTCATCCAACGTAGGCACCATCTGGATGCGTGACTGAAATTGATTGAAACTATTAGTTCAATATATAGATGAAATGACCAAATATTAGTTCACTCCTTCGTATTTTAACAAGGAAAAAGCCTTCATATCCTATTTTTGTTCCTTCCGCGACCAAGTCCATAATTTCAATTTCATGATATTTGGTGCAACAAAACACACCCTAAATGAATCGTTGTAATTGAATTTGACAGTGCATCCGAACCCATTCTAATGTAGAATACCTCCAACAGCTTCGGCTCACTGCTTGAATGTAGGCAACAAAAGGCCATATCCTTCTCTCTTTTCAAGCACCTCTCAACCTGAAATTTACAAAACAAAAGGCTCAATACAACCCGTAAGTCCACTTATTTAGATGGCTAGGTTTAAAGTAGGCACCAACCATCATAATGTATTGCAGGCACGAATCCTCATCAAAATGCTTTGAAGCCTTTTGGGCATAGTAATTAGCTGTACTATCGAGCATGGGCGCCTCAAAGTCATTCTCGTATAATTCCATACTTCCATCCTTCCCGACTTCTATGAAAACATCCACAATGCCCTTTATTAAGGCCCGATCGATCTGCTCTCCTTCACGCTCTTTATCAATCTAAAAAAACCAGTTTCCATTTAACTATTTTGTATTTGGATGAAAGGCCCTATATGACCACGAAGAAATGAAAATGGTGCGTACCAAATCAAGCACCACATCTTTAATTCTACCATTTACCTTGATGTAGACCTGAAACTCAATAACATGGAAATTGAATTATCTAATATAATAAAGAAGAACAAAATATGGGAGAAGTGATTAGAGAAGACTCATATATGGGGCTGAATTTTGAGGATCCAATCCATTGAGCTGGTGGTCCCCAGCATGGAATTGCTCTGAAAATCAGATAGATTGGATCCTAACCCTTCTATTGTTGGACTCGTTTTCTTTTGAATGTGGGCCACTGCTGTATTTTATCCTCAGATGTCTATTTCTAGGCCATTGATCAAAGGGTTAAAAAACAATATGGAAAATTTTCCAGGCATCCCCAGTATCAACAGCGTGGCCAGTCAGATAAATGACTTGGATATCGAAACATGGTTTCATTTGTGCGCTGCCCATCACATCAGAGGACCTACAATTCATCTTGAACTAGCTATTCCAATTCCATTCAATACTGTATTCGAAAACACACTAAATAGCGATAGAGAAAATGTACAGTTTTGGAGAAAGGTACAGATAGAATTACCATGTAATAGAAGCATAGTCGGCCCAATTCTTTAAGTCCGGGGAGGGTAAGATGGCATGTGTAATACATATCAAGATAACTAAAGAATTCATAGAGATATCCGATGTAAACTTTGTGATTTCTCCACCTTCGCACAAGTTCTCTCAACAAAGACAAGTCTTGCTTCTCTATCAATGAGACTAATACCTGATAATACAAAAAGAAGGAAATGTTCTTACAACAGGAATCATTTGTTGTCAATGTCTTAAATCTGTCTGTAACAAGGTCTGTAGATGGGCATCGACAACCACTCGATTCTATCGAGTAGCTGTCGATGCCATCAACAACTCACTCAATCCCATCAAGAAAAACTGGAAAATTCCTTGTTAATTGCTAAATAGTTTTGGAGATGCTATTCGATGGCATCGAAGGAGGTTTCTATGGCTGTCAATGCCATCGAAGGCACACGTAAAACTACATAAGTGCGCGATTTGTTTCCTATTCTGGTTGTGGTAGTATATACATTGGGTGTAATCGGGATTAGGGCAGATTAAGGGCTTTCTAAGATGTTCTTAATGGTTCAAGAGGAAAGCTAGGGTTTTCAAGGAGGTTTCTGGGGTTATTCGGATCGGTAAGTCCATCCATCTCTTGTAATATTGCTTTCATAGTGGATTTCTTGTTGCTTTGTGCCGTGGGTTTTTTCTCGTGGGGGTTTTTCCATGTAAAACTTACGTGTTCTCTTCTTCTTCTTCTTCTTCTTCTTTTTTTTTTTTTTTTTTTTTTTTTAACACACGCACACACACCACCACACTCACGCTCTCTTTTTTTAATTTTGTTTGATTTCTTCTAGTTTGATTGATTCAGGTTTGCTTCCGCGCGACCCCCAACAAGTGGTATCAAAGCTAATGTTGGGGTTTCAAGTTCTAATCTGAAACATGTCGACGAAAGGATCTAACGTGAAGTATGAAACGGAGAAGTTCATCAGTAGAAATAATTTTGAACTATGGAATGTGAAGATGAGAGGCATTTTAATTCAACAAGGATTACAACATGCTCTCCTTGGTAAGGCAAAGCATCCTACATCTTTGACTGAGGAAGAGTGGGATGAACTTGATGAGAGGGCTACAACTTTGATCCAATTGTGTCTAGAGGACAATGTTCTATATAATGTCCTGGATCAAAAGACCACAGCAGGGGTATGGATGAAGCTTGACAGTTTGTACATGAAGAAATCCTTGGGCAGTCCTCTGTATCTTAAAAAATAATTCTACAATCTTAAGATGACAAAGGGATCTGATATCAACGAACACATGAGCACTTTTAATTAATTGCTCTATAAATTGACGAATGTGGAAGTTAAGATCAGAGATGAAGATCAAGCCTTAATTATGCTGAATTCACTTCCATTGTCTTATGAAAATCTTGTAGACACTTTAATCCACGGTAGGGATACTATCGATATTGAAACTGTCATCTCAGCCCTTCATGAGAAGCAGTTGAGAAAGAAAGATAATGACGAGGATACCTCTACAGATGCAATGGTTTCTAGGGGAAGAAATTTTGAACGGGAGAAGGGGAATTCTCGATTTAGATCCAAATCAAAAGGAAATGACAAAATGAAGTGTTTGAATTGTGCAATGAGAGGGCACATAAGAAGGATTATCAGAATCCTAAGGCTCAAAAGGGAGAAAAAATTGAAAATGTGATGAAGGAGGCTAATACAGCGCGATCTAGCGAGGAGGTAGATGGTGGTGATGTCTTGACCACATCTAAATCCGGTTACCTAAGTAACGACTAGATCTTGGATTTGGGAGCCTCATACCATATGACTTCTCAGCAAGAACGATGGTGGACAGGTTTTTATGGGCAATGACATTGCCTATAAGGTGGTTGGTATCGGTTCGATGCGCTTCGATGGGGTGGAATGTATCCAGACTAATGTGAGACACATTCATGACCTCATGAAGAATCTTCTCTCTCCTGGAGCACTAGAGGCACTTGGGTGTAGGTTTACTAGTTTTTTATCGGGTCCTTAAAGATTCTAAAGGGACACTTGTAGTAATGAAAGCGCGGAGGAACAACAATCTTTACAAGTTCATCGGGAATACCGTATAGGGTGGAGCTACAGCGTCCATAGCGGAGTCCACATCAACATGTTTGTGGCATGCTCGTCTGGGCCATATGAGCGAGAGCAGTATGAAGTGCTTGAGGAAAGAGGCATGACTCTAGAAAATATCCACACAAGTGTGAATCTGGCTAACATGCTTACGAAGGTAGTTCCTATAAAGAAGTTCAAGTTCTATGTGACTTCTCTAGGCTTGGCGAAGGCTTAATGAAGACAAAGTGTGCATGAGAAGTGAGGATGAAGATATGATGGAAGGCAATTAGAGATGGTGATGGTAAAGGAGCAATTGAGTATGAAGATTGAAGACATGGTGGAGATTGTTATCAATGTCTTAAATTTGTCTGTAACAGGGCTTGTCGATGCCAACAGACCACTCGATTCCATCGAGGAATTGTCAATGCCATCGACAACTCACTCGATCCCATCGAGAAAAAACGGAAAAATCCTTGTTGATTGCTGGACAGTTTTGGAGATGCTACTCGATGGCATCAAAGGAGGTTTCGATGTCATTGACTGGTCGTGCGCGCAAAACTGCGTAAGTGCACGATGTGTTTCTTATTCCAGTTGCGGTATTATATATATTGGGTGTAATCGGGATTCGGATAGATTAAGGGCTTTCTAGGACATTTCTAAGGGTTCAAGAGCAAAGCGAGGGTTTTCAAGGAGGTTTCTGGGGTTGTTCGGATTGGTAAGTCCATCCATCTATTGTAATATTGCTTTCATAGCCATGAGGGTTTTTCCACATTAAACTTGCGTGCTCTTTGTGTGTTTTGCTTTCGTTTGCTTCCGCACGACCCCCAACATCATTGCTACAGAAAGTTAGGTGCATTTGAATGCTTAGATGGTTAGTATTGCAACAAATCAATTAATAAAAGATGAAATGTCTAGAGTGGGCAAATATCATTTTACTTCCTTTTCATGAGTAATGCCCTGAATGCAATTCCAAAGCGTTTCAAATTGAACTGGAAATGATCATGATGTTCGATGTATCCTCTTTGATGAATTGAGTTATAAAATAAATCATTTCACTTGAACATCCAAACACGTCCAAGATGACAAAAGACCGGTTTTTGCAAGGCTAAAGATACTTGCTGCTGAGTTGTTGCCTATGAATCCAACATGATGTATGGATGCATTATTGAAGTGAATTGTGAGAAACTTCCTTACAGTTCATACTGAGGGACTCAAATCCATGTCATGACTACTCTATTTTCAAGTTGGACTTGTAATGAATGCAAATTGCAATTCGATTGACCTGATTGCTTGCAATTCGATTTTACAGCACGTCCAAACACGGCCTAGAACTAATAACAAAATGAAAGGAGGCAGTTAGTCTTTCTTGCCTTCGAATTGATGTAGTCTCTGATTGATTGCCTGTATCTCTTGTAAAGTGCTTCTGAATGGCCATATAGGGGAAATTGGCCACAAAGATTGTAAATCGTTCTGTTTTGAAGGTCAAGGATCCACAACAAACACCATTGATTTGAGATATGGACATACATGATATTGGCGATCAGAAGTCGAAAACAGAGAAACAAAAGGATACGTATAGAGTTGGATGTGCTCAGCCAGGGTGAATGACAATTCAGGTTGGCCATCGAGAATGGCCTCTACCTTGTCAATTCCCTTCCTCACGATGCTCCATCCTACTTCTAGCTCGATGGGTTCCTCCAGCATTCTGGTATATTAAAAAAGGAAACAAGAAGGTCTACATTACGGAGCTGTGCATTGACTACTAGAGCAGCCACCCAAATCCTGTTGTGGCATGTGCGCACAAGATCTGGTCCATTCACCAATGGGTCCCAACATGTATGTGGCATGGCTTGAAAGTTAGGCTGGTCAATCAATCGTCAGATAGGCGCACATGTATGATGCATGTGGATCATTTGGTCAGTTTTTAGTCCAACAGTCCATTATTTTCATTCACATATGCCCACCCGATAAGTGAATATAGTATAATTCGCAGGTGAGAAAGAACTGCTAGATTCAAATGTAATTGAAACAAAATCACATGGTACGGGTGCATTTGGGTTCAATATCAGAATTGGAATGTATTATTGGCCTAATGGATAATAGAAAACATTATTAACTTCAGTCAGTTCACTTAAATAAGCTAACTCTTTTGCTGAGAGGGGAATGAGTTGGGATTGCAAAAGTGCATCCAAACACACAACATGAATGTGGGTTTGGTTCAAAATGAAGTTTAGGCATTAAACAGGCTCTTTGAGGGTGTGTCCAAACGGGCCCAAATGCAATAATCCTAAACCTCGTTTATAGGAATAATGGGCCTAAAGTAGAAAATACAATCTAAAATTTCTAAAGTGACGACATGGACGAACCAAGACTGGGGCCCCAGCTACTTAAAAATGCACTCTAAAATTAAAGAAAAACAGAAAAAAAAAAAAAATCAGAACCGTTAAAGAAACCCAAGATTCTTTTGATTGAATTGCAGAGCCAAGAAATATAAAAGAAAAGGAGACCAACAGCTTTAACAGACCCTTTTGATAGAAACACCCTTCTCTTTCTGCATTTTAATTTATTTAAAAAAAAATATAGTACAAAACAGGGGGGAGAAAGGGTGCATTATTCAAAAGAAAGGGCGAAAGAGTGCCTTCTACTAAAACAACAAAACCCTAATTCCGTGAATTGAAGAAGATGCCAAAATGAGAAAATATATTCCAGCAAAGCCCACTGCATTCATCGATATGACAATGCGTTTTGAATCTCTGATGCCAGATGAAAAAAGAAGCAGAAAACAAAGAAAATATGAGATTGAGAGTGGGCATTTTGGTCATTTTACCTGAAAATCGCAGGGGTTTTCTTCTTCCTCTCTGTCTCTCTTCTTGTAGCATGAAATGAAATTTCTATAGTGCTCTTAACTTTTATAGTTATGGACCCGAATCTA
Organism: Magnolia officinalis; assembly: GCA_021015155.1. Classification (NCBI taxonomy): domain Eukaryota; kingdom Viridiplantae; phylum Streptophyta; class Magnoliopsida; order Magnoliales; family Magnoliaceae; genus Magnolia; species Magnolia officinalis. Next base: position 11,444,863 of record JAJHSJ010000018.1, on the reverse strand, counting down.
TTTCCAACGGGTTTTTAACATCGGCAGTTATTTCATACTCTAGCTGCGTATGACGCTTGATACGCAGGCACTTAGAACTTGTTCAACTGAAAAATATTAAATCAAATTAAACCGACTAAATTGTGGAACCCACTGTAAATAAGTTACATTCTAAAAATTAGGATTTTTTAATAGTCCCAACTTCTGATTTGTCGACGCTTGTTTTCTTAACTAAGACCGTTGGATACGTTTTTATTTTTAACCGTTCAACTGATGTCCAGAAATCTAATTTTTGGTACATGAAATATCTCTCTGTTACATGTTGCTGGATTATCCATCGATCGTAACCGTCCAACTAGTGGACCTCAATATCGAAGGGGAAGTTTCAAAATTAAGACTATATCCATAACTTAACTTTATTTTCAGCACCTAATGTGGAACGTTAACAGCTTTTCTTTCCAACCGTCGATTTCCATCAATAGTGGGTCCCGCTAGATGGACAATCCTGATTGAAGGATAACCCTGCCACGTGTAATGTAGCGCTACGGCTCAGCCAAATTCCGGTTGTTTTGATTCTGTTGTAACTTGTATAGTCTCTTACAGCTACAGTGGCCGAGCCCTGTGGAGCCGACACGGACGATTCGGCCGACACGCAATCAGCTTCCCGATTCGGGTTCTCACTGCTAGTGCTAGATCCTGGGGTCAAAACTCATCAAGATAACCAAGTCAGATGGGCGGCACGACCTGGAACAACAGCGATCGAATGCCAACCATAGGATCGGGTGTGGGGCTACAATGCATGTGTATTTCATCAAACCCGTTCATCAGGTGTGGCTCAATAGGACGAAGGGAAGATATAAAAATCGGCTCGATCTAAAACCAGGCGGGCCACACTACGTGAACTGATGTATAGCAGGTCGCGGGCACTTTCAGGTCCAAGATGGATAAAAGAAGGCCGATAGAAGCGGAAGTCATTAAGACTATCAGAACATTTAAGCAAGTATATCTCGCAAATCAGAATGAATTACTCGACATATCATATATGATTTTGTGGTAGGACGAGATACTCTAGCAACCAACTCGGCTGCCCACGCTGAATTTGCAAGATTCCATCATATAGGCGGTTGAATTTCATGTTTAATTCCATTTTTACTATAAATAGTAAGTTTTAGTTGATTATAACTCTTCATTAGGGGTGCACATTTAACCGGTAGAACCGTGGAACCGGACCGGAACCGTTGGATCGGTCCGGTTTGGTCCGGTTCTGGACAGCACCGGTTCCGGTTCCGGTTCCAAAATTGCGAGAACCGTTGGATACGGTCGGTTCGGTTTAGGGGCAGTAGAAACGACCCGAACCGTGGAACCATGGTCCCCACCTCTTCTACGCGTTGCTAAGAAGGATGAGCGGAGTAGATCTCCGAGAATGCCTTCAGAAGTAGGCCCACCTATTTTTTTTTTTTCAAAATATCCAAACAGTGAAAAACGTCCAGGGACGGACGTGCATGGATTGGGTTTTGACAGTGGCCCCACCCATCATCCTTTTCATGATCTGACCGTCCAATGTGTCCCAGAGGGCGGCTTGACCTCGCCTAGGTGGCGGAATTGTAGAAGATGAAAAACCCAGAACCGTGGAACCGATCCGGAACCAAACCGGTTTTCACGGTCCGGTTCTGGTTCGGTTCTAGTGTGCTAACGGTTCGGTTGGTTCCGAAAATCCCAGAACCGTTAGGAACGGTCGGTTCGGTTTTACCCCGGAACCGGACCAAACCGGACCGTGTGCACCCCTACTCTTCATCTGTTGGGTTTTAGGAATTGTGCTCAACCTGAAAAGTATTTAGAAAAATTAGCAGAATAATGTAGTTAAACCACATAGGACACTTACTATAAATAAAAAATTTACTATTTATATTAAGTTACAAATTTTAGGGAGTTTTAGTTATAGTTTAATTCCTAAACTTATTCAAGTCTTAGTATCCCTATTTAAATAATTGTAGACTCATTTCATTCATCTATCAAGCATTTAAGAAGTTTCTTTCATATATTTAAAAATTATTTCTATTTCTTTTCCTCGCGGATTCGAGAAGTCTCTGTGAGGAGGTACAGAGAAGCTTCGTGGATTTGGAGTAGTTATCCTTGAGGAAGACGGTGATCGACCTCATCACGTTCATCCCTGTGTCATGAATTAACGTGTTGTAGACGTAATTTTACATTATTCCTGCTCGTTTGGTTAATATGAGTCTTTTATCATGCTTATATTGTGGATGAATGGTAAAACTTAAGGTTATAAAATGTGTCAATGTCTTAAATTTGTTTGTAACTAGGTTTGTTAATGTCATCGACATACCCTTCGATCCCATCGAGCAGATGTCGATGCCATCAATAGATGCTCGATCCCATCAAAAAAATTAGATGGGATTAACACTATTATTGCATGTATGGAAATACCATGGTATTTTGCCCATCCAATCTAGGGTTGTACACGAACTGAGTTAGCTTGGTTAGCTCGCTTGACTCGTCTCAAAAAAGCTTGATTTGAAACTGAGTTTGAGCTGATTCCTTTAGCTCGAAAAAATTTGAACCGAGTTCGAGCTTGCCCGAGCTTGACTCGACTCGAATCGAACCCAACTCGAATCAAACTCGGATTGAAGCGATTCGGTGACTCAGTTACTTTGATATTGATGTTGCTAGGGGTGTACACGAACCGAGCTATCTCAGTTAGCTCGCTTAACTCGACTCAAAAAAGCTCGATTCGACTCGGTTCAAAGCTGAGTTCAAGTCGAGTTGACCTGATTTTTTGAGCTCGAAAATGAGTTCGAGTTGGCCCCAGCTCGACTCGACTCAGATCGAACCCAGCTCGAATAGAACTCGGATCGAAATAGTTTGGTGACTCAGTTACTTTGATATTGATGTTGCTCACCAAGTGTTTGATGAAATGACTCAATGAAGTGTGGCTGGTGGCAAGGAAGGTATGTACATGAAACAAATACCTTTTTTTTTCTTGGTTTTTATGTTGCTTAGAAGGTGTTTGATAAAATACTTGTAAAACCACCTTTCAAGGACCTTATCTCACTCCTCTGAAATCTATTGTGGAAAACACAGAAAAGCTTTTGATTCATTGCAGGGTGAATGAGAATCAATGACAGCTAGTGGCTTGTTATTGTAGCAGATTTTCAGGAGTGAATGAGAGATTCCATGAGATATGACTATGGTTTGACCTTATAGGGTGGATAAGTCCTATCAAATAGCTCTGAAAATTCAAGATCAAAACAAGAAGCAGCTAGCCATAGCACCATCATCTCAAGAGATTCACAACTCCAAAAAACATATAGTGGGATTTTGAAGGCGCAGTCCAGGTGTTTGTGGAAATGCTGCATAGGCGAACTCGGCTTGATCTTGGCTCGAACTCGACTCGAACTGGGCTGAGCCACTGACCGAACCAAGCCGAGCTAGCCAATTAGGCTTAAGGACCTAGTTGAGCCGAGTTCGAGCTGAGGTCAGGTAATGGCCGAGCCGAGCCGAGCCAAGGCCAGCTAGACTCAATGTACACCCCTAGATGTTGTTCACCAAGTATTTGATGAAATGACTTAACGAAGTGTCGGCTGGTGGCAAGGAAGGTATGTTTCATCAAACAAATACTCTTTTTTCTTAATTTTGATGTTGCCTACAAGGTGTTTGATGAAATACTTGTAAAACCATTGTTGGTGTTTTACATACAGTGATAATTTAAAGGTGTAGTCCATGTGCTTGTGAAAATGCCGCACAGGCGAACTCGGCTCGAATTGGCCCGAGCTGCTGATCGAACCGAGTAGAGCTGGCCTGTAACGCCCTGAATTTTGCTATTTTGGGCCGAGGTGTTGACTGAACTGAGCCGAGCAGGCTCAATCTTATTTTTTTTTTCTTTTTATATCACTAGCCTACATTGTCACTTAATGACTCTTGACATTCAAAGTGAACCTATATGTGGGAGGTACCAGTAAAGAACCGCATAAATTCGATTAACCAACCATATGAAACCAATGAATCCGCCTGATCACTTAAACTTCAAGTCTAGCCTCGTGAATTGTTCATCTAGGGCCCAAATCTAACCGATATATTACTAATTAATCAAAACAACCATAACTAAATTAAAGATCTACCCAAAACCGAGCCAATTATGGGTCGGATCTTAATTAACGAACCAAGTCAACCTATTTACTCATTTAGCCTAAGAACCAACAGTCTAGAGTGATCATGATCGAATCACCATTTTCACTAATTTCGAATAGGCCACACATGAACTTAGCTAATCCAGACCCTAACAACGGCGTCTAAAAAATCTCCTTACCTAATTCATTCAAAAAATGCACCAATTATCCGAGCAAGTTCTAGACCGCTCGTTAGTGGGCCACTAGTTCCAAAATTATAGAATAATGTCCGTCTCACTGGGCTTGACGTCTATTGCGGGTGCCGAGTCAAGATAGTGCCCATAACTGCTTAACTTGGGCTGGAAAGAAAGTGCTTGAAACATGCAAGTCTCATAGTCATGAATTTGAAACTTAAGTGAAGAAGGCCCCTCCGCTCGTTCGCGAAATTGTGACTTTCCGACTGTTAATTGCGATCAAACTTGAGGTGCAAGTTAAAGATATTTCTTCGCTCATATCCGTATAGTCATGTCTTCGATCAATCGTTAACAACCGTCCATCGCAAGTGGGGTTCCCATGGTTAATCAAGGTATCCAATCTCCACCAAATTCAGACCGATCACTCATCTGGCGATGAGGCACCTGCTCCATGGCACAGATGGGTTAGCGAGCCCCTAGAATAGCCCTATGGGCCAGGATTTAACCCATTAGTGGCATGTTAGCAAAAGGACCCCCAAGGCCATGTAGACATGAATTACAGACTATTTAAGCTCAAAAATCACATTCCCTCACTCTCATACGAATTTTTCTGTTGCAAGGGAGAGAGGGAGTGGGGAGAATGGAAGAATGAGCTCCCTAGAGGAGTTGATTTGAGGAAAGTCCCCCTTGCTGCCACTCACAATGGACCCCTCAACTGTGCCCCACCATAGAGAGCGGCTCACCAGCGATAAAAAAGTAACCCTCCAACCCTCTCTAAATTTCAGCATTGTAGAACTATTTGCATGCACCCTTACGAGCTAATTTCGTCAACGTGGGGCCTCGATTCGCTAACCCGCGGACCCGAAACCTTAGGAGCAGCAGCACGAATCGATGGACTACTCCAAGGTGCAGACCATTATCCTTAGGTTGTCAATTATTGAACCTACGTCACGATTAATGATTTGTGTAGTGAATAAATGATTGCATATTAACTAGTGCGTGCTCGTATGGCTCTTCGCCTTCTATAAATTGTTAATCATGTGTAATGTATCTCGAACATTCAATTAGATGCTAGAATAAGTTGAAATTACAAATTTTGTTGCTCATGTTTCCTATTACTCACATGCATATGCACTAAATATGTCTTACCTTACATGAATTGCTATGTTAGTTGTAACGTGGCCTGCATGTTCGATGAAATGCCCAATAGAGTAGAAATTCCTAATTTGTTGCTTGTATCTGTTCCTATAGATGCATAGTTGATTTATTAGTGTTTTGATTGACTGTGGTTATTTAGTTAATTGGGTTGGCCAACAAAATAAGAAAGATTTGCAAGGGTAGCCTTATTGGATTGGCTGCCCTGGGCCAATCCGATCGATCCAGGCTGAAGATAGACAACCGACAGTAGTTAGACTATACAGAATGCTTACACCCAGTGCTGGTTGCACCGTACTTCACCTGAGTTAGCCGAATTAGTCCACCAGTTGGCCAACCATGTATATTCACACCTACCTGAATCTGAAGCACCACATACCTTTGAGAGGCCCACTATTAACCATTAGTGATACGATCCCCAAGTCTCAGGAACCGGGCATGGTGGTATGGGACACTGTATCCGTTCTGTCGGCCTATGCTGGGTTGATGAGCCTCCCCGTGGTGACTAGTTAGCACAGGAGGTGATAGGTTTTTGTTCGAACGACCCCCATCAAATTACTCGACCGATGGTTCCATGCTAGAGTACCGTTCGAATGACCCGGGCATGAATGGAATTGGGTGACGAGCCCTTCCTTGTGGTGATTTGGTTATGTGACAAGCCCGCACCTCAAAACCGAGTGATCATACTTGGTGTTTGGGTGACAACCCATACCGAGTTTATTCTCATACCTTTAGGTATCATGTCTTACCTTTAGAATTATTGATTTGCGAGACAAATGGATGATGCCTAAATTTGGATCATGGATCGCAAGCTCAGAGTCGCTATGGCCGCCCTGGGCCAAGTGATTTGAATAAGGTCATTGATTAAATGGACATGTTTCAGCTTTCCCAATCTTGTTGGATGAACAGACTTAATTAAATACTCGGCTAACATGAATATTCATAGCACTGCATTAGCATAGGTTGGCGACTCGGTAGTCAAGGTTGCATTGAGGGAGTGTTTTTCATATGCAAACATATAGACGGTGTCGCTTGAGGGAGTGTTGGATGGTGAGGGCATACATTATAACATAATACCATACATGTACATTAACAAGAGTACCTAGGAATCATGTGCTTAGTTGCTTCTCATTATTTGCACCTGTGGAATTGATAACTTGTGTAACTTGATGTTAAAGGAACCACTAAGTTTATCGCTCACTCTCACTCTAGGATAGTGTTTTAAAACACAAACCAGACACTTTTATAGATGCAGGTACTAGGAATCCGATGCTATGGAGGAGGCTCATACAGACTCGGAGGAGTCCCCGTACTTCCGGTTGTTGGATGGATCGATATAGGACACTTTCAGGACGTCAATGAGATTTTTGATTTAATACATTTTGTAATTTTGAAACTGTACACATTGCTCAGTTGTAGTCCTGTAGTCTGGATAAACATATTTTACTTATTTGTCGATTTATTTGTGTTAAAATTTACGTTTATTACAGAGTACATCGTATAGTCTAATTTAATTCCATGAATTACTCAAATTTCTGGTAAAACGAACTATATAACCCTACTTCCGTAAAGCATAAGTGGCACCCGGGATATTGAGAGTCGAATATCTACTCAGCCCCCGAAATCCAGGGCGTTACATGGTTAGTCAGGCTCGAGGATCGAGCTGAGCTGAGCTGAGTTCAAGCTGAGGTCAGCTAGTGGCCGAGCCGAGTCGAGCTGTGCCAAGCTCGACTCGATTCGACTCGTGTACACCTGTAATCCAATCCCATGTTTGGGATAAAATTCTTGCCATAGGAAAACACTGGATGAAGCGAAATCTTGTTTAGTGGACCATGAAATTGTATCAACAAACCAAATTCACAACGGATGTCGATCACTTATACACGTATATAACTAAAATGTCATGTGTAAAGGGTTGTATATGGATGGACGACATAGATAAACACATGCATCAATGTGGGGCCCAGATGTGTAGTAGATTTCAAATCCCACATGGGACCGAATGCAATTCCATCCCACTTAATCCCAACCTTTTCCATCTTCCCCAAACTCCTAATGAATTTGTACATGACCAAATGCAATTTTATCCCATTTAATACCATACGCCAAACACCCCCTAAAATCATTTATCTCTTGTAATATTGTTTACATAGTGCATTACTTGTCGCTTTGTGCCATGGTTTTTTCCCGCAAGGGTTTTCAAAGTAAAATATAGATTTTGCTCTGTGTGCTTTTGTGAGTCTCAACAAGTGGTATCAAAGCTAATATTTGGAAGCATATTGAATTTGAAAGCAAGCTATCAATGGCATCTAACGTGAAGTTCGACGTAAAGAAGTATTTCCATAAAATTAAATTTGAACTATGAAAGTTAAGATAAATGGCATCATAGTTTAGCAAGAATTGGAAGATGCACTCCTTAGAAAGCGACCAGAAACCATGAAAGAAGAAGAATTGAACAAGTTGATAAGAAGGCCAATATCTCAATTCATTTGTATCGAACAGATGAAGTCCTTTATAATGTTATGAGAGAAAACTACAGCAACATGGGCAAAACTAAAGAACATCTATGCGAAGAAGTCTATTCAGAATCCCTTGTATCTGAAGCTACAATTGTTCAATCCGAAGATGACGAAGGAAGCAGACGTTGAAGCCCACATCAGTCTGGATATGGATGAGACGATGAAAGATGAAGATCAAGCATATTTTATGTTAAATTATCTTCTAGAATCGTATGAGTCGTTTAAAGACTCTTTATGCATCGGTAAAACGACCATTAGTGTTGAGACCGTTATTTCGACTCTTCATTTAAAGGCGATAAGAAAAAAAAGTGGTGACATGGTTGCTTCTACAACTGCATTGATTACAAGAGGGAGGGATTCTGAGCGGGATAGAGGATCTTCGCGATCGAGATCCAAATCCAAGGTCAAGGGCAAAGGAAAATTGAAGTGCTAGACTTGTGGCATGACAAGGCACATGAGAGAATTATTGTCAGAATCCTAAGTCAAGGAAGGTGAAATCATGTAGTTCTTCAAAAGAGGCCAACATTGCGGAATCTAGTGAGGAGGTGAGTGGTAGTGACGTTTTGACCGCATCTAAATCTAGATATTTCAGTGATAAATGAATTTTGGATATGGAGGCTTCATATCACAAGACCTCTCATAAAAGTTGGTTCACTAATTATAGCGAGTGCGATGGTGGTCACATATATATGAGCAATGACAATGCTTGTAATGTGGTTAGTGTTGGAACAGTGTGCATCAAAATGTTTGATGGCATGAAGCATATATTGATCGATGTCAGACACATTCTTGATTTGAGGAAGAGTCTAATTTCTCTAGGAGCACTCAATGTATTAGGGTACGAATTCACCAGGGTCGATCGTGTCCTTACAGTTTCAAAGGGAGCACTCGTAGTAATAAAGGCACAGAGGAATGATAACCACTACAGGCTAATCAGGTGTACTTCATCGGGTGGAGCTGTAGTATCTGTAGTTGATTTCATGTCTGCACGTATATGGCATGCACACCTAGGCCGCATGAGTGAGCGAGGCATGAAATTACTTTCCGAACGTTGTTTAATTCCAGTTTTTAAAAGCATTGATTTTAGTACATGCGAGCATTGTATATATGGTAATCAATCAAAGTTGTCTTTAAGTTTGGAAAACATATTTGTAAGGGGGTTTTGAATTATGTGGATTCTGATGTATAGGGCCATCGCCCGTAGTTTCTGATGGAGGGTCGTCATAGTTTATTACGTTCATTAACAACTATTCCAGAAAGGTGTGAGTTTATTTTATGAAAAATAAATCCTAAGTTATCACCAACTTCAAATAGTGGAAGGCGATGGTGGAAAAATAGTCAGGGCGAAAGGTGAGAGTGTTGAGGACAAATAACAGTGGAGAATTCACTTCTAGAAAATTCAACATGTTTTGTAATGATGAAGGGATTGCGAGGCACGAAACATTGCACTACACACTAGAGTAAATAGTGTGGCTAAGCGGATGAATCAGAATCTCTTGGAGAGGGCCCGATGCATGATGAGTAATTTTGGGTTCAACAAGGAACTGTGGACTAAGGACATTAACACATCTTGTTACTTGGTGAATCTATCCCCTTTTATAGTTATATATTGTAAACTTCCAAAGGAAGTGTAGAGTGGTCAGCAGGCAGACTACTTAGGGCTGTTAATATTTGGTTACAATTCTTACTCTCACGTACCGTCAGTTGAGAGAGATAAGCTGAACCAAAGGTGTAACATCCTGGATTTTTATTGTTTTGAATTTTTTAAAAATGTAATTAACTTATATTATCACTTACTGACCATTAGCACTCAATGTTAGTTTATACACGGGTGGTACCAGTAACGAACAGCACAAGTCCAATTAATCAACTGTAGGAAGCCAACGAATCCGCCCGATCACTTAAACACCAAATTTAGCCATATGATTTGCTCACACAGAACCTAAATCTAACTGACCTACCACTGATTAATCAAGACAATTGTAACTAAATTAAATGATCTACTCGAAGCCGAGTTAGATAAGGCTCGGATCTTGACTAATAGACCAAATCAACTCCGTTACTCTTTTAGCCTAAAATCGACAGTTTAGAGTAATCGTGACCAAATCTCCACTTTCACTAATTATAAATAGGTCATACTATGAACATAGTTAATCCAAACCCTAATCATTGCACACGAGAAATCTCAATACCTAATTCATTCCAAAAATAACCCGATTTTTCGAACAAGCTCTAGACCGCTCGTTAGTAGGCCACTAGTTCCAAAACTACAGAATAATGCCCGTCTTACTGGGCTCGACGTCCATCGCGGGAGTCGGACCTGAGTAATGTCCAGAACCGCTCAACTTAAGCCAAAGGATGAGTGCATGAGAAGTGCAAATACCCTAAAGGAAGAATCTGAAACTTAAGTGAATTGGGTCGTCCACTCCTATGCAAAGTTAAGGATTTTGGATCGTCGGTTTACGACCAAACTTCACACGTGGAGTAAAGATATTTTCCTGCTCATATCTGTATAGTTGCGGCCCCGATCTACCATCGGTGACCGTTGAACAAACTTCTAATCATATCTGTCAATCGACACATCCAAATGGCGGGCCGATCATGTCCATACGTAGATCATCATTAGGGCTAACTATCCTACGATGTATATTGACATGTACGCCCATAGTGGGCCCTAGAGATTAAAAAGACCCTCCCATAGGGTTAATATAGTAAAAACCTAGCCCTTGGGGCCATTTACACCAAATCTGGCACTATATAAGGGCTTCATTTAGGCACCCCTCTCCCCATAGGAATTTACCCTAGAAGAAAGAAAGAGAGAAAGAGAAGAAAAAGAGGAGAAAGAGAGAGGGAAAGCTTGGAAGTATGATGATATGTGTACCTTCACCCTCACATCCCCCTCTATAACCGCCTTGCTACTCATGGATCCTTTATGGAGTTCTCTCGGTGGTAATTGGAGGTAAGAAATAGATTATATTATCTAATCTAGTATTTGGGGTTAGGTTTTCTAATCCTTACAATGGTTCGTATGATTATTTAGGCTTTGGTGAATTTTCCCTATAACCATAATCGTAGGAGCGCTTTGAGTCAGGCGAATCATTACGAAGGTGCGGACTATTATCCTTAGATGGCAGATTACCAATTCTAGGATGAACTTAATGATTTTGGATACTAGATTGATATGCATGTGTAGATTTTAGGAGATTTTATCTAGGAACATGTTTGATGTGTATGCTTAACATGCATGCAAAGATAAATTGATGTTTGATCAATCTGAAATGGTGTTTAGGCCTGTGAATTTTGCTGCATGTTCACCCTTGCATTTGATTTCCAGCATGATTTTATATACTTTTGTATGTCTACATTTCCTGTATTGTGAATGACATATGAAATTTTTGTCTCTTAGAAAAAAATCCAATTCCATGTACATACATGTCTAATTTTTGCTGTTAGGGGTAGTTTGCATTCATTTTGATATTCTGAAAATTATATCTTGATTGCTTGTGTTATATTCTATAAATATTTGATGAGAAATCATGACTATCTTAATATGTTAAGAATTGAAGCCCTTTTGTCTGGGTTGGTCAAGAACCTATAAATTATGAGGGCAGCCCGTCGGTTGGGCCGTCTCGAGGCTAGACTGACCAATTTAGGCGAACTCGTATGTATGACAGTAGTGCGACTACATGGGTTGCTTTCACCCGATGTCGTATGATACGTGTTTGCCTAAGTTTGGGCAGTTGGGTCCACCAACTGACCAACCGTGTTTGTTAACTATGTTTGCTCACGCCTGTTTGGAACCTGGAATACCCCTCGCCTACTGACGCCCACTGATAACAGTTAGAAATTGATCCACGGTCTTGTGAGCTGGGCATGGTGGAATGGGACACTATGTCTGAGATGTCGGCATGCGCTAGGGGTGACAAGCCTCCCCATAGTGACCGCGAGCGATCCCGCTTCCCAGCACTCCCCATGTGCTTGCAATCAGGAGTGGGGACCCCGATGGGATCAAGGATCGCGGGGTCCTGGCCTCACGCGTTAAGGGGTCTGGGCCTAGCAAATGGATGAGGGCATTGATATCATCGGGGTGTACCAGTTTTTCCAACCTGTTGGATGAACAGAATTAACTAAATACTCGACTAACACTATTCATACATCGCATTAGCTAGGATTTGGCGACTCGGCAGTTGATGTCGCAATGAGGGAGTGTTGGTCATGCGCGACCATGAGATGAAGTCGCTTGAGGGAGTGTTGTGGGTGAGGTCATGCATCATACACAACTCATGCATATGCATTAACAAAGACTAGTTAGTGATTTATGAATGTGTGTTTTTTATTAAATTCATCATAGAATTGTTATTTGATGTAACTTATGACTAATGACACCCACTGAGTTAGCTACTCACTCCCACTCTAGGACGGTGTTTTAAAACACCAACCAAACATGTCATTAGATGCAGGTGAGGCGGAGCTCGACGAGCTGAGCGGGGTAAGCATAGATGAGGTAGAGGAGCTTCCCTGCTTTCAAACTTTCGGCGGATCCTTCTAGTCTGAGTTCGGGCTACCTCGGGGTATGGGTCAGGGCTCTAGTCACTTTAAGTCATGTATGGGTGGGACTAGTTCCCTATTTAGATGATTTTGAATTTATGGTTTGGATATTTTTATATTTAGTGGCACTTGATATTGCTTTATGACTTACTTATGTTACATGCCCTGCTAAACTCTTCATTGTTTATGAGATCATTCAATGTAATTAAAATCTGAAGCCCATTAGGGCACCCATGGCACCTGGGAATTCGGGAGACGAGTTCCTACACGGCCCTTGAAAATTCGGGGTGTTACAAAAGCGCTAAAAAGTACATCTTTATCGGCTATGGTGATTGTTATGGGAAGACCAGAGATACATTAGAGTTGAAGTACGAAGTAACCTAGAGCCGCTCGACTCATAAGACAACTTGGAATCGAGCGTAGGTTAGGGTTGGACCCCCAATCCGATTGTTATTGTGCGCTTACTCTGAGCTCCCATTGATTTTATCCATCTATTCACTGAGATATTTGTGCCCGTGGTGAAGCAATTATCTATCATATTCATATTAGTGTTAGTTGCCCAATACAATCTCGAGATAGAATAGATGGATATGAAGACTTTTTTTCGGTATGAAAAATTGGAAGAGTATATTTACATGAAGCAACTAAAAGGTTTCGAAATACAAAGGACAAAGAACAAGGTTTGCAGGTTGAAGAGGTCATTGTATGGCCGAAAACAGTTGCTTAAACAGTGGTATAAGAAATTTAATTATTTCATGATGAGTCAGAAGTTTACTAGGAGTGAGCATGATCATTGTCTATATTACAAGACACCAAGTGATCGGAAGTTCATTATCTTGGTATTATATGTTGATGACATACTTATCGCTAGTCATTACATATTTAAGATCGACATACTGAATACTCAACTATCAAGGACATTCGAAATGAAAGATTTAGATGTTGCAAAGAAGGTTATCGGCATTGACATACACAGAGACAAGAAGAGGAGCAAGCTATAGTTATCTCAAGTAGAATACCATGATAAGGTACTGGTGAAGTATGGGATGGACAAGGTAAAACCGGCCAGCGTTCCCCATGTGGCTCATTTTAGGTTTTCTTCTGAACAGTGTCCTGAAACAGATGAAGAAAAATAGGTTATGTCTCGTATGCCTTATTCAAGCGTAGTTGGCAACTTGATGTATGCCATAGTATATACAAGATCGGATATCTTCACATGTGGTGGGTATTGTTAGTAAATATATGTCTAACCCTGACAAGCAACACTTGTAGGCATTGAAATAGATACTTTAATATATTCGAGGTACGCAGGACTACGTATTGACATTTAAAAATTCATGGGACAAGTTAGTAGGCTATGTAGATGTAGAATACGCGGGTAATGTGGATACTAGAAGGTCAACTTCTGGTTACTCGTTTGTGTTAGCGTGTGGAGCGATCAGATGGATATTAAAGATTCAGTTTGTGGTGGTTCTTTCCACAACTGAAGATGAGTATATGGCAGTGACAAAAGCGTTCAAAGAAAGTGTTTAGTTGAGGGGAATGATAAATCAGTTATAGCTTCAATAGGAGGCCATGCTACTTAATTGTGACAACGAAAGCACAATAAAATTGGTGAAGAACTCTGTTTATCACTCACGTACTAAACATATTGATGTGCATCATTGTTTTTTCCGATAAGTGCTTGAGGAATGAGGCATGACTCTTGAGAAGATACACACGTGTGTGGATCCCGCTGACATGCTTACGAAGGTGGTTCCTATGGAGAAGTTCAAGTTCTGTATAAATTTTATTGACTTGGCGAAGGCTTAATGAGGACAGAGTGTATACGAGAAGCTAAAATAAAGCTATGATTGAAGGTAAATTAGAGATGGTGATGACAAAGGAGTAATAGATAATGAAGATTAAAGACATGTTGGATATTGTTGTAAATGTCTTAAATCTGTCTGTAACTGGGTCTGTCGATGTCATCGACAGGCCATTCGATCCCATCGAGAAAATTCTGAAAAATCATATCTGATTGCTGGACAGTTTTGGAGGTTGCTACTTGATGGCATCAAAGGATATTCGATGTCATTGACTGGTCCTTAATAGTTGTTGATGGCATCAAAGGATATTCGATGTCATTGACTGGTCCTTAATGGTTGTTGATGCTATCGAAGGTCTCATCGATGGGGTGTGCGGAATTGAATAATTGCGTGATTTATTTTCTATTCCAGTTGGGAGTATATATGTTGTTGGTGTAATTAGGATTATAGAGAGGATTAAGGATTTCTAAGTTGTTCTTAAAGGTTCAAGGGTATAACTAGGGATTCAAAGGATATTCAAGGGATTGTTCGAATCAGTAAGATCATATATCTTTTGTAATATTGTTTTTATAGTGCATTACTCGTCACTCTATGTTGTGGTTTTATTCCCTAAGAGTTTTCCACATAAATTTTGGATTGCTTTCTTGTTGGATTTGTTTGTGCAGTTGTAATTACTTTGTTTGATTCTACTCTATGTGCTTCCACGAATCTCAACAATAACCTGATGAACAGAGTGGATTTATATGCAATGTGGTGGGCTCCTTGTAGCGCTCAGTAAAATAAGTGTTGTATCTGACAGACACTTAAAAATGGGCCATAAGATCATCCATCCACTGGGAGGCTCATCATATAAATGGTTTAGATAGTTGCAGCAACCACCAATTGGATGCATTTTGCCAACAGGCAACTCTCTATCATGAAGATGGACACATGCAAAAAATGTGGGTAGTCGATTCTTTAAGTAGACCGGGCATAAACATTGAATATGGACCGTTGACATAAAAGATCGATGGATATTAAAGGTGGCCCCACATTATGGACAATAAAATCGAAGGTTGAGCTCAAATGATGGATGATCCACATTATGATGGGCCCCACATAATGGACAGTCTAATGAATGGCCCACATCCAAGGCAGGCCCCGCATGATGGACGACCAATATTGAAGGTGGAGCCCACAAGATGGATGGTCCACATCAAAGGTGGGCTCCACATGATGGCGGTGGACAATGACGTGGGCCCGACATGATGGACATTTATTTTGATGGTGGGTCCATATGATGGGTGACCCATATCAAGGTGGGACCCACATAATGGATAGTCCACATCAGAGGTGTTGATGATGAATGACCCACATCGAAGGTGGGCCCAACCCACATCAAAGTGTGGCCCACATGATGGATAGTCTGCATTAAAGGTGAGATCCACGTGATGGATGGTGGATATAAAAGGTGGGCCCCATATGATGGGCAATAACATTGATGATGGACCTCACATATTAGATGAACCATATCAAGATCAGCCCCACATGAGGACAGTTCGCATCGAAGATCAACACGTAATGATGAATGACCCACGTCCAATGCTGGCCCGCTTGACAAACAACCCACTTTGAAGTTGGGTCCTGCATGATGGATAGTCCATATTAAAGGTGGGCCTACACGATGGACAACCCACATCCAAGGTGCACCCTACGTAATGGACAACCCACATCCAAGGTAAGCCTCATAAGGTGGATGGACCACATTGAAGGTACGCCCAAATTTATACTTTTTTTTATTATTATTATGTAAAGCATCAATTTGATGGTTGCCAATCCAATTAATTACTATCATCCATTTAGTGTGATTAATAGGTTATCCATCTATGGGGCCCACGATCTGAACCGTGTAGATTGAACTATATCCATTCACAGTAAAAGGCAGTATGTATTTCAATTGAAGTCAAACTCCGTATATTGGAGAGAGGTTTGCTCGAGTGCATCTCGACCCATTGAAATACGATACCACGGGACTTTTGTCTTTCAATACGAGGCATCTTCCAATGATCCAAACTATTCATATGATAAATCTCAGTTTCCTACTAAGAAGGAACATGCATCATATCCACCCCATCCATTAGGTGTGCCACCACATTTTCACCACAGTTTTTAAAAAATCAGTCAAATCAAAATGAAGGTGGGCCATACAATAGGGAATAGTATAAAATTGTAACGTTCTGGATTTTCGTTATTTAAATTTAAAAAATCTTTGAATATTTTTCTATAATTAGCTTATGTTGTCATTTACTGACCCTTAACATTCGATGTTAGCCTATACACAAGTGTTACCAATAAAGAACATCGCGAATCTGATTAATTAGCTGTAAGAAGCTAACGAATCCGCCCGGTCACTTAAACCTCAAGTCTAGCATTGTGATTTATTCATCTAGGTCTCCAAATCTAGCTGACCTATCACTGACTAATCAAGACAGTCCTAACTAAATAAAGACATACCTAAAGCCGAGACATTAGAGGCTGAATCTAATTAACAAACCAAACTGACTCAATTACTCTTTTAGCCTAAGAATCAACAGTTTAGAGTGATTGGGATCATATCGTCATTTTCACTAGTTATGAATAGGCCATACTATGAACTTAGCTAATATAAACCATAATCATCACGCATAAGAAATCTTGCTACCCAATTCATTCCATAAATGCATTGATTATCCAAATAAGCTTTAGATTGCTCGTTAGTATGTCACTATACCTGAGATTGTAAAAAGACACTCGTCTCAGTGGGCTTGACGTCTATCGCGGGACGTGTAGATTCCAATGAGCCTAGATTGTATTTTAAATTGATCAACTTAGACTCGCGAGGCCAGTACATGAGATGCGTGAATATTTTAAAATTAATTAGGAACTTAAGTTAATTGTCTGTATTTGGTCTTTACCAAAGTTGTGGCTTTCAAATCGTTGGATTATAACCAAATTTAGGGCACCAATTGAGATTATTACTCTGCTCACATCCATATAGTCATAGACCTGGTTGACGCTTGGTGACCTTCGATTTGAGTTGGGGCCTTCCCAGTTGATCGGCACGTCCGGTCATAGACCTAGATTGCATTTTAAATTGCTCAACTTAGACTCACAAGGCCAGTACATGACATGCGTGAATATTTCTAAAATTAATTAGGAACTTAAGTTAATTGTCTGTATTTGGTCTTTACCAAAGTTGTGGCTTTCGAACTGTTGGATGATAACCAAATTTAGGGCACCGATTGAGATTATTACCCTGCTCACATCCATATAGTCATAGACCTGGTTGACGCTTGGTGACCTTCGATTTGAGTTGGGGCCTTCCCGGTTGATCAGCACGTCCGGTCATCAGATGGTTGTATCAAAACATAGATCACCTAGTGGAATATTTATCACATGGCTTAAATTGACCCGTAAACCTCCCAGTGGGTCCCATTGGTAAAAAAATAACCCCCTCGTAGGGTTAGTATAATGAATAAAGGGCCATTAGGGCCATTTGTACACCTTATGTCATTATAAAAACCATTTTATTTCACACCCCCTCTCCCCATACGAATTTGTGCCCTAGCTTTTGAAAGGAGAGAACAAAAGAGGAGAAAGGAGAAAGGAGAGAGAGAGAAAAAAAAATAAAATTGAAAGAACTTGCTCTTCTCGCCTTCGATTAGCAATCTAGCCGCAATCGGATCCTTCATTGGAGTCTTATTGGCGACGATTGGAGGTAAGTGTTAAATGACACTTGTAATATAAGGTTTTAATAGTTGTCTACTCCAAATCTTACGAGCTTGTATGCTTGTTTAGGTTTTTCAACGATTTTTCTTAAAACCCAAACCCTAAAAGCGCTAAGTAGGGTGAATCATTGAAATGGTGCAAACCATTATTCATAGATAATGCTTTATCGACCATTGAGGGTCTCAGTTAATGACTACTTGTTGTGAATGTCTCGATACATGACAACATGTCTATATTTCAATTTTAATTACAAATCATACTATCACATGCTTATTAATGCTCACATGTTCAATGAAATGCTTGAATGAATAAGTTGCTAAATTTATTATTTATGCAAAATCTCATTATGATTGTCTAATGAATTATAAGTCCTTAGTGACGTTTAGAACTTCTTACAAGATCTGGTCAATCGAAAAATCGCTCGAACTAAGAGGTGGCCCAAATTAAGTCGGCCACCCTAGGCTTGTTCGATTGAACCGGGTCAAACACAGACAACTGACAATAACTGGACTTCGTGAGATACTTGAACCCAATGCTGGTTGCATCGGGGTTCTCCTAAATCAATCAAATTAGTTTAACGGTTGATTGACCATGTATACTAACAATATATGACAATGACTAATTGAATGTAGGATACTCTCGTTCCCATTGAATGAGTCTACTTATAACCGTTAGCGATACAATCATACAAAGACTCATGAGTTGGGCATGGTGGTATGAGACACCGTGTCCGAGCTTTTGACCTACGCTGGAGTGATGTGCCTGCTATATTGGTAAAAAAGGGATGGCAAGTCCACCATATTGGTACAAAATTAGCTGACGAGTCTCTCTATAGTGATCATTGAGCACTTATGAAGGCTTTGAGTATACCGTATTATAAATAGAATTGATGTTGTGACATCACTACATTTGTGTTTGGGTGATGACTCTTACATTATTTGTGCTTGTCATTGAGTGATGAACCCTAAAATAGATCAAGGGACATAGGCTATAATGACGGTATCTTAGCTTTGCTAATATGATGTATGAACTAAGATTAATAATCACTTGGTTGATCATACATATCAATTATATTGCACTAGATTAGACTGTTGTGATTTAGCGTTGGAATCGCATGATGTGGGAGTATTATCATTTACGAAATAAGCGTTGAAATCACTTATGAGGGAGTGTTGGATTGTAAGGCACATGCATCATTTCATAATCTTATTCATGCATTTAACAAAAGTATTTAGGAAGTGTTTGTTTACCTGTTTTATCATTACCTGCGTTGATTGAGTTGATAACATGTGTAACGTAGAACTAATGAAACCATTGAATTAGCTACTCATTCTCACCTGGACGGTGTTTCAAAATACCAATCAGACGATATTATTGATGCATGTACTATTGAGATCTCAGAGAGATATGCTTATATCGGCTTGCACCACCACCATTATGTTTTGAAGGATTGGACGAAAACTGAAAACTTTACACTTTAATCATTTTGAGTATATATATTGTGACTTGTATAATCCTCATTTGGACGAACACCACTTTCAGAATTATATATTTTGAATAGTAGCCATATATGTATGGGTTTAGTTACATCTGCTTAACTTTTAATATCGTTGCTTTTAAAGCTACTCTAAGTTTGATCATATGTGAATGTTAACTAGACTATGTGGGCACGTAGGAACTTGCCTATGTGCATTTTCAATAGGTTCATACTCGGGAACTCGGGATCGGAGTCTCCATACTCAGGTTCTGATTTTCAATGCGTAACAAAAATCATAGCTAAATCATCTAAAATCATGTGGTGTAGCCCAGCGTGAGTATAGGAATATCCTATGTTTGGGAGTGTCCCTCCATCTGAGTGGGGTGTGTTGGGGCCTTGCACAAAACCTTAGGATTTAACCTCCCAAAACAAACCAGAATTATTGTATAATAAAGCAATAAAATAAATCAAAGCATAAACCACACCACACAAGAGATTTTTACATGAAAAACCCTCAAGAAGGTAAAAACCACAGGACCTCGTCCAGATCAACAATCCGCTATGAAGTAGAACATTACAACCTTCTTCACTCACGCAGTAGTAGATAAACAATAAGAGAATAAAAGAAAAATGGATAGATCTCACCGATCACGAGGATGTAGAAGTGCTGAGATGTTGATTGCACAGTAGATCGCCTCCACGATCATAACCTCCCTCTTACAAGCTTCCTCTCTCTCTTTCTCTCTCTCTCTCTCTCACACCTTTGATAGCCCTAAATCCTTTAACAAACCCTTGCAAAGCTTTAGGAAACCATCTTGCATTACCTTAAAAAACCCTAGGCACCCCTATTTATAGTTTAGGAAACTCTCTTCCGTACCTTGTTGCGAAAGGCCTCGGATTTCCGCAGTCCGCATAAGATCTGGACTCAAATCTGCGTAAGCTCGATTGGTTGACCCGAGTCCTCGACCGGTCGAGCGACCCACTCGACCAATAGCGCACCTCAGAGAAATTACATCAATTGGTAGCTGGACTTTAAGTTGAGCCCCACTCGATTAGTCGAGCGCCACCCACAACCGATCGAGCAGCCTACTCGACCGGTCGAGCAGTGCGGTGAACTACTCCGAATTTTCAACCCGTTGCACTGTTTCTCCCCTGAACTGAGGAGGAAAACCCATCAAATCTCCCCATTTCTGACTCAGGAGGGATTCACCTTCTTCAAGCCAGGCAGGTTTCTACAAACCTCAAACTTGCCCTTGAGCAAAGCCTTGGTCATTATGTCTGACCCATTATCGTCCGTGTGGACCTTCTCAAGCTATAACACCTTTTGTTCCAAAGTATCCTTGATCCAATGATACCGAATCTCTATGTGCTTCGACTTGGAATGCTGACTTGGATTCTTGCTCAAGTGTATAGCACTTTGGCTATCGCAATAGACTACGTGCAGCTCTTGCTTCAGGTTAAATTCTTGTAGGAACCTCTTCATCCAAAGCATCCTTTACATGCCTCTGTGACTGCAATGTAGTTAGCCTTTGTCGTCGACATTGCTACAACCTTATGTAGTTTACTCTGCCAAGAAACCGCTCTCCCTGTAAACGTGAACATGAACCCCGATGTAGACTTCCTGGAGTCTATGTCTCCTGACATATCTGTATTTATGTAGCCCTCTAACACAGGTTTTTCGTCACCATAGCATAGGCTCAACCTGGATGAGCCTCTTAGATACTACAGTATCTATTTCACCGTTGCCCAATGCTCTTTGTCAGGATTGGCAAGATACCGGCTGACAACACCAACCGTATATGTTATGTCTGGGCGTGTACACACCATAATATACATCAAACTTCCTACAGTTGACACGTAGGGTATCTTCTGCATCTCTTCGACCTCTTCCTTCGTCTTGGAACACTGTCTGTCGCTCAATCTGAAGTGACCATCCAGTAGAGTACTGACCGGCTTTACTGCATTCATATTGAACCGGTCTAGGACTTTCTCAATATACCGCTCTTATGACAACCGAAGCTTCTTGTTGCTTCTGTCACGGGTTATCTTCATTCCTATGATCTATTTAGTCGGGCCCAAGTCTTTCATAGCAAATGACTTGTCCAACTCCTGTTTTAGCCTATCAATCTTCTTGATGTCTTTTCCCATGATGAGCATGTCATCAACGTATAAGAGCAGAACTAAGAAATCACTATCTGAGAACTTGCGCGTGAACACACAGTGGTCCGACTCCGTTATGTCATACCCATGCTTCAACATAAACGAGTCGAACTTCTTGTACCATTGTCGTGAAGTTTGTTTCAGCCCATACAAGCTCTTCCTCAGCCTACACACCATATGCTCATTGTCCTTGACTTCGAACCCCTCTGGTTGGTGCATGTAGATCTCTTCTTCCAAGTCACCATGGAGGAAGACAGTTTTAACATTTAACTGCTCTATCTCCATATCCATGCTAGCCGCCAACCCAAGCAACACCCGTATGGATATTATCTTCACCACTGGTGAGAATATCTCTTTAAAGTGTATGTCTTTCCTCTGACCAAACCCTTTCACCACAAGTCTGGCCTTGAACCTCGTCTGTGAATTCTTCTGCTCAACCTTCTTTATGAACACCCACTTGTTGGTCAAAGCTTTCTTGCCCTTAGGCAATTTTACCATATCATAGGTGTGATTCTTATGCAAGGATTTCATCTCCTCTTGCATAGCTTTCAACCACTCTCGCTTATGCTCGTCGGCTAGGGCCTCAGAATAATCTTCTGGCTCTTCCCCATCAGTCAACATAATGTACTCATTCGGCGAGTACCTCTTGGACGACTGTCTGTCCCTAAATGACCTCCTCACATGTGGCTCAATAGGTGGATCAAGTGGGGGCTGCTCCCCTGGTCTATCTTCTAAAGGAACTCCCTCGTCCTCTACACCTTGTTGTACTCCCCCATCATCAGGCATCACAGGAGGAATAATCGGATCCATGTCCTCTAGCTCACTTGAACTAGGTTGGTTCTTCTCTGGCTTACCAATGTCTTATATATACTAATCTTAAAAAAAATCACATCTCTGCTCCTGATAAACTTCCTCTCGGTCGAATTTCACAATTTGTAATCGAATTTTTCATCACCGTACCCCAAGAACACACACTGTCTGATCTTCATATCGAGTTTAGTCCTCTCGTCCTTTGGTACGTGAACGGATGTCTTGCATCCAAATACCCTGAGATGACTGTACGTTGGATCCTGTCCAGTTTACACCTTCTCAGGTACTTCTCCATTCAACGAGGTTGATGGAGACTTGTTTATCAAATACACTGCCGTGTGCATTGCTTCTCCCTAGAACATCTTGGGCAACTTCGCATGGGATAACATGCATCTGATTCCCTCTACAATGGTGCGATTCATTCGCTCAGCTACAGCATTATGTTGGGGGGTCTTGAAAACTGTCTATTCATGCCGTATACCCAGGGACTTACAATACTCATGAAAGTTGTCAATGTATTCACCACCATTGTCAGTGCGGATGCACTTCAATGATCTACCTGTCTCTCTCGACCATAGCATGAAATAATTTATACACACCAAAGACCTCGTCCTTGGATTTCAAAGCATAAACTCAAACCCTCCTAGATGCATCATCTATAAAAGTGACAAAATTCAATGCCCCACCCAAGGTTTTTATCCTCATAGAACCACAAACATTATAATAAACCAAGTCTAATGCATGCACTTTATTAACATGAGAAGCAGTTTTAACAAATGAAACTTTATGTGTTTTTCTCTGATAAACAATCAATACAAGTTTTGAGAGATATACCTGTCACGTTTGGAATGAGCCGCTTCCTTACTAGTACCTGAAACCCTTTTTCACTCATGTGACCTAGACACCTGTGCCACGTGTCAATAGCCGAATCTTCATGTAACGCCCTAAAAATCGGGGTCGAGCAAAGCTCTACTCCTGAGTTCCAACGCATCACTTATGCAACATAGATAATGATGATTGAATGTTGTCCATATTAGTGCATTTAAACATGAGTGGGATTATACTAAAACAACATATTATACTCCAGAGTTAATGTAATTTGGCAAGCGGAAGACTGAAATATATACATTTAATTATGAAAATGTTTCACAAATTTCAAAGTATGAGTATGAAACCGGGCTAAATATATACATGTGTTGTTTCTAACCATATAAAATGTAGGAAGTAAATGTGTTCGACTAAACAAGTATCCAGTAGTCCCTTCACATCGGTATGAGATCTACATAGATCCGCTCGATAGTTGAACGTATGAGAATCCTTCCTCCTCGCCTACGAAGTCCAACTCTGTTGTATAGACCTCGCCATCGCCTGCATCTAAACCAGAGTCTGGGTGGTGTTTTAAAACACCTCCCAGGTGGAAATGAGTAGCTAATTCAGTGGAACTATAAAACAAAGGTTAACATGTTATCAATTCAGTCAAGCAGTAATGATAAAGCAGTACAACGATCATATTCTAAATACTATTGTTAATGCAATGATGATATGTATTAATGATGCATGCCCTTGCCTGCACTCCCTCAGCGACATCATCTCACGGTCGCGCATGGCAAACTTTCTAAACGTGCGCTTCCTCGCTAAAGCACATGCAATGCGGTGCATGATCATGTTAGCCAATATTTAATTAGGTTTATTCATGCAGCAGATTTGGGAAGCTAAGTTACCTCCCTTTTTATCATTAACCCAAACAATGATCCATCTAGGGTCGTCAATCCTAGTAATCACATACGTTAGGCAAGTTCGCTAGTTTATACCATAGGTTGCTACGGGAAGCTCGTCACCTCAGGTTAGGCTTAATTCACACTCGAGGTCACTACCACCAACGCCCTACCAACTGGCAGTCTATTTTCGAAGGCTCGTCATCAACCCGACTGGTGACCACAACCAGGCTGCGCCGGGGTAGGCCTGTTTTATACTCAAGGTCACTAAGGGAAGGCTCGTCACCTTAGCGTAGTCCTAGTGTATACTCGAGGTCACTATGAGAGGCTCGTCACCTGATCGTAGGCCGACAGCTCGAATACAGTGTCTCATACCATCGTATTCGGCTCACGAGTTTGGGTTGCTTGGTGGTGACTACGGGGAGGCTCATCGCCCCAGCATAGGCTAACAGCTAGACCACGGTGTCCCATACCACCATGCCCGGCTCATGAGTCTTGGCGGATCGAGATACCAAGGTTAAACGGGTTTTTCACTGGTAAGTTTGATACCTTAGGTTCAAGCAATAGCGTCCATACATGGTGAACATACATTGGGTCAATATGGTTACTTGACAAGCTCGACTAGTACGAGCGTGCGTTGAATTAATCGACATGGAGCACATATGCACTCCTCGTGGCCTAGCCACTCTTGATAATTAGTGTACGACTCAAATTCCTCGAACGTATCCGTCGTGGCTAAAACAGTTCGGCCACCGATCGTAAACCATTACTGATTGCCTAGACTACATGGTAGCCCCAATCACACTCCAAGTAATAGCATTCCCATATAGTAGTCATAACAGGATTTAGCAACCAACTCATGCGTTTCAATCATTTGAGCATTCTATAAACACATAGTGAACATGACATCACACATGTACATTTCATACATAAGTCATTAAGTCTAATGTAAATTACATGGAGAAATCTATTCGAATCACTAAGGTAATTGAGGATCTCATCCCAACACCTTTAATAAATACATTTCATCGAACAATTACTCATTCAGGCATTTTATCAAACACCTAGACTACACACTACAACATACATGTATATATTAGTTATAACCTATTATGACGAATCCTTTCACAAAGGAATTCATATATATATATATGTCTGTGTGTGTGTGTGTGTAAGACGCTGAAAATGTCGTATCTAGGCGCATGTGATAGTAAGCAAGTTAGTTATAAACCATTACTGACATTAAAAGCCTTGAAAACCATAACCTAAACATTTATAGTCCGCACCTTCCGTCGGTAAACTCATATCGAACTCAGTTCGAACTTACGCCTTTGTCTACGGCACAACGACAACTTATCGCATGAAATAGGTCAGCTATTTTACCATTTACTCTATTTGGATACCTAAAATAGATTAGGATTAGGATTTCTTACCCAAATCGAAGTTGGAATGGTTCGTGTAGCGATGGTGGGGAGGCGATTCGACGTGTGGAGTCGTGGGAAAGGGTCCCAGCAACGATCTCCCTCTCTCTCTCTCTCTCTCTTCTCCTCACTCTCTCCTCCTCTTTTCTCTCTTCTCTCTCCAAGGGTAAGAGAAATTCGTATGAAATGAGGGAGGGGTGTGTTAAGGCCCTTATATAGGCCCAGAACAGACGCAAATGGCCCTAGGGCCATGGTATACTTAGGTTATAGCCACGGAGCGGTTGTTTTGATCCAACGGAGCTGATGTGGAGGCCCCCTTTCTGCATATGGTATGGAAAAAGTTCCTTGATATTGGATCTAGGTCAAGTTAAGTTTTCAGTCCGATCGAATTTACGGATCGACTGCGGAGGACCAGTTTCAGTTCAATAGTCACCGGTACTCGATCAGGGCCACAAGTATACTGAGATGTGTTAAAAAATTTCCCTGATCCGAGGGTATAATTGGGTCAGAATCTGACGGTCTAAATCCTTAAATTTGGCCCACAAGTGAACGGCCCAAATCACTTAAATCTAAGTTCATTTTCTAAAGGTATTCGCATTTTTCACACACTTCGCTCTGGGCTCAAGTTGTGCGTTTCGGTATACTATTTGAACTTGATTCCTGCGGTGGTTGTCAAGCCCATTAAGGCTGTCATAACAGTATAGTTTTGTGGTCATCGGACTTTCGACGCATAGTCCAAGTTCGATACGAAGTTTCAATGTGCTCCCGAGAGCAACTGGGTTTTAAGACTAATCTTAGGTTTCTAAGTAATGTAGCGTTAGCGATTCTGCTAGCTTTGGATCTTGTGGTTTGTATTTAAAGTGGTTCAAGCTATTTCCACAGATAATTTAGTTTAACACTTAGTTAATTCTCGTCTAATTCCTAAATAATTTGGTCTTGAGTGATTTCTGCTTGAGGTGGTACTCGGGTCTTTGTACGGATTTTTCCAGGACTTTACACTTCCGCTGCATTCAACCCACCCTTGCACACACTGACACTTGCCTTGTAAAGGGTGTAACACTTTTTTCCTCTGGTTGTGATCAATGAACCCTTATGAGCTTCTACCGCCCACCAGCGAACCGGCTTTCATAGTCATCATCATCCAGCCTTCCCGTCGACATCAAGTTGAGGCAAAGGTCTGAGATCTGCCTCACATCCCTGAGAACCAATGTGCAGCCCACATCGGTCTTTACACAAATATCACCAACCCCTACGATCTTCGATACGCCAGAATTTTCCATCTTCACAGTTCTAAAGTCACCTGACTTATAGCTTGTGAAGAAGTCCCTGCGTGGAGTCGCATGAAAAGAAGCTCCTGAGTCAATGACTCAGTCGGTGTCCTAACTCGTAGCCGTGAGACAAACATCATGATCTGTAAAAAGAATAACTACAACGTCACCATCTGAAGCAACCGCAGTGGAATCTGATTCATCTTCCTTCTCCTTTCCTTTTCCTTTCTTGTCGCTCTTATTCTTACGACATTCAGTTCCAACATTCAACATCGTTTCTGTTACTCGACTTACCTCTTTATTTATCTCGTGCCTTCCCGCCTTTCCTGTTCTTTCCTCTCCCCCGTTTCTGTGTCACAAGGGCCTCGTGCTAAGTAGACCCCTGACAATCGATTACCTGTTTCATGAATATCTTTTCGTCTGGCGCGGAGTTACTTAGAGACACTACCAATGTCTCCCAACTGTCAGGCAATGAACTAAGCAATAACAAAGCCTATAATTGATCATCCAGGACCATCTTCATAGCAGAGAGTTGGTTCACTATATTGCTGACCTCATTCATGTGCTCGGCCATAGAACTACTATCTTTGAACTTGAGATTCACAAGTCGCCTTATCAAAAAAAATTTATTACCGGCTGTCTTCCTCTCATACAACACTTCCAATTTCAACCATAAGCTAGTGGCTGAGGTCTCCGTAGACACATGGTGGAATACAGAATCGTCCAACCATTGTCTAATAAACCCCACCACCTTCCGGTCCATCTTTTTCCAATCATCATCAGACATATCCTTGAATTTTACTGATATGCCTAAAATTGGAGAACATAGGTCCTTGCAATAAAGCAAGTCCTCCATCTTAGCCTTCCATACGGTCCAGTTAGAACCATTGAGGCTGATCATCCTTGATGAGCCACCTCCCATAATTCAAAACCGATCTCACTCTGTTTAATGAACCTGTCTCTGATACCGCTTTGTTGGGGGCCTTGCATAAAACCTTAGGATCTAGCCTCCCAAAACAAACTAGAATTATGGGATAATAAAACAATGAAATAAATCAAAACATAAACCACACCACACAAGAGATTTTTACGTGAAAAACCCTCAAGGAGGTAAAAACCACGGGACCTCGTCCAGATCAACAATCCACTATGAAGTAGAACGTTACAACCTTCTTCACTCACGTAGGAGTGGATAAACAATAAGAGAATAAAAGAAAAATGGAGAGATCTCACTGATCACAAGGACGTAGAAGCGTTGAGATGTTGATTGCACAGTAGATCACCTCCACGAGCATAACCTCCCTTGTACAAGCTTCCTCTCTCTCTCTCTCTCACACACACACACACACATTTAGTAGCCCTAAACCCTTTAGCAAACTCTTGCAAAGCTTTAGAAAACCCTCTTGCATTACCTAGAAAAGCCCTAAGCACCCCTATTTATAGTTTAGGAAACTCCCTTCCGCACCTTGTTACGAAAGACCTCAGATTTCTGCAGTCCGCACAAGATCTGGACTCAAATTTGCGTAAGCTTGACTGGTCGAGTCGAGTCCTCGACCGGTCGAGTGACCCATTTGACCGGTCGAGCACTTCGGAGAAATTATATCAATTAGTCGCTGGACTTTGAGTCGAGCCCCACTCGACTGGTCGAGCGCCACCCATGACTGGTCGAGCGGCCCACTCGACTAGTCGAGCAGCACGGTAAACTACTCCGAATTTTCGACCCGCTGCACTGTCTCTTCCCTGAACTGAGGAGGAAAACCCCATCAGGGTGCATCAGATTAATAAATTGGATGACACATATACATCACTATGGACCCACACACACTATGAATCATTTTAATGATAAGCTCATTATCTCAGTTGTTACCCGTGGCCAACCTAAGAGTGAATTGGCCTGATTTTCAAGCATAGGTACGTTCATTCTAGTTCCTACTGCTTTTTAACTTATCATCTATATATGTAAAACTCGTCATTTAAAATTATTAATTTGAATGAAACTTAGCTTATTAGTTCTTATTAATGATAGAAGAAATGAAAGGGATTTAAATCCCATGTATTAAATGAAACGAGTGGATTGGAATCAGCCATATATTTGTATTGTTAGAAAGAACTATATGAAGGCGGACGGTGCACCTGATGGACGGAGGACCTCATCTACGTTAATTCATTCGACGAAAGTCACTCTCTGTCTGCTGCGACTCACGCGAGCTATTTCGTGAAACATAAAGACTCTCTCTAAGGATTGGCATACCAACTTTGGTTCCGTCATCTAGTAATCCAGACCATTGTTAAGTTGGCCCCTCCATTGATGGATTACACCCTAAATATCTACTCCGTGCGATAATCTTGACCTTTAGATTTTTGTCCTGCCAATAAACGGTTAAGATGAGATGCAAGCTGTTTCGCATTGAGCTGAGAAAAGGCTCAAGGTGGTTGGTATCTTTAAATAGATGTATGGGTTTTATCCAGGAAAAAGCTTCAGATAAATCCAAGGTTCAAGTGGACCACATCACAGGTAGAAGTGGTGATAAATGATAATTGTTGAGGTCAAAATCTGGATCGCCCTCCACTTCGTGCGACGCTCCTCGAATAGACCCTGGTCCTGCACAAAGGGTGAACAAAGGAGACCCTAGCTGAGCCGAGGGACCCTCCAATGCCTAAGTCAGGTCAAGGGAATCGGGGTCTTAATTGTAGGGTGGAGGGAGAGTGCGAGATATTGCGTACCTGTAGCGATGGGGTCCTCATGTATTTATACCTAACTGTAGGATGGTCTGGATCCGTCAGTCACGGCACGATCTGCTCAATCAGAGAGATTTTCGGATCATGGAGATACTGCGCGCAATCCAAGGATCCATGCTCCACATTCGGTGTATCATGCGTATCTGCGAGCGAAATAACCGGCTATGTTCACTTATGGCAGTTTCTAAATTTAGCCTTAGGAGTGCTCACCTCGGAATGTGCAGTCAGCTCGGACCTTCAGGCAGGTACCGCTCAGAATAGTAGATCTTCATTGGATACCGTCTGCTCTCGGAATGTCTTGTAATCCGAGCCGACCTGTTAGCTCGGAGGATGTGTCCTTCGGATCGGATCAACATGGCATCAGACCTCGGAATACCAAGGGACTCGGATCTTCCCATAACAGAAGCCCCCTACTCTTTGAGTTCTGCCAAGGGCTCGGATAGTAGATACACGGAAGATCAAAACGCCCCATTCTCTAGTTCTCCTGAACATGTTAGAGTCATCACGTTCCGAAACTTCGCGCTCCTAGGGTTTCCTACTCACAAGTCTATGCGCGGTGGACGCGTAGCGACGGTTGCGATTTCGAATTGACATTCGCATATGGGTTGTCGCCACGTATATCCGGAGTAGTGCGTTGGACGGAACCCTTCATTATTCGGGCGTTGCTTCGCTTATCCGAAGCACGCCGATTGATGTCAGAAGCATCTCGTTTAACAGAATACGAGCCAATGGTATGTGGCCACATCAGCTCCGAGGCCGGCCCACGACGATTCGACTGCGGCCATCATTGCTAGTCATTAATGCGAGGATTTGGAAGGGTCTATATAAACCCTCCTTCGAAGATTTCGTTCCACTTCTATGTGCTGTTTAGAGCTGATATCGGAGGAGGCGATTTTTGGCGAAGACGATTCCGACCATCCAGGGTTTTTTATTAAGCGATTCTAACCGATTAAGTATTTCCGGTAGAAGTGATTCTCGGTGACCGTCCGGTGAGTCTCCTTGCGCCTCTTTGCATTTCTTCCTTCTTACTTAAGATGTCGTCCGACCTGGAGACCATGTGGGACTACGGTGATGACTCCGAGTTGGAGAGTTCCGGCAACGGGAGAGAGGCCTCTGAAGGCCCCTTCGAAGCTGTGCCCTTGTACCCTCCTCCCCAAAAGCAGAAGGAGACTGGGGCTCGGACTCACAGAGCTGGCAGAAAGAAATTCGCTCGAGCCCCCTAGACCATAACCACCGAGGTTGCTGAGATACCAGTGAGCGGACGGGCCTCGGAGGTAGTCCCTGGAGACTCCATACTATCGAAGTCTCAAATAGAGTGGATCCGTACGGAGTTTCAAATCCCAGACTCTATCCGGATAAGGGCCCACGGGCCCCTCGATACTACTGGCGCGCCTGCTGAGGGAGAAGTCGTTATTTTTTTCTGCGCACTGCAATGTGGGGTTCGACTTCCTCTACACTCCTTTGTCCGAACTATGACAGCCTACTTGGGCTTAGCTCCCGGGCAATTGACCCCCAATGCTTGGAGGGTGCTTATTTCAGCCTTCATCATTTGGAGGTAAGTCAGGAATTCAAAGTTGATCCCAGCGGAGTTGATGAGCCTATACTTGGTTAAGCACGACAACAACGAACCATAGTACTATTTCGCAACCCGAGGCAGAAAGGGGTCGGGGCTGGTCATGAACCTTCCGTCCTCTAACAAAGACTGGAAGAATAAGTGGTTCTGGGCTGCGGGTGAATGGGAGGCACCTATGGCCGAAGTCTGGACTCCGATGACTTGGGTTCCGACCCGATTTATAAAACCAGGTCAGACCAGTTTGTTTCCTTCATCTTTCTATTTTTCTCTATTACGTCGGTTGGACTGAAACCTTTATTCTTTTTGTAGATCTTCTAAGGGGTACACCTCCCCTTGACTCGGGTCAGAAGAACCGCGTTGCCAAGGCTAGGGCGCGATCAGGAGAACTTCACTCTTGGTCGGACCTGATTACTGCCACTAACCTTCATTGGTCTGGGCTGTGCAAGTCTCAACCTCTTTCGACGTCTTTCAGTAAGTTTTCCTTCTGTTCCTTTAGAATTAGACCCATTTTCTTAGTTGCTGATTTGTCGTTCTTTACGCAGGCATGGCCGAGGAGTCCGGTTCTTGGAAAAGGAAGGTGGCCCCGACGGCGGAAGAGTTGTGAGGCCCGTGCCCCGGACGAAGACCACCGCTCGGAGGAGGCAAGCAACTCCTCGCGGAGAAGGTCCCTCAGGACCGGGCGCTGCGGGTACAACTCCAATTACGGCCATGGTTACGACTATACCTACGGTCGTGGCCACTACGACCCCAGTTTCTGCCACGATGGCTCCGGCTATGGCACCTGCTGAGGCTCATGTCTCAGTAATCATTGTTCCAACTCCCGCAGCCATAACCCCTTCTGTTCCGCCCGCAATCATTCCTCCCGTAGGGGAAGCTCATCCGTCGGCTCCCTGTATAGCTATCCCTTCATCATCCGAGCGGGAGGAAGCTGTTCGGATGGCTGATGCCATGATTACTCCTCCCGAGGTCGGGGGTGATCTTGGAGCTAAGGCTCAGGCCTCGGCCGGTAGTAGAATCGGTTTTGCGGAGCAGCAAACTCGGTCCACGTGGAGACGAGCGGAGGGAAGTTCGCACCGGGTTACCATCTTTCCTGCTTGACACTTTGTACCGCGAAGCACGCTCCTGAGGAGAGTATTTCCAACCTCCTCGGCAAGTCGGATAGCTCCTTTCTGAATGAAATGGCTTCCATTTTTTACACGGTATCTCTACTGACTCTCATCATTTTTCCTGTACTTGCGGCTTTCAAGTGTTCATTCGTCTGTTTTTGTGCAGTCTGTCCCAAAGCTTTTATCAGCTCGGGAGAGAGCGCAGGAGTCAGAAAAGAGAGAAGCTGAGGTGGAGGCCCTCAAGACCCAAGTGGGAGCCTTGTGGGATGAGAGCACCTCCCTCCGACTTGAGCAGGGCGAGCTGCGTCGGTAGCTTGAGGATGCAAAGGTTGGAGAACTTCAGCTGCAGGGGGTTATGGCCAACCTCGAATCTAGGGAACTGCGGCTGAAAGGAGTCACAGATGACTTCAAAGCTCGATGTGATGCTGCGATCGCCTAGCTGACCCACGTTAGGGCTCATGCGGACTCGCTGGCCCAGGAGAATGCTCGACTGGGGGAAGCCCTTAATCGAGCTAAGGTCGAGGCGGCGGAAGAGCTGGCCCGAGCTGTTGTTCAGGCGAAGAAAACCCAACAGGCCGAGGACACA
Organism: Magnolia officinalis; assembly: GCA_021015155.1. Classification (NCBI taxonomy): domain Eukaryota; kingdom Viridiplantae; phylum Streptophyta; class Magnoliopsida; order Magnoliales; family Magnoliaceae; genus Magnolia; species Magnolia officinalis. The sequence goes on along the minus strand of JAJHSJ010000018.1, from coordinate 11,411,934 downwards.
GCTTCTCTGGATGAGGCGGTGGCCGCAGCGTTAGAAGCCTTCAAGACTTCAAAGGAGAGGGATGCTGAGGCCGCCAAGTTCTACGACCGCGGTTATGACGATTGCATCGAGGCGGTCTGGGCTTATACCCGGACCTTAACCTCGACTCTTTATTACCCAAAGAAGCTAGAGAGATGCTTGTGGATGGAGTTTGCCCGGATCAGGCCCCAGACAACTAAACTCTCCCGCCATTCGTATAGCTCAGATTACTTCTCTCCCTTTTTTTGAACTAGTTGAAATCCTTCTTTTTGGTTGCTTTTTTGACCTTCTAATGAGAGTCCAGGGATGACAATTTTTCCTTACGCGTTGATTTGTAATTAGTTTTTTGGAATGTTGACTGTGCACCACTTGATTGTCAAACTGATAGGTTAATCTTCCTTAAGGCATGGCTGAGCCGACCCTTTGACGGGTCAGTGTTTTCTCATACCATTTCGCAGAGTTTTCAGAGCTTATGACTCGTTCATTGAGTCCAGACCCCTAAGGAGTCGGCTCGTCCCACAATTGGCGAGAACCTTCCACTTTACCAGTTAGTTCGCGAACCGACTCCTATGCTAAGGGAGTCGGGTCAGCGTTTAGTGTTCACACCCCAAGTATAGGGTTGTGATGTAGTAATAAACTCGGTAAGACCGAGGTCGAATCCACAGGGACTGAAACTTATACGTAATCTGAAACTAACTAGAACTAGAACTAGAATGAGATAAAATCTAAATTGAATTGTAATTTGAGGAATAATTGTGAAATATTAATCTAAAATTTAAGGAATTCAGAGGTAGGAAACTAGGGATTCAGAGGTTCCACTTGTAGAGATCAGGGAGATCTATGGTTGATTCATGAACTCAACTGGACTTCGAGTCCCATCTTCATCCAGTTGGAAGATATATCGTTAAAGCACAATTGAACTACTTTTGATCTAGTTTTCAAAAGATAAGAAGGATGTAGATTAGTATGGATTTCATCACAAAACCATGCCCATGAGACAGAGTATACAATAGAATTAAACTACCCCACAACCAATCAGAGAGATGATGGTCAGGAAAGGTTCAGTCATCCAACCATGTCCATGAGACGATGGCGAACAACAGGGTTTCCGAACATCAAAATAAAAGGAAAGGAATTATTCAATCCATCACAGATCTACTGTAATTTAAATCACAACAAACCATTAATGACTAAAAGAATTTCTTAATTCAAACTAGAGTCAATCAGTTTAGTTTAAATCAAACCTGTAGAAGCTCCCATCACGCCACAAGCTTCACCTCTTAGCCCTAGCTAAGAGGTTTAGCCCGACATGGATGGACTAAATCTCCTCATAATTATCAAAACAAACAAACAAATAAACATAAAACACTTCCCTTTCTCTGTCTCTCTCTCTCTCTAAACGTTCCAGCCGTAGATGTTTTTCACAACTTCCTTTCTTTCTTCTTATAGCAACAGGAAACGGTGGAGGGTTGCCGTGTGTAGGCCTTCTGGACTCGGTAAAGGGCTTACGCATGAGAGGCTGGTGCGGAACACAGCTTGCACAGCTGTTTACGCAGTTGTGGACAGCTGTTTACGCAAACAGCAAACCGCAGGCGGGAAGCTCCTCTTTTTGCAGCAAAAACGGGGTTTGATGCAAGATCCGATCCGGTCAGTCTCCTTGAGCTTGATCGGTGGACCCCTGGGAAGAATTTGGACGGTCCAAATGGATGGACCGACTCTATCTAAGCTTGTAAAGTGGGCCGCATTGGCCGGGCTTTCCGCGGTGCGTAAACAGAGCCTGTAAACGTGTCGCGCTGGACTCTCAGTGGGGCCATGACAATCATTGTTTTCGAGATCTAGTCCGTTCATTAGCTTCCTCTCGAGAAATAGGTCGGACATGACCTATTTCAGATCAAATTCTTGATGGCCCATGGATGATGTCATGCCACCGTCTGTCTTCCTTTTTGACAAAATCGATCCCATCTTCCTTGTCTCCTCCAAAATCTTCACCTAGGTCTTAGTGAGCAGGCTTCTACAAATAAGATGGATGGTTTGGATTGTCGATGTGGAAATGGGTGGGGCCCACAACATCAACCACTCGTCAGTTGATGCGAACGCTGGACGGCCTTCCTGTTTTGCGTAAGAGGTCGGTCAACACCGACTTTGACCGGCTTCTTCATCCGGTGCACTGAGAGTGCACTTGTGCACTGTGCACTGACACCTCCAATGGGGTCCACTACAATGTTTCGGATGAAATCTAATTCGACCATCTGTTTCCTTAGCTAATGTAATGGGTTGAGACCAATATTGAAGCATATCCAGATATCTGGTGGGCCCCAGTTTAATGATTTATGGGCTGATCAAGCCGTTGAGCCACTTCCACATGGATCCAAGGGCTCAACTTTGACGTGTACGGTTAATTTATGTTCCTCAGGCTATGTATGAAGTTTCGAGCCAAATGGATGGTGGAAACCCTGTGATCTTGCATTCTGGTTGGTTTTCGGGCCCGTTAAATGCGAACGGCTTGATTTCCTCTGATCTCTGGCATGCAAATCCATCAATTTTGGTCCTCTGGAGTCCGTCCCTTACTGTGGTGATTTCAGAGAATCAAATACGTGCTTTTGGTATCTCATTTCAATCCAAGTTCAATAATGCACCCTGTACCACAAATGTGATTAAACCAGGCTGTTAAATAGTATCATATTCATAAACTTAGGTAATTACTGGGGTTTGATATGCGATATTTGACCCTCAACATTTAGGCTTTTCCCCTAACTGGAGGGGATACCGTGTAAAATTTTTGTGGGATAATGTACTAACCCCTTCTTTAAGGGATTAATCCATTGAGTCTGCCCCTGCATATGAGAGGTAACTTTCTTTTGTAGATAATTCGTTCATGTAGATGAGAAGAGGCGAATTTTATTAGAGGCTTTAAAGGCTTGTCGCTCGGAGGCGTATATTTATTGAGAGCCTTAAAGGCTAGTCCGTCATGGATAATAAACTTTCACATGCTCGGCATTCCAGGGGTGGGGGAGTTGATGACCCTCGAGGTCTTCTAGGTGGTAGGAGCCTGGTTTGGTCAACCAGACGACCCAATAAGGCCCTTCCCAGTTCGGTCCGAGTGTACCAGCACCCGGCTCTGCAGTATTCTGGAACACCCGGCGAAGAACTAGGTCTCCTGGTCGGAATCGTCTAGTCTTAACATTCGAATTGTAAAACTGCGCCACTTGTTGATGCAAAGCGGCGACTCGGAGCTTTGAGATATCCCTAACTTCTTCGAGCAAATCCAGGTTTGCAGCAATCTGCTAGGAATTCCATTTTTCTTGGTAGCTCCCGACCCGGGCCGTAGGAAGACCAATTTCCACTGGCACCATCGCCTCTGAACCGTAGGAGAGCGAGAATGGAGTTTCTCCCATTGAGGACTGAGCTGTGGTCCTATAGGCCCAGAGAACGAATGGAAGTTCCTCGGCCCAATTGCCTTTTGCTTTTTCCAGTTTTGTCTTGAGATGGTGCTTGATGACCTTATTGACTGTCTCTACTTGTCCGTTCGATTGGGGATGTCGGGGAGAAGAGTATGCATTTGTGATGTCGAGTCCCTGACACATGCCTCGAAATTTGTCATTGTCGAACTTTCGACCATTATCTGACACTATAGTTCGCGGAATCCCGAATCGGCAGACTATGTTTTTCCAGACGAAGTCAATCACCTTCTACTCAATGATTTTAGCGACAGGCTCGGCCTCAGCCCATTTGGTGAAATAGTCAACGGCGACAATAGCGAACTTGACTTGTCCTTTTCCCGTGGGTAGAGGGCCGATAATGTCGATTCCCCACTGAGCGAATGGCCATGGGCCGCACATAGGAGTCATTTCTTCGGCAGGCTGCCTTGGCACGGCGGCGAAGCGCTGACACTTATCGCATTTCCGAACGTAATCTTTGGTGTCTTCCTTGATAGTCGGCCAAAAATACCCTTGTCTGAGTATCTTCAGGGCCAAGGCCCGACTGCTGGAATGATTTCCGCAGATTCCTTCATGGATCTCACGTATAACGTAATCTGCCTCATCGGTCCGGAGACACCTGAGGTAAGGCTGGGAGTGTCCCTTCTTGTACAAGGTGTCGTCTAGGACGATGTATCGGGCTGCTCGGACTCTTAGCTGTCTGGCTTCCAGGTTGTTCGAAGGAACCTCGCCTGTCGTGAGATAACTAAAGATCGGGTCCATCCAGCTCGGACTTGCTCGAACTGGATTGACTTCTTTCTCCTTCTTGCTGATGCTTGGTTGTTCTATGAGTTCGATGGGGATGATTCGCGGGATCCTCCCTTCCGCGGCTGAGGCGAGCCGTGCTAGGGCATCGGCCCATGAATTTTTCGCTCTCGGGATTTGACGGATAGTGCAATTTCGAAACTTTTCGATCAGCTTCCTCGCCTCGTCGAGATAAGCAATCATCCTTATTTCCTCGTACTCGGCAAAGATGTGATTTACGACCAGCTGAGAATCGCATCGAACCTGAAGGGATTGGACACCAAGACTCGCCGCCAACTTAAGTCCGGCCAGCAAAGCTTCGTACTCCGCCTCATTGTTTGAGGCCTTGAACCCCAGTCTAATTGCATATTGAACCGTTGTGGAGTCGGACGTAATCAGGACAATCCCGGCCCCAACCCCTTTTACATTTGACGACCCGTCCACATAGAGAACCCATCCGGAACCCGATACCATTTTTTGGCCACCCGGAGGAGCGGGTGAACTTGCTTCAACTTCAGTACTAATCTCTCTGGGGCTCGGAGTAGTGAATTCGGCGATGAAGTCGGCTACGGCCTGGCCTTTGATTGCTATTTTCGGATGAAACTGAATTCGAACTCACTAAGTTCGATGGCCCACTTTGTCATCCGTCCTGACATTTTAGGCCTTTAAAGTATTTGTCTGAGAGGAGAATCTGTCAACACGATCACGGAATGAGCTTGAAAGTATGGACGCAACCTCCGAGCTGAAACAACGAGGCTGAGTGCTAACTTCTCCAGGGGCGAGTACCTTATTTCCGCCGGTACCATGGCCTTACTCACATAATAAACGCGGTGTTGTTTACCTTCAACCTCTCTGATCAGGGTCGAGCTGATGGCTGAGGCCGAAACCGCGCGGTATAGGAATAGGGGTTCACCTTTTTCAGGTTTAGACAGTAGAGGGAGTGAACCCATATACTATTTCAGTTGCTAGAAGGCTTGCTCGCACTCCGATGTCCACTCCGCCTTCTTATGACCCTTCAACTGTTGGAAGAAGGGAAGGCATTTATCCGTCGCTCTGGAGATGAAACGTCCGAGTGCCGCAACTCGCCCTGTAAGGCATTGGATTTCCTTGACATTCCGATGTGAACTCATGTCGAGAAGTGCTTTGATCTTGTCGGGGTTTGCCTCAATTCCTTTCTGACTGACTTGAAAACTGAGGAATTTTTCTGAGCCGACTCCGAAAACGCACTTCGTTGGATTCTGCTTCATCTGGTATTCTCGGAGAATGTTTCTCCGAGATTCGTCAGGTGATCGGATGCTTTTACACTTTTCACTAACATGTCATCGACATATACTTCCATAGTGCGTCCGATCTGCTCAGAGAACATCTGATTCACTAACCTTTAATATGTGGCCCCAGCATTTTTCAGGCCAAATGGCATGACCCGGTAACAGTAGAGTCCTTTATTCGTGACAAAGGTAGTCTTCTGCCTGTCAAGAAGGAGAGCATTTCATGACCCGCTGTGCTGTCTACTAGCTGGTCGATTCGAGGCAACAGGAAGCTATCTTTCGGACAAGCTTTGTTTAAATCCGAGTAGTCTACGCATACCCGCCATTTTCCGTTAGTTTTCTTCACGAGGACTACGTTTGCGATCCAATCAAGATAATACACTTTTTCTATGAATCCTGCATCGAGTAGGCCGGAGACCTCATCGGCTATTGCTTCATAGCGCTCAGCATCAAATGGCCTCCTTTCTGCTTGACAGGCTTGTGATTCAGATCCACATTCAGTCTATGGACCATGACTTCCGGAGAAATCCCTGGCATATCTTGGTGAGACCATGCAAAGACATTCCTATGTTGTCGTAGAAACGTTAGAAGCTCAAGCCGTTTCTCAGGGTTCAGTGATGTTCCGAGCTAAACAGTTCTGCTCGGATCGGCTTCATCGAGCGGTACTTTTTCTACATCTTCCACAGATGAGCTTTCCGCCGGCTCTCGGGGGTCTAAAACATTGATAGTGAACGCCTGCCTGACTGACCCCTTCTTTACCGCCACTGCATAATATTTCCGAGCCTCTCGCTGATCGCCTTGGAGGTAGCCTATCCCGCCTTCAGCGGAAAATTTCATCAGCAGGTGATAGGTGGAGACGACTGCCCTCATTGCGTTGAGAGAGGGTCTACCCAGGATAACGTTGTGTACAAATAGCACATTAACAACTAGGAAGTCAACCATAAGTGTGACTTGATGTTGTCCTTCTCCTGCAGTCACGGGGAGGAAAATGGCTCCTTCAGAAATTACTCTTTCCCCGGCAAAGCCGTGCAGGGGGGTCTTCACAGGTCTGAGATGAGACCGTGGAATCCCCATTCTTTCAAAAGCTTCAGAGTAAATCGCGTCGGTTGAGCTCCCGGTGTCGACTAAAATGCGGTATACTTTGCGATTCGCTATAGTCATAATGACTACCAAAGCGTCGTCATGCGGGTACTGAATCCCACGCGCATCTTCTTCCGTGAAGGTCAGTGTGCACGGACTGACCCGTAGCTCTTTATTGGACCATTCGGTTAAATGAACGTAGTGTTCCAGTTCGGACTTCCTGGAGTGAGCCTTTCGCGCCCTATTTGAATCTCCCCCGCCAGACGTGCCCCCAAAGATGGTACGGATCTCGGCAAGTTCTTCCACAACGTTATTTGGCTGTTCTCGCTCCCTTTCTCCTCTTCGAGCAGTTTTTCCTTCCTTCATGTATCGACGCAGGTATCCTTTCCGAATAAGGGCTTCGATCTCATCTTTAAGGTCTACACAGTCATCCGTATTGTGGTCGTGGTCTCGGTGGAAGCGGCAGTACTTGCGTTTGTCTCGATGGTCTGGGTCGGCTCTTATGAAAACAGGCCAATTCAGCAATTTTTCTCCCCGGATGTCCAGTAGGATCTGCTCGGCAGATGTGTTAAAGGGGATATAGGAACGGAACTTTTCCTCTGGCCTCCGGCTCAGACGACGATCGCGAGGAGTGCGGTCGTCGGTCCCTTTGTTAGACATCTGAGATTCCTCATTCCTAGGCCCCTTCCCCTTACCATTCGGCTCCGTCACCTGGACACTTTTCCGGGCATTGGTGAATTCCTCCGCGTTGGTATACTTCTGAGCTCTGGCCACAAGTTCAGTCAGTGTCTTAGGTGGGTTCTTCCTAATGAAGAAAGTGAATTTTTCTTCTTTTAAGCCGTTAAACACAGCAGCGAGTGTCATTTTGTCATCATAATCTTCTACTAGTAATGTTTCCTCGTTGAAGCGAGCGATGTAGTCCTTCAACGACTCCTTCGACCCTTGCTTGATAGTAAGCAAGTGACTGTTGGGCTTTCGACTTCTCTTACCGCTGATGAACTGGGTAAGGAACAGTCGGCTCAACTCTGCGAAGGAGCTGATGGAGTTTGGTTTCAGCTGCCGGTACCAACTCCGAGCAGATCCTGTGAGCGTGATTGAGAACCCCTGGCACATCATAACATCCGTCGCTGTCTGGAGCTGCATCCAGGAGCGGTAGGCTTCCACGTGCTCGGACGGTTCTCCAAACCTGGAGTATTGGATGACAGGAGGTACCCGGAACCTCTGAGGCATCACTTCGCTCATGATTTCTGAGATGAAGGGAGGTTCGGTCTCTTCCATCATTGCTTGAACGGTAATGGGAACCGACGTTGGTTGCTGTTTCTTTTCCAGGGCCAAGAACTTGTTATTGAGTTCCTCAAACCGATTCTCCCATGGGTCTTTATTTTCTGCCACGATTTTTTGGGTATTTTCTATTTCCGGGGTTCTTCTTCCCCTCCTCCGTTCCAGCCGATGGCGAAGATCTGTCGGGGTCAGAGCCGAAGTAACCAATGCATTGGTCGAAGCTCGCGTGACGGTATTCCGAGCTGAGGGTCGGATCTGAGTTGGAGGAGGATGCTGACCCGACACGTGCACTTGAGCATGCTGGGGTGCCTCAGGTCTCACACTCAGCACGGAGTGAGCTTCCACAACCGGATCGACCGGTTCGGAGACAGGATTCCCTTGAGCCGGGTGTAATCGCGGCTCTTGTTGCTGCTTCATCCTATTCACTTCATCACGTAAAGCTTGTATCTCACCCTACATGGCGCGATACTTACTCGCCCAATTGCGAGAACGCTGGGAAGGCCCCGGGGCTAACTCTGCGTGAAGTAATGAGGAAGAACGAGTTTGCTCGTTCGGCTCTGGTTCCGTAGCTATTGCTTTCTTCTTTCCTCTAGCCATTATACTTGAAAATAGGAACATGGCTTTTTGTACCAGCTTCCCACAGACAGCGCAAAAAATGTTAAGGTCAAAATCTGGATCGCCCTCCACTTCGTGCGACTCTCCTTGAATGGACCCTGGTCCTGCACAAAGGATGAACAAAAGAGACCCTGGCTGAGCCGGGGGACCCTCCGATGCCTAAGTCAGGTCAAGGGAATCGGGGTCTTAATTGTAGGGTGGAGGGAGAGTGCGAGATATTGCGTACCTGAAGTGATGGGGTCCTCATGTATTTATACCTGACTGTAGGATAGTCTAGATCCGTCAATCACGACACGATCTGCTTAATCAGAGAGATTTTCAGGTCATGGAGATACTGCGCGCAATCCAAGGATCCATGCTCCACATTATGCGCATTGTGCGTACGAAATAATCGGCTATGTTCACTTATGGCAGTTTCTAAATTTGGCCTGAGGAGTGCTCGCCTCGGAATGTGCAGTCGACTCGGACTTTCAGGCAGGTACCGCTCAGAATAGTAGATCTTCATTGGATATCGTCTGCTCTCGGAATGTCTTGTAATCCGAGCTGACCTGTTAGCTCGGAGGATGTGTCTTTCGAATCGGATCAACATGGCATCAGACCTCGGAATACCAAGGGACTCGGATCTTCCCATAACAATAATAATTATCATCGTAGAAACTTTTCTAAAGCCCACCGTGATGTTTATTTGTCATCCAACCCATTCATAAAGTTACATATATTTTGGATGAAGAGAAAATACAAATATCAGAACCATTCAAAACTTCTATGGCCATAAGAACGTTTCCACGGTAAGAGTTTAGTCTACATCTGTCTTGGATTATATCCTAAAATTATAGTGTGATAAGACCCATACGTTACGGTGGTCACTCAAAGCTCCGGTAGGACGCAATCCACGTCTGGTCCCGACCGACGCAGATTTCCTGCCGAAGCCTTTTGCAGGAAGTTATTGCGCGTTGGGATGCAAGGTGGGGTCCACCGTGATGTTGATGAGAAATCCAACCCATCCATCCATTTTTCGAACTCATTTTAGGACATTTTTTCAGAAGTTAAAGAGTATCCAAAACTCAAATGAGCCATCCAAGATGAAACATTGGAAAAGGAATTCCTACCGTTGAAACCTTCCTAGGCTCCACCTTAATGTTTACAATCAAAACCGTTTATAAGGTCACTTTCACTGTGATGAACTGAAAACACCAGAAACTTACACCAATACAAACTTTCGTGGCCATATAAATATTTCAACGGTGGTCACTAAATCCCCATTATTTCCTCTCGTGTGTGGCCCATTTGAATTTTGGATCCACCTTATTTTTGGTTTCATATCCTAAAATGATCTTGAAAAAAGGATGGACGGGTTAGATTTATCACCAACATCTCAGTGGGGCCCCACCCAAAATTCTTGCGCAGGAAAGCAGGAAATCGGCGTAGCAGATGACTCTTGCATTTGGGACGCGGATTGCGTCCTACCCCCGCCCGGACGGTAATCCGTCCGGGCAGGGCTCTGTGGAGCCCACCGTGATGTAACTGTTTCATCCTGCCGTCCAACCATTTTTTCAGAGAATTTTAATATGTGAACCAAAAACTGGGGCAGGTCCAAGGCTTGAGTGGACCACAAAGTGGGGATTGAACGTCCACCATTAAAAGCTTCTTGGGAGCTAGAGAAGTTTAGGATCAAGCTGATATTTGTGTTTTCACTTCATCCACGTCTACGTGACCTTATGAATAGGTTTTATGGTAAAAAAAACATCACGTGGGCCCTTAGAGAGGTTTCAACGGTGGGTGTCATATCAGTTCAGGTTCCTTCGGTGTGGTCCACTCAAGCCTTGGACTTGCCTCATTTTTAGGATCACGTATTAAAATTTTCTGAAAAAATGGTTGGACGGCGGGATAAAACAGTTACATCACGGTGGGCTCCACAGAGCCCTGCCCGGACGGATTACCGTCCGGGCGGGGGTAGGACGCAATCCGCGTCCTTGCATTTGCTTTGTGCATTTTGATGCAACCAAGCTTATTATTTGGTGTGGTCAATTTGACCGTTGGCTCTGTTTCATTTTTGTTTTGATGCCTTAAAATAATCTGAGAAAAGGGATAGACGGCTTGGATGTACAGATACATCACGGTAGGCCAGCCCACAGAACTGCCCGTTCGGAGATAGGGATGGGCGGGGGTAGTACGCAATCCGCGTCCACTGGCTACAGAGAGATAATTTCATACTCTGTGATTGAGTGGTGGATGATACACAGGCACTTGGAAATTCATAATGCAGTGGGATTGTTGGACTTATTATGAAAAAAAAAAGGCCTAGGCTTACTAGGTAATCTGACCATCGAATGGGTGGACATTTATTGGACGGTTAAAAATTAATAATATCTAACTATCCTGTTTTCACAAACAAGCGTCCACTAATCAGAGGTTAGTATTGTTGAACTAATCTGATCTTGGGATTGTGACTTGAAGACAGTGGTATTCACAATACAGCTTATTTGAGTTATACATGCCCCGCTTACATTTTCTCAGTGCCTGCGTGTCAAGCGTCATACACAGTCCGAGTATCATATAACTCTGCTTCAAAACGGAAATCGGATTGCGTACCGGGTTACTCAGTACGCTCTCACAGTACTGAGTAACTTAATTGTACCATAGGAAACAATTAATGATTCCCACTGTTGAAACCTTTTTAGGGCCCACAGTAATATTTATTTGTCGTCCAACCTACTCCCAAGGTCATCATGACATGGATGGAGTGAAAACACAGACAGAAGCTTGATCGGAGACTTTTGTAGCACCAAGAAATTTTCAATAGTAGATGTTCAATTCAACCATTTCCTATAGTGTGGTCCAATTTAATATTATATATGCTTAGTTTTTGGGCTCAGGCCTAAAATTATATGATAAAATTGATGGAAGGAGCGGAGCAGATATATAAATCATGGTGGACCTCACATATTTTACTCGGTACCCTAAGCTTAGTCTGATGTACTTAGTTACTCAGGGCGTGTTTGGGCAGTGGGATTAGAAGGGGTTAGCTGGGATGGGATTCATCTGGTCCTTTGTCAATTTCACTTCATGTTTGGGAAGAATGGAAAAGCTCCGAATTAGATTAGATGGAATTGCAATGGTCTGTACCAATTTTACTCAATGTTAGCAAGTTGTGTAGGTCCCACCACGATGTGTGGGCTATATCTATACCGTCCACCCATTTTTCGAGATTATTTTAGAGCATGGGCCAAAAAATCAGGTAAATCTAAAGCTCAAGTGGACCCCACCATAGAAAGTAACGGGGATTGAATACTTACCGTTGAAAACTTCTTTGGGGCACATAAGTTTTGGATCTACCTCATTTTTAGGCCCATGATATATAATGAGGTTACAAAACAAATAAACAGTTTAGATATAACACATGTGTTATTCTCAGTAATTTCAAATGATGGTGGGTATATTCATTCAATGTACCACAACATTACAAAAACATGCCCTCAGATTGCCCAGTAACCCACTAGGCTATGCGTACTAAGTAAACTCTGTGAGGTCCGCCACAATTTATATATTTTATCCACTCCGTCCATCCATTTTACTAAATACTTTTAGGGCCTTAGCCCAAAAACTAAGCATATTCAATTTTCAAATGGACTACACCACAGAAACAGTTAGATTGAACATCTACAGTTGAAAAATTCTTGAGCCTATAAAAGTTTTGGATCAAGCTTATATTTGTATTTTCCCTTCATATATGTATGTATGATATTATGAATAGGTTGGAAGACAAATAAACATCACTGTGGGGCCTATAAAGGTTTCAACTGTGGCAATCATTATTCCTACTGTTTCCAATGGTATGATTCACTTGATCTTTGGATATGCTTCAATTTTAGGTTCAACCCCTTAAATTGGATGAAAAAAATGTATGGACATATACCAAATACATTCAAGGTAAGCCCAGCTGAGTTTATTCGGTACTAGCGTACTGAATAACTCAGTATGCAATCCCATTTTTTACAAAGTGTTTATGAGTAAACTCTTGGGCCCACTGTGAATGCACGTAGTTTATCCGCGCGGTCCATCCAATTTTCTAAATCATTTTAGTAGTTGAACCAAAGCAAATGTTATATTGATCCAAAACTTTTGTGGCTCATAAAAAGTTTTTAATGGTTGATATTAGATTTTTATAAGCTGGAAAAATGGATGGACGACGTGGATATACAATAAACACATCAAGATGGACCCACAGTCAGTGCCCGTAGCTTATTGGGTGAGAGACCGAGGCCGCAACTAATCCTCTGGACGTGGATTTCCTGCAAAATGACGCAATTTCCTGCAAAAGGCTTTCGTGGGAGTTCCTCCGCTGAGAACTCAGGTGGGGCCACTGTGATGATTTTGAGAAATCTTCTCTGTTCATTCATTTTGTGAGTTCATTTTAGGGCATGAGGCCAAAAATTAACCGTATCCAATTCTCAAGTGAGCCGAATATGTGAGAATTGAATTTTGACAGTTGAAATATTCATGGGACAAAGAAGTTTTGAATCGTTCTAATATTTGTTTTTTCAGTTCATCCCAATAGGAATGATGTTATTAAAAGCATGGATGGCATGTAAACATCACTATAGAACCCAGGGAGGTTTCAAGTCTGGAGTTTCCCCCACCACCTTTTCCTTTAGTATGGCCCACTTGAGTCATAGATTTGCTCAATTTTGGTCTCATAGCTTAAAATGAGCTCACAAAACGGATGGACAGAGTGGATTCCATACAATCATCAAGGTGAGCCCCATCTGAGTCCCCAATCGCAAGAACTTACTGCCAAAGCATTTATCGGGAAGTTCCTGCGCCGGAAACTTAGGTGGGACCCACTGTAATGTTTGTGAGAAATCCTATCCGTCCATCCATTTTGTAAGTTCATTTTTCGACATGTTGCCAAAAATGAACCTTATCAAAAGGTCAAAAACGTGGTTAGGAAAATTCTTATGTTGAAACCTTCCTGGTTCAACCGTGATGTTTAGATGCCATCCAGGCCATTAATAACGTCATTCCTATTGGGATGAACTGTAATATTAACATCCATACCATTAATCAAAACTTCCGTGGCCCCATGAATATTTGAACTGTGTAAGTTTAATTATCATGTTTTTGGCTCACTTTAGCTTTGGATACGGTTCATTTTTGGCAACCTGTTATAAAATGAACTAACAAAACGGATGGACAGGGCAGATTTATAACAAACATCACAGTAGGCCCCACCTGGGTTCCCAGCGCAAGAACTTCCTGCGAAAGCCTTTGGCAGGAAATCCGCGTCGGAATCCGCTCCCTGTTGCGGACGCGGATTTCCAGCGAAAGACTTTCGCAGGAAGTTCCTGCGCAAGATTATATGTGGGTCCTACTTAGTTGTTTGTGTAAAATCTAACCCCTCTATCCGTTTTTTAAGCTCATTTTATAAAATAGGATCAAAATCGAGGAGGATCAAAGACTCAAATGGGCCACACGAGAGGAAACAATAGAGATTTAGTGACCACAGTTGAAATATTTATGTCTATAAAGGTTTTTAACGATATAATTTTTTTAGTTTTTCCACTTTATCTAAGTGAAAATGACCTTATAAACGGTTTAGATGGCATATAGACAGCAAGGTAGAGCCTAGGAAGGTTTCAACGGTAGGCATTCTTTTTGACACTGTTTCATCTCCTATGGCCCACTTGAGTTATGGATCCTACTCATTTTTGGTAGAATGTCTTAAAATGAGGTCGAAAAACGGATGGACGGCTTTGATTTCTCACAGACATCGCAGTAGGCCCCACTTAGAATCCTTGCGCAGGAACTTCCTGAAATCCGCGTCCCCCTGTTGCGGAAGATTATAAATATAAAAAATACGTACGTTTTGAATCCCATTGCATGCAGTAGGAAGCGAGAGAAAGGAGAGCGAAGGAAAACAGAGAAAGAAAAACACTACTAAAACCCTAGGTAAAGATTATCAAAATAGCCTCTCTGCATCTCATATTTTCTCTATTTTCAGCCCTTTTTTTCTGGCATCAGTGATTCAACACAATTGTCATATTGATGAATGCAATGGTTTTTTTTTTTTTTTTTTTTCTGTAATATATTTTATCGTTTTGGCATCCTTCTGCAATGAAATAAAATCATAAAATTAGGGCTTTGGTGTTTTAATGGAAGGCAATTTTGTTACCCACCTCTTTCAATGTATGCACCCTTTTGGCAATACAATAGTGCTGGTTTGTACTACTTTTACTGCTAAAATGCGGAAAGAAAAGGGTCTATCTATCAAAAGGGTGGGTGTAAGTCAATCTTGAATGTTTCCTGGCGATGCCCTGAAGAATCTTCGTTTTCTTTGACGGTTCTGATCTATTTCTATTTTAATTTATTTCTAAATTGTATTTTTTTAATGTACTCGGCCGTCCGCTGTTGGTTCGTCCATGTCCACCGTACACTTGATTGTACGGTTCGTGGATCTGGACGGTCTATCTGTTGGGTCCTGCCGAGGATGGTCCTCTCTATGAAATCTGGCCTCATCGGATGCTTGTGGACATCCAATTGGTTGTATGTGGCAATCGGCTGCATTCGTCTGGATCCTTCAGATTTCTTAGTGGGCCCTGAAATTCAGGGCCAGGCCCACGTTTACCAAAAATTAACTATCTTGTCTTGGGCCCATGCCTGAGCCTAGGGCTGAAGTCGCTGGGCCGACCCTGCCCATGGGTTTTTGGTCAGGACAGATATTTGGGCATGCCTTTTTGGGCTAGGCCTATATATCTCAACCTATTTATGTATGCATCACATGCTATGTATAATATATGTTAGTGATGGTGCTTATATATGAACTCCTGCCAACCAACCATTCAATTAAAATGAGTGTGAGATAGAAGCATTGGGCTCACCTAAGCCTCTCGAAATGAGATTTGACCTCTTGGGTCATGAATTTACTAATGTACATGGGTGGTATAAGATGCATGATTGACTTGAACTAGAATTGCAAATATTTTCATCTTTATTTTGTACATTGGCATTTGCAAATGGTCAAGAGCTGGGACTGCGTGGCGTGACAACCTTACTGGGCCCAGTTTGTATGTTAATAGGCCCTAAAACTTAGGCTCATGATGATCAGGCTTAAAAGTCAGTCCAAGGCTCCCTTGTAGGGAGGTTAGTCTAATGACTTTTTAAGGGCCAGCTCATGTTGTGCTAGGCTTGGGTTAGCTTTACAGCCCATGAGGTGGCTGGGGCCCAACTGTGGGAGTCTGCCAAATTTGCTCGACAATGTAGCAAAAAGCTTCATATGATTAACTAAAAATGGACATTCAGTTAGCAACAAACTAAATGTTACACTTGTGGTATTAGTTGGTTTTTGCATATGATTCTTTTATATGTTTGCTTAGGGCCTTCCTGTTGTTTGGATAGGAAATTCTAATAGTTGATTCCACATAGCAATCATTAGTCTTTCCATGGCCAATTTCTCACACGCAAGATATGAGGTGACCATTATAAGAGGAATATGAGATTTTCATTTGCTATCCAAACAAAACCCCCATCAATGGAATCATGGGAATATATCATTGGCTGAGTCCATGCCCATCACATGGACTCCCTAACTGTGGTAGGTCAGAACTGGAAACCTGATGGGCTAGTCTTAATAAACTGCTTTCAAATTGGTGGTAACAAACAAATATACCCATGGGTCTCAATGGGGAAAAGCCCATCAGTTGGATTGTTATCATCACTGGATTTGGATGGTTATCATCACTAGATGATGTAATTTATGTGGTGTATGTTCCCTGGTACTAGATGGACAATTATGAACCATGCTGTACGTTCCCTGGTTCTGCACGAAAAAACCAAGCTCATTTGATCACGACATGTTTGTAAAGAGCTCTGTGTTTATCCATTTACTTTAGATCAACTTCACCACTTAACTCTTGATTACTTTTTGTTTATATATTATCATTGTTTTTTGTACGAGTGAGATTGTAATTTCCTACATTAATTCTTATAAAGGCAGCAAGGACCATGGATCCATGGGATATCATCAAAGAGATCTTTGCAAAGGGAAAAGAAATTATGGTGGCAAACCCTGAGATGAAATTTACCAGCGAAGAGTATATGAGATTTTACGGGTATCCTCCATTGCCAAAACAGAGCTTCTTTTTTTTTCTTGGTTTGAGTTTTTTATTTTTATTTTTATTTATTTTTATTTTTTTATTTTTATTTTTTTGTTGTTGTTGTTGTAATGCCTATGACATTAATCCTTCACTCATTTCACAGATCCGTTTTTACATTGTGCACAAAGCCCGGCACTAACTTCGAAAGTCAGATTGTTTTTGATAAGTTTAAGGGATTTATGGAAGATTGCATCACTTATATGGTAAGATAAAATTTCAAATTCCACATGCACATACACATAAAAATGTGTTTTTGGTATCTTAGGCTTGCAGATCATAGTAGTTTCATCATGTCTATGATTTACCTAAAGTCATTGTTGCATGTGGAAGGATGAATAGTGCATGTTTGGACGTGGCCATGATTGTTTCACATCAATTGGGTGTGTTTCTTTAAATAAAATCTATTATGGTCATTAAAGGAGGTGTGAGTAGCTGGTAACTTTGTGAGATCATGTGTTCATGTTTGACCAACTTGGACCCTAAAAGGAAATGCCCATTTGGCTATTAAGCATGTATGTTTTTTTCCTGTTAGTGCACTTAATATATTTGCTTGCATACACCATACACAATATAATTGATCTAGATTTTGTTTATGTAGATCCCAAAAGCTAGAAATTGGTATAGAGTGTTAAATGCTTTGGTAGGGATTGGCATCACAAAAATCACGAATAAAACAATCATCTACTTGTTTGTTTGTCTATCTATACATGTATGGAGTAAAGGTGTCAAGAGAAGTAACTGTTCGGTATCAGGTAGAGAAGAGGGCGAAAGCAGGATAATGATCAACATATTTGGAATCTGGAGCTTCAAAAATTAATAGAGCATGTAGAATGCAACTTTAGTAGGAATGATCATAGATGTGAGGCTTTAATTAATATTGATAACTAGGAGATTCCTTAAAGGGATCTAGTACTTGCAATGCAACTTTAATAGAAACGATCATAACTATGAAGCTTTGGAAACTAGGAGATTCCTCTAAGGACCTGTTTGGATGCATGGAAAGGAGAGGAAACACCATTTCCTCTTTCTATCTTTATTAGAAAAAAAATATTTTCCCACCTCCACCCCTAAGAAAGACAATTTTTCCATGATGGAAGGAAAATGGGTTTCTCCAGGGTTAAGCCCAAATGTGTCATCATCTATCTTTAATTGCCTCACATGTGCCACATGTGTCAATGTGCCAAATGAGTCATTGTCCATTTTCTATTATGCCCCACTCATGCCCCTATGCTACCGTCCATCTTCTGTTATGCCCCAAACGTGCCACTATCTCATATGTGCCAATGTGCCACATGTGTTATGATCCATCTTCCCTTGCACCCCACATGTGCAAATTGCCACATGTGACACCATCTATTGTCTCTTGTTGTGCCCCACATGTGGTAATCTTCCACATGTACCACCAATCTTCTCTTATGCCCAACATGTGCAAAGCACTTCACATTGTGCCAATGTGCTACGTGCCATCATCTATCTTCAATCGCTCCAAATATGCCACATGCGCCAATGGTGCCAATGTGCACAAGTGTTTCCATCCAGGGGTGTACACCGAGTCGAACCGAGTCGAGCTAGCCTCAGCTCGACTCGGCTTGGCCACTAGCTAACCCCAGCTCAAACTCGGCTCGACTCGGTCCTCGAGCATGACTGGCCAGCTCGGCTCGGTTCGATCAGCAACTCGGGCCAGTTTGAGCCGAGTTTGAGCCTCTACGGCATTTTCACAAACACATGTTGTGCACTTTCAATTTCTCACTGTATGTAAAACAGTAGCCACTGTTTACAAGTATTTCATCAAACACCTTGTAGGCAACATCAAAATCAAGAAAAAATGGTATTTGTTTCATATACATACCTTCCTTGCCACTAGCCGACACTTCGTTGAGTCATTTCATCAAACGCTTGGTGAGCAACATCAATATCAAAGTAACTGAGTCACCGAACTAGTTTGATCTGAGTTCGATTCAAGTTGGGGTTCGATCCAAGTCGAGTCAAGCTCGGGCAAGCTCGAACTCGGTTTGAAATTTTTTCGAGCTCCAAAAATCTGCTCGACTCGGCTCGAACTCAGCTTCAAATCGAGCTTTTTTGAGTCGAGTCAAGCGAGCTAACCAAGCTAACTCGATTTGCGTACACCCCTATTTCCATCTAGCTTCAAATGCCCACATGTCAAATGCGTCAATGTGTGTCTTGTGCCATGTGTCATTGTACAACTTCAAGCACCTCACATGTACCATGTGTGCCACAATTCAGCTTCAAGTGCCTACATATTCCACGTATGCCACATGTGCCGATATCCATCTTCAACCATCTCGCATGTGCCATATGCTAATCTAGCACATGCTAGTGACTACCTAGAATATTTTTCCAAGAAATTTTGTTTTGTTTTGCCAAACAACAAATTTAAAAATAGATCCTAATCTATGAAAATATTGTTGAAAAACAAACAAGGAAAACAATGTTTCCTTTTTTTTTTTTTTTTCCTGGAAATGAGGTTTCCCAAGAAACATTATTTCCTTTCCTACGCTTTTTAATTTTATGAATCCAAACAGGCCTTAAGTGACTTCTTCGAATGTTTTAGTGTTATCACCCAAAATTAGAGATTGATGAGGACCAATAAGGATCTGGGAGGATGTTTCCAATAGAGTAGGGTGGATGAGGAGGAGATGCACCTCCATAGTTTTGCCTGATAGTCTCTTGTATTGTAGCTTTTTGACCTGGCCCCATGAGAACAATTCCCTCAGCAAGGCATTATAAAATAAATCCATGATTCTAACCTTTTGATCCTTCGAGATATAGAGAAGAGATCAACCACACGTCCCTTCTAACTAGTTGCCACTCCCACTTTGAATTGCACTCCTAATCCCACTTCCGATTTATTTATTGTCTTTCGAATGCTTCATCCTATCTATTTATACTTGCAAATGTTTTGAAATAGACGCTTCCCAACTCTCGCACCTAAATCTGTTGGCGCTTTGTGTCATGCTTTGTGAAACTATAGATGAACTCATTGGATAACATGTAATCTTTCAAAGAAAAAAGAAAATCATTAAATAACATGTAAAATTGGATCAACTAAATTAATCCCAACTTTCTTATTTGGCAGCAGAAAGTGAAGTTTCTGCCAATGTCAATAGAGTTGTTCTGCATGCTAGATCCATTGGTGGAACCCACAGTAAATAGTTTCGCCACTGAGACAAGGAATTATGAGAAGTGGGAGAAGGACAACTGTCTTTGTTTGGAAACTATCCTGAATGCCATGTTAAATCATTTGTTTCTTGCATGTCCAACAAAGATATCTGCAATAGATTTGACTCTGCTTACAAGAAAAAATTTATTGAGAAGAACAGAGAAAGGGCATATGCCCAATAGATTTATGGTGGAAACTGCTTATAATAAAAGATTATGGAGAAGATTCCAGAAAAGGCATGTCCAGAATATCAAAGTATCTGTGGATTTGCTTCTTGTCCTCTTTCTATGCATTCAAGATGGGTGAGGGTAAGTCAGTCTTTGAGAACTTTTAAGCATTTCAATCTGTCTTTTGCTCGACTTATTGCTGCTGGAGAATATCTATCCATGAAGAAACATGTTCTCACTTTCCTGTCAAGTCTTTCTTCTTCTTGGACCATCTCAAAGATTCTCTTCAACATGCTGAATTTTTCTCAGTTGAAAATCTCTTCAATTATTTAATTGTTGAATAACAAGTTAACCAAGAAATGAACACTGAATCTAGAAGTCAAGTTCATGTCGTTAATGGAACATGTAGTCAGAAAGAGAAGATGAAGATATTCCAAATTCCAGAGCAGGAAAAGATACTTCAAAGGAAGTTTTGGAAAATGCTTTTATCATGCTAGTCAAGGGAAATTTAATACCCAATGATATGCCAGCATTCGTTGTTGATGCGTTACTCTGAGGAAGCTGCAATGGCCACCACAAGAGAATGAACCCTGAGGTTGTTTTGTTTGTCTTAGGTCATTTTGTTTCTCAGTGTAGTATGCGTTATGACCATGTGAAAAAACTATGAACATTCATCTTGTTGAGGATGTTGTTCACATTGATGAAGCCTTCATGAACGAAGTTAATAAAATATTGTTGTGTAACAATTCTTCTAATGCGGTCCTTGGAGCTGGAAATGTGAATTATTTCTTTCATCCAGCCTAGAGTTGGTGCTTAAAAATGTTGTATATGTTCATAGCCTACAAAGAAATCTAATTTTAATATCTATGATGGAAAGAATTGGGAATTCCTTAACTATATGCTAGAAAGAATGGGGTGTAGGCAGAAATGGAGAAGTTATATTCGAGAATGTGTTTTATCAACTGCTTTTTTTTTTATTGGTCAATAGGTCTCCAAAGGATACTTTAAGGCATTAAGGAGTTTTAGGCAGTGGGATCACCTCTCTCCTTACCTATTCGTGGTTGTTGTGGAAGCTCTAAGCAAAGTGTTACACAGAGGTCAATGGGTTGGTTTAATAAGTGGTTTTAAGGTGGCAGAAATGGGTGGGTCGATAAGTCCTCCAATGCATCAATGACACTAATGTGTTTTGTGATGTTGACGCTATTATGGAGGACAATTTGTGGAAGATAGTTAGGTGTTTTTGAGACGGTACCAGGGCTAAAGGTTAATATTTCTAAAAACAAGTTGTTGGGTATCCACATGGGTAGTGATGGTATTTCTAAAAATGAGTTGTTGGGTATCCACATGAGTAGTGATGGGGTGTCAAGGCTGGTCAATGTTTTAGGTGCAGGGTTCGGTCTGTCCCTTCTACTTTTCTGGGCCTTCGTTTATCCATTCGAAAGTTGGCTAAGCATCTTTGGGATAAGGTCATCAAGAGGACAGAGAGAAGGCTCTTTAGCTGAAAGCATCACCATCTTTAATTGGTAGGGTGCTTAACTCTAATTAAAGTTGATTTTATCAATATGTTATTGTACTTTGTCCCTTTTTAGGTGCCCTCAATCTATACTGGATAGATTTGGACAAGCTAAGGTGAGAATTTCTATGGAGAGGGGTAGAGGAGAAGCACAAGTTTCATCTCATCAGATGGGAAGAGGTTTATAAGCCAGTTGCCGAGGGTGGAGCTAGTATCAGGGTGTTGGGAGCCATGAACCAAGCATTATTAACCTAAGTTGTTGTGGGGTTTTAGCACTGAGGGGAGGTTGTAGAGAGAGGTAGTAGCAAGCAAAGGGTGTTAAGAGATCTTCATCTATCAGGCTTCGGGTTTGTGGAAGGCGGTCACTTAGATCTCTCTTAAGTTTAGTGAGGGGGTGTCCTTCTTGCTCAAAGACAGGAAGTGTGTTTGTTTTTAGGAGGAGGCATTGTATGGTGGAAGACTGTTGTGGGAGGACTTTCCAAGATTGGCCCTCCTTTCTCTAGAAAGGCATTGTTTGGATTCATTGTTATTCCATCTGTGGAGGCTTAGTAGTGCGTCTCCTCTTTGTTAGAGGCTGTCGGACGAGGAAGTGAGTGATTCTGTTAGGCTTTTGGACTGGCTACAAGGTTATTTGCCCTCAGTGGGTGATAAAGATTCCATGGTATGGCAAGCGCATGGCTTGAGTCATTTCTTTGCTCGATCTTTCTACGATTTGATTCAGAAATCATCGTTGCAAGACATTTATTAGTTGTTCCTCTTTTGTTTTTGTGGTGCCCTCACCATTGTTCAAAGTATTCCCGATATTATCGAAATATTCCCAATATTATCCGTATCTCAACCTCAACAATACCGATAACACAGGTAGTCTCAGAAATCAGAAATTCTAGGTATTTGTGATGTATTGCCAAGTATTGTCAATGTTTCTATATCGCCAATATTTTCAATTGTGTAATTCCAAGTGTTTCTTGTATCACTAATGTATCAATATTGCCAATAATTTTTACTGTGTAAATTCCGAGTGTCGCATGTTTCACCAGCATATCAATGATATTTTGATAATATTGAACGTATCAATATCGCAAAAAATCTGTTTATTAAAAAAATTTCCATTTAAATTTTTTTATGGGCGCGAATGGTTGTATGCAGTGTTCAAATTCTGATGATCATATCGATCATGTCGCAATTTATCATTATCGCAACATGGGCGATATCAAGACTACAGTCTTTTTCGACGATTTCCTAGCTAAATATCGTGTGTTGTCAATATTTTGAAATATCGATGGATGTTTGGATGGAAGGTTTGATTGTTGGAAGGATGGTTAGATGGATAGATGGGATGGTTGCATTGATTTCTTACGAGTTACGACAACACATGCTTTTAGGCTCCCATTAAATGGAGACTTATTGCTTATGCATTCTTTTTTCAATTTTTAGATTCCTAAATATGCAAATATGTGTATTTTAGCATTTTCTGAAATTTAATGAAAAAATTCCACTGTTTTCCCAATGTTTCTACGCATTTCTGGTTATTGACGATATTATCAGTGATATCGATACTATTTCCATATCCTTGGCCAGCGAAACTTGTAGCAATACCAATACTTCAAACACCGACCGCCACTAAAGTTGCAGCTTTCATCTGGGTAGTAGGTAGGAAATGGGTGTTCACCATAGATAACCTCCAAAAGAAATCCATGATCCTTCCCACATTTGCATGATGTGTATGGATGATGTTGAGTGGATTGATCATCTTCTTATCTATTGCCCTTTTGCACAAAAGGTGTGGGCGTGCTTTCTTGGAGTTTTCAATTCTCTGTGGGTGATGCCGAAGTGTAACGCCCCAAATTTCATAGCATGAGTTTGACACTCGTGTACAAAAATCAGGATGTTAACTATGAAGAAAGAATTTCATTCAAGCGTATTGGAAACCATTTAAGAGTGGCATCACATCCAAAACATGAAAACCATGCATAAGGAAAATATGGAGTTCACATCTAAACACAATCAAGTAAAGGCCCATAGGGCTTATACAATGCAAATGAAAAACTAATAGGGAGATTATCTCAGTTATATTCAGGAGTTTCCACCAAAGTAAAAGGTCCATCACGCCTGATCCTGGCTTGTGCTTCATCAAGCTCCTCTTGGGACCAATATGGCCATTACTCTCTAACATCAGTTGTCGGTTCCTCATTCATGGGTGTCGCTTCTTCCTCTACGACACTTACGGTTGGTGCAATTGCACAATAGTATACATGAGTGGCCATCTCAATGAGAAACACCCCCCAAGATTACAATCGAACATAGTAATTAAGATATTTCAAAGCAAACATTCAAGCAAAGCAACATTTTATAAGATGATCTTTCAAAATTGAATGGATGCATGAAATGCACCTCAACCTGGGGATGCACATCCAGCTGACCATCGGATGGGCCTTTCAAACAGTTGGCTCATCCATGCAAAGAATGGGTCTTTCGAACAGTCGACCCATTCAAATGATATTAGGGTCGTTCGAACAGTACACTGGTCTTTCCAAACAGTTGACCAGGCACCCGATAACGCCCATATGCAATGTATGCATGATTACCTGTCCTTTATTAATCCGGTTCACAATCAGCCATTTATGTACATCCTTACAACTAGTGGCCACATTAATACTATAATTCCCAAGTCATCAATATATTCAAATCATTTCCATTAACCGCTAACATTAGTCCATATTCCCTTAAGGGCACTAAGTCCACTCTTAGACACCGTCTTCAAATCTAATTCAAATGTTTCCAAGATGGTGGGTGTAATAATTCCAGATGATCCAAAATGTGGCCACCAATTTAAGGAATACTCTTCATACATGTAATTTCATGATTCCAATACAATTCCAATATAATCACACCATAATACCTGCATGCTATGCCACACATTGGCAAACTCTTTTCTATTTACTACTCATACAATGAACTAAGCAAATGCTACATGATACTAAATTATCTCCAATTACAAATCTAATCTATATGTCTTACACATTGATTTTCATTCCAAAAATCCCCCACATTATAATTGTAACAAAAACTACCTATAAGCATGAATACATTAGTGGTAGGGAATCATTCTACACTATAAGAATTAGGCAAGAGAGTTCATGATACAAGGATAAGAGTACATGTGTGTTCTACACAAACAGTTTATATTATCATGTTCAAATACGAGACAAGAGGTTGTGTAATGATATTACTAAAATGAATATTCTAATAAGATTATCATATTTGAAATAAGCCTAAGCTACTATTGTGAAAGAAGCTTGAAGGGTAGATCTCACCTCAAGCTTGGATCTCTCTTACTATGAGGTAAGAAAAGAAGAAGAAATTGGTAAGGATCCAAACTCCTACAACCAAATAGACATACTAATTAACAAATTATTAAGTAAAAATCAATATTCTAGCTGGAATCTAAAGGGATAATAATAGCTCACCACAAATCCGAGTTGATTTGGATCAAAATCAACTCAAGATCTACAAAATGGCAAGATCTAGTCAAGGCTTGGTCCGACTCGGTGTCGTCACCAAAGCAAGATTCAAGAACTTAGTTCACCAGGAGAAGTTTCCTAAGATCTGGTTTTAGGAAAACATGCATTAATTAGTTTCAACACCACTATAATACAAATCACTGAGTCACCGAGTCAGTGACTCGGTGGAGTGTGTGGAACATCACTAGGTAACTCAGATCTTAACTGAGTTACCTAAGATCTGAGTTACCTAACATATTAAAAATGAATCAGTGAGTTGAACTAAGATTCCTAAACCAAGCTAATTGCAACTGCAACTCAGCAGATCTAAACATGATAACTCAGTCATCAACTGTGTACAACTCAGTTTAGGATAAATTGAGTCGAACTGCTGAGTCAGCCCTTATTTCACATGAGTTGAACCCAATTTATGATTGAATTAGCACTAATTACCAAAGAGAACAATGGTTTAGCACGAGTTGAAACTCGGCAACAACCCCATTGGAACAACCTAACTCGGTTGATTTTTGAGTTGATGAAAAATGCTAAGATGAACCTACCTCAAATAGAGAAACTCCCAGATCGACCTGCTTTCCAAAACCAGCTGCACTAACCACACTTGAGCGAGTCGTGCGACACGCCAACACTCCAGATTGCGTGTAATACCACCGAGTCAGTGTGACTCGTCAACACCACTCACTTCCACAAGAACTTTCAGCTCTCATTCCCCTTCCCTTGCTCCTCTTTCTTCAGACAACATTTCGACCATGGATAAACTCAGATTGATAATGAGAGTCGTCCGAGCTGAGTCGACTCGGTATAGTTTGACTCAGATTCACTACCTCATCCCACTCTCACTCCCTCTCTTTCTGATTTTTCTTTGAATTGAAAAGGACTAAAGAATAGGAGAAATGGGGTATTTATAACCATCAGTCGGACTCTAGATGGTTCTGTAACTAATCCTATAATTAGTTGAGTTTTAAACTAAAACCCACTTCAACTCGGTTAACAAATAACCCATTAATATGGTCAGGCGTATTGTAGAAACAAAATCAGAGTTTAAGGGTGTTTCAAGACCCATCAAATAGACGCACCTGATCAACAAATGGACCCCACATACGGATGGTGGGTTTTTCAACCCAACGGAGAAGATGACTTGGACGTTAATGGCAATCTTGTGGTTGACAGATCATCACACGATCTGACTCTACTGGACAGCTTAGATGGACGCTGGGATGCATGTGGGACCCACATTTTGGATGGAAACCCTTAACACGTTGGTGGGTTTGAGTTTCTTTTCTTAAAACGGCTAATGAACTCAATGGCAATGGAAAAACCCTAATCCCTTCAAAGCGAAGTTTCTAGACTCGTTATAAATTTGAAATGCACGCTTGAGATTTCTCGGATGACAGACCTATGGCTCAGATCTTTTCTAGGGCATTTGTATTGCTAAAACTAGAAATATTCTTTCCACCTTTTTCTGTTACGATTCCTTAACTGCAAGGACTTTTCTACGGTTTAGATGAACTGAGAATGGACGGCTAGGAATAGATATTCGCCTCACAAACGGATTGCCAACATGGCAAAACAGAATTTGATTCCGTTCTTAGAATTTTAGCACATACGTCTTTCTAACTCCATTGATCGTGCACTCACACACGTGTTCTAACGTGGGAAAGTGGCCAGGGTTTGGTCGAAGGTGTCATCTGAACAAGATTAACGGTTCAGATCTACCAACATCATAATGATAAGTGGGCCACCATCATTCAGCGGACGTCCGCCCGTTTGAATTTTTATTTGAGCGGGAGAACGAAAGTGAGAGAAATTCTCTCCTTTTTTTGTAAAACATGGGTCAACATCTCCTTTGAATGGGTGTTGAATCCAGTGCACTTCATTTGCATGCACACCTATGTACATACATACTAGAACTGACCCCACAAAGATAGTAAGGGAAATCCATTCCGTTCATACTTTTCTAAATACTCAATTACGATATCTAACATTAGGTGAGATGAGTCCAAAGATTAGGTGGGCCACGTGGTGTCAAAAAAAAAAAAAGTCTGTTACACGAAGTCTGTTGAAGACCTCCTTTGGGCTTGGCATGGTGGAGGAATAGGGAAGGAAGGGAAGGTGGTGTGGTAGCTTGTCATGATGGTCTTTAATATTGACAGTCAAGATTGTTTACACGAAAATAGGTCCAATAGAGAATTTGATCCATCTATTTGTTAGAGTCCATAAATTGCTTATGATCTTAAAGAATCACATTTGTTAGGCAATTATAAACATACCATCCATGTTTGGAAAAGAGATTGCTAGAGAAAATAAGGTCAAATCGAGGATGGATCGGATCATCTAATCAGTGCAATTTTAGCATTGCAGTCCCCAAAATATGTTCTTGAGTGAATAGACAGTTCAGATTGATCGATTGGACTGTCCAAGTGAATGGATGCAACTAGGAGCATTTCTCATTTCTTTATATTTTACACCTTTAGATACATTTACTAGCATGTGTTTTCTAATTACTAATTCTTTTTCGATACCTAGTTGATATCTTTTAGATGTTTAATAATTAGTTTGTGACTTTGTTCTTGTCAATTTACGCCTATGGAAATGTTTTTGTTCAAAGTCAAGAGAAAATCAGTACTTCTCACATTAACCTTGAATATCTTTCTGTAATTTCAGGTACTCCCGTCTTTAAAGGAGAAGCATGATGATAATATGTTAAGAGAACTCGTGAAAATGTGGTCAAATTACCGAGTTATGGTCAAATGGCTATCAAGATTCTTTGGTTATCTTGATCGCTACTATGTTCCTCGGACGAAGCATGCTTCAATTTATGAGACTGGCATTTGTTGTTTCTGTGATCTGGTAAATGTTCCACCCGTACTGTTATGTATCCATATTTTTATTTGCCCATCATCTGTCAATTGTTCTATCCTTTCATATCGATAATCTTTATTTCTTTGCAGTTTGCATTGTCTTTCTTTTTCTTTGTAGAGGATTGTTAACTTCTTACCATCAATGTGCCATGACGAACGTTTAAGCGCTTGATATGAGGAATAAAAAGACCATTTTCCATTTATTTTTAAGTCCAGTGTTAGGACCATCTAATTGGTGTGATTTTCAAGGCATGGTCCATTATGGTTTGACTCACTGAATGAGTCGTCAAGATGCTGTACACATCTGCCATGTTGTCCCCATGGGAACTCATGTCCACAAAAGCGTGCAGTTAATGTTCCTCTCTTATGTATCAGGATTGTTAACTGCATACCATCAATGTGACGTGACAATCGTTTAAGTGCTTGGATTGTTCAGGATTGCTTTTAATCATATCTTTTTCAGGTCTGCCGAGACTTAAATGCTAAATTCAGAGATGCTGTTATATCCTTGGTATGTAGAATCCTGTATCTTAAATGTAGAACCAGTCCCTTTCATTCAAACTCGGTTGACAAACACTTTCATGTTTCAGATTAATCAAGAGCGCAATGGGAAGCAGATCGATCAAGGCCTAGTAAAGGATGTTCTGGATTTCTTTGTGGATATTAGTAAAGGATGTAGTTATCCTAAGAAAAATATGGATTTCTATAAGGACTTTGAACTGGCAATGCTTGAAGATACCACTGCTTACTATTCTCGAAAGGCTTCAGAATGGATTTCTGTGCATTCCCTTATGGAATACATGTTAAAGGTCATTCCTGCTTGATTAGGATCTTTGAGTTTTTATAAAGGGAAACCTATTTACACCCACAGCCTACCATGATTGATGGATGCACCCACCCTTGTACTTTTGGTTACGCAATTGTACAAAATCGTATTATCGTCTTTCCATGAATAGAAAAATAAAATTGTTGGTATTAGCCAGGGTGGATGTCAACATCAATTCCTTTTAAAAAATATGATTGTATGTCTTTAGTACCAGTCAGGAACATGACTTTTGGTTTTCTGTGGAAATTCTCAGGTCGAGCAATGCCTGAATCAGGAAAGGGAGAGAGTTTCCCACTACTTGCAGCCTAGCAGCCAAGAGAAATTACTAAAGGTGCGTTTTAGTTTATTTGATTCCCTACTATCATATCGGAAAAGGGTTTCTTTATTCATCGGTGGCTACAATCGGAAAAGGTTCATGATTCCTGATTGGACTTGCGGTGTCAAACATGGAGTCTTTTATAACACTCAGATTTTATTACAAATCCATCCACATGATTAAAATAGCAGGAGGTTATATTTCAATGACAAATTGTAATAATTAAATGTAAAAATCCTGAAAATAAAGAATAATGAGGTCTCACATGCAACTTGTTGGTCAATAAGAATCGCCCAACTAGCACATAGTTAGCATTGTGTCATGTGTGAATGACATCTGAAGGTTGGTCCTTGATGAAGATCATCTAGAGCAAAAATCAAGCCAACTTGAGGTGGGTGACAACTGCTTCGGATCGGATTGTTGGCTCTCCATTGTTTTCTATGCTGTGGCTCACTGATGAGTGGATTGGCCTGATTTTTTGCGTAATGTGTTCTTCATGGTGCAGCGAATCTTTTTGGATGGGTTGGATATTCCATGCTGTTTGCATGTTCAGACGTATTAGCTGGTTGGATGGTAACTTTATTATCCAATTAGTTGTGTGTGAGATCTGCTAATGAACTTGAAGAGTTGTTCTTCCACCAAAAGAAATGGAAGTAATCATGTGTTCTTATTGCTGCATATGAGATTATATATCAAAATCTCCAACCATCCATTGATAGAGGCGGGCAGCAATGGGCTGGTTTCGGCCTTGTGCCCCAACACCTAATACTTGAGGCCCAAGCCCAGTCCAAGCCCAGCATGGGCCTAGACAACCAGGTCTGATCCTGAGCCCAAAAATATGGTTGGGCCTAGGTTGAACCGATCTGGCCAGTTGATAGAGGTGGCAATGGGCTGGTTTGGGCCAGCCCAGGTTAGGCCAGGTTCCAGTTCAATGTGTAAGGCCCGAGCCCAGCCCAATCCCAGCATGGGCCTAGAACAGTAGGCCTAGTCTGAGCCCAAAAAATTGGTTGGGCCTGAGCCTATCCAATCCCTCTCAACCCAAATATTGATATCATCCCAATTTTCCAATTGAACTTTCCTAATCTACCCAAAGAGGAAAAAATATATATATATATATATTTCAGAGGAATGTAATAAGGATGAAGGAATGTAATGAGGGTCTACATTCGTGATGGATGGATTGCCTAACCAAGGATTAGAATGCCATAATTGTGGGATGTGACACACGTACATATGAAGTTGGATCTGGCCATTTTGAGCCAGGCTAGTTTGGGTTTTTTTTACTTGAGCTCAAGCCTGACACGAAAATTGATTGGCCCGTGCATGTGAGGCCAACCCTGGTCTGCAGGCCAATCTATTAGTTCCAAGCCCTTCGCAAAGCCAGGTTGGGTGGGCTACTCTGTCCATTGCCGCCCTTATCAATTTATGGTAATCAGTGGAATCTCCATGCGGAGGAAATTTTGAACTTTGATGCAAATTGAAAGTTCCATGCGCATAGGGTTCCCGCCTGCTGCCAATGGATGGTAGCATATCTTAGAACGCAATCTCATTTAGCAATGAGAACACGTGTCTTTCTTTTTAAATTACTCTATTTTCATTTTTAATTATAATTTCTGTTACAGGTTGTGCAACAGGAGTTGGTGGTTGTACCTGCAGCTGAAATGCTTAAAAAGGTGCA
Source organism: Magnolia officinalis (assembly GCA_021015155.1). Classification (NCBI taxonomy): domain Eukaryota; kingdom Viridiplantae; phylum Streptophyta; class Magnoliopsida; order Magnoliales; family Magnoliaceae; genus Magnolia; species Magnolia officinalis. Next base: position 11,381,239 of record JAJHSJ010000018.1, on the reverse strand, counting down.
GTCACAGGAGCATGTCCTGCTCGAGGTATGCTTCAGTTTGGAGCATGTTTGTCCGAGTCTTATGTTGTTGCTTAAGCATGTTTGTTCGAATCTTGTTTGTTGTGATTCCATACACCAAAACTTTCAGTGCAAGGGATCAAAACCTCCTGGTGTTGACCGGAGAGTTGTCATGTGTGGAGGCTCACCCGAAGCATATCGGGTGTGGGGCCAACCATCCTAGCAAGGAGTAGTCTGCCCCACCTGACTCCTTTATTTTGTGATTCGGGTGTGAGCAGCTATAATGGATAATCCGCTCCCGAGCTGTCTTTTGTATGATTCTTGCTAAGGCCGGTCTACTCGTCAAGTAGGCAAGTGCATGAATGTGAGAAGAATTAACTAAATTTAGAAGCAGAAATGTGAAGCATGCTCGATGCATGTGTGGCCCACCTGATGTGCATTTCCCTTTTGGTATTTCTGCTCATGTATGTTTGGACCGACTCCTTTATTAACCCTTGCTTGTGATGTTTTCATCAGGAGCTACTTCCACGCTGGGAGAGCCTAGCACTTCAATAGGCAATTCTTGGAAGACCCAACTTACATACTGATGATCTGAGCATTCTCTTGTACAGACCAAGTTGATATCACTGATAGTAGCTACATAGTAAAAGGCATGTACATATGAGCCAACCATAACCTCTTTGAGGATCGAATGATTGTGAAACTATAAAACGGTGGAGAGTTGAGACTGCACAGTTTTTTGCAAATGCTATCTGTTTTCTTTGTTTATGAGATTGATTTTTCTTGGTCTTTTGGCTTTTCTAAATGATATTGATACAGACGGTCTCTATTGTAATATGACAGAGCAACCCTCCCACCATATACATGCTGAGTTAGGACTAGCCACATGGTGGAGCTTACCATGGATGGCCCATATTGCTGGATGGGAGAAAGCAAAATCGGTTAGTGGTATAAATTTCGTGGGCTAGAATCATCGGACCAGTGTGATTTTTGAACCATGGGCCATCCACGATACATCCCTGTTATGTGTATGCTCCAGATCCAGTTTGCCCTGCCATGTGTACAGTCTGCCCGTGGTGTCTCAATTGGGCTGTAACTTGGTTTCTGGTTAACCAGAACCTGATTGCCCCAACCCAAGTTTGGTTTGGTTGGATTGGAACGGTTGTCAAGGTCCTTGGGTTGGGTTCTCATCAGAAAATGGCAACCCAATTTGAATTTTGATGGGGCTGGGGTTTAGCAAATTTGTGGGTCCAGCTTGGTTGGACCTGGTTTGGTTTGAGCAATTTGGGTCTGGTCTGGGTTGAGCAAATTCAAGTGGGGATAGATTGGGTTAGGTTGGGCTGTTTTGCAAGACATGATTCAAAACTCACGTCCACCATACCACACAAAACAGTGGGGATTGAATGCCTAACGATATTTGTTCCTACAGTTGGGTTAGATTTATGCAATTTTTAAAAACAAATATCAGCCTTATACATCATAAACACAAGAAAGAAATAAGGTTAATACAACAATGATTATGGGTTGACCAAGATAGAGTAAGAGTAAAGAAACCAGGTTGATTCAAAACTCACATCCACCATATCACACAAAATAGTGGGGAGGATTGAACGCCTAACGATATTTGTTCTTACAATTTATCTAAGTGGTAATAATCTTATGAAGGGTTCTAGGAAGGTTTCTCTCATTGTTTTTCATTTAGGGTCTGTTTGATTTTCATTGTTTCATGGCGAAAAGGTAAATACCCTGGAAACGGGTGATTATTACCATATCTACGGGGATTTCACTTCTTGGGAACCGGTTCAAAAGTAACAGTGGCCATTTAAGGACCCCATCTTGATGTATGTGATATATCTGTTCCGTTCATCCATTTTATCACAACATTTTCAGATATGAGAAGAAAAATGAGTTAGATCCAACACTCAACTAGCTCGTACCAAAAGAAATAATGGCTCTAGGAAGTTTTTAACGGTAAGTATTTAATTCACATTTTTCTATGGCGTGGTCCACTTGAGCATTGGATATGCCTCATTTTTTGGCTTATATCATAAATTTATCTGACATAATGGATGAACGGTGTGGATATATGATATACATCATTGTGGGACCCACAAATGTTTTACAATATTTGCCATTTTTACCTCAAAAAAGTACGCTGTCAAATCAGTTACGGGAAAGGGTGTGGCAACTTCGGAGGGAAATAATTATTACTTATTTACACGCTGAGGTGTGGGCAAAGGATTTTCTCTGTACTTCCAAGGGAGAGGTTAGTATATTGCCTTGTAATCTTCGTTTCCCTTCATAGTGAAATTTTGCATCCGTGGTTTTTTACCATAGTTTGGAGTTTTTCCACGTATATCTTGTCTTGTGGTTTGTTTTGGATTGCTTTGATCTATTTCTAGTTTATATTTCTTCCTGTCTATCGTTTGTGGGTGAGGCCTTAGATTAAATTAAGGCTCACTGCGTTGTTGGCGTGCTGCGCAACAACTGCCATTTCACCGAAAATCAAACACGCCCTTAGTGTGGCCCACTTGAGTTTTTGATTGCCTGTTTCCATACCCAAGGGCACCCCCACCCGTTTTGTGGGGGCACTTTGATGTATCTGTTTATTCATGCTGTCCATCCCTTTTATCAGATCATGTTAAAGTATGACAGAAAATTGAGGCAGGTCCAACGCAAGTGCACATAACTGCCCGGGCACAGGGTGCCTACTAAAAAATCATCATAGTCCAGAACTCAGGTGGACCACATAAAATAGGATGGAACTATCACAATTCAGGTAGCCTCATCAGGATGAAAAGATTACCCAAAAATCAGTATCTCACTGGCCATATAATGTGAGTTTAGAGGTTTTAGGTACATTTTTTGGATGGCCCACCTCAATGTTGAATCAAATTGATTTTGGGTTAAGGCCAAACCAGGGGTGATGTACCCGTTGAACGGCGTGGATTTCATGGACGTGGATTCGTTTCTCCATGTTAGAGAAATTAACCTGATATATACTTAGTTACGTAAGGTTTTCCTTTCCGGACTGGGGTAAACATGCAAAAATCTATGAACCCCACCATGATGTATGTGTTTTATCCACACCGTCCATTCATCTTGCTACATCATTTTTTTAGCATGATCCCAAAAATGAGGTAGATCCAAAGCTCAAGTAGACCACACCACATGAAGCAGTGGGAATTGAATGCCCACCATTGAAAACCCACACAAGATTTGGACCAAGCTTCCATGTCCGGTTGACTGGGCCGCGTCATTTTTGGGTCATGCCCTTAAAATGATCTGGTGGGGCCCACAGAGTTTTGCCCACGTAAGGTTTGGATATAACACACCCACGGAACTTGTACATCAGCTATATAGCTGGTGTGTGGTACACCAGCCAATCCGCTTCCCCGTCAGATAGTGATGGATGATACGCTGGCACTTAGAAATTGCACACGTGGCGTACAATCGGTCAAATTAAAACGTCAAAATTATCATGCCCAATGTAGATTTATAATTTTATTTTATTTTTTAAAAAGAAAAGCTTGCTTGATAATCTGACCATCGGATAGGTGGACATTGGTTGGATGGTTCAAAATGAAAAATAAAAATCCAACGGTCCTGTTCCCAAAAACAAGTGTCCACGAATCAAAGGTTAGGACTGCTCAACTAATCTGATATTGAGAAGGTGATTTGGAGGCAGTGCGATTCACAAAATATCCAGATTATTTGAGTTGATACATGCCAGTTGTACAATTTCTCAGTGCCTGCGTATCAATCGTCATACAAAGCCCAAGTATTATATAACTCCTCTGCTCCAAAACCCCGTTACAGAATATTATAAATACAGAAGTTTACCGACCCCACCTTTTATCCAGTGGTTTCTATGAAGAAAACCAAACTTAACGTACCACCTTAGAGCTGCACGTGCGGAGACCCAATTTGGAGACGAAATTACCCCTCCTTTTTCACTGCGTTGCTTTCACTGCCCTTTTCACAGCTGCTTTTCCGTTTCTTTCACCCCCTTTCCTCGCTCCGTTTCCGGTAAGGAAGACAAAAAACCTATTTTCTGGGGCCCCCTTCTTTATCAGCATTTTTTCTTCTGAAAATGGTCGGTCCAGTGAAGAAAGCACGCACCACAGGTATATTTTAAACTCAGTTGGCCCCACATTGAATGTATGTAGTATATCCACGCCGTCCATCCATTTTTCCATCTAATTTAAGGGGTTGAGCCCCAAATTGAAGCATATCAAAAGATCGAGTGGATCATTCCACGGGAAACAGTAGGGATAATGATTTCCACCGTTGAAACCATAGTAGGCCTAACAGTGATGTTTGTTTGTTATCAAACCTGTTCATAAGATCATACAGACATGGATTCATAGAAAACACAATTATAAGCTTGATCCAAAACTTCTGTGGCCCCTAAGAAATGATCAACAATGGAAGTTCAATTCAAAATTTTCATGTGGTGTGGTCCATTTGAACATTGGATACGTTTAGATATTTGGGCTCAAGCCATGAAATTATCTGTTAAGTTTGCCCCGCTGAATTTCATGTTTCCCCGCTGATTTTCTAGTTTGCCCCGCTCAATTTCATATTTGCCCCACTGATTTTCTAGTTTGCTCCTGCTCAATTTCATGTTTGCCCCCGCTGATTTTCTAGTTTGCCCCGCTGAATTTCATGTTTCCCCGCTGAATTTCATGTTTGCCCCACTCAAATTTCAGTTTTTCCCCCGCTGAATTTCGTGATCTGCCGTGCTGAATTTCATGTTTTCCCCGTTGAATTTCATGTTTCCCCCGCTCAATTTCATGTTTGCCCCGCTCAATGTCTAGGTTCCCTTCCTCAATTTCTAGCTTGCCTCACTGAATTTTCATGTTTCCCTCACACCATTTTTAGTTTGCCTTGCTTAATTTTCATGATTGCCTCGTTCAATTTCTAGCTTGCCCCGCTGAACTTTCATGCTTGTCTTGCTCAATTTTCATGCTTGCCTCACGCAATTCCATGATAGACAACGTCGCTAAATTTAGCGAGAAGTCATTCGTATCTTTAAAGCCCTGATCCATATAAGCTTAATGCATTGCTTACTCTTTATTTCCTAAAGAACAATATCATTCTCATCTATTATGGAACGTGAGTACTTGGTCCTCTATTATTTAATCGAGTTCTGTATTATGGCAAGTTTACACGTACAGTTTCCAGTTTGCCCCGCTGAATTTCATGTTTGCCCTGCTCAATTTTCAGTTTGTTTCGCTGAATTTCATGTTTGCCCCGCTCAATTTCTAATTTGCCCCACTCAATTTCTAGTTTGCCCCACTCAATTTCATGCTTGCCCCGCTCAATTCCGATTTGCCCCGCTGAATATCTAGTTTGCCCCGCTCAATTTATAGTTTGCCTCGCTCAAATTCTAGTTTGCCTCGCTTATGTTGATAGTTTGTCTCGCACAATTTCCGGTATTTTCTCGCTCAATTTCTATCTCTATTTCATATGAAGCTTGTTCAAATTCGTGAAATGCTACATTGTCTTCAATTATGTCTGATTTTGTATACCATGTTTATCTTATGAATTTTATGTTTGATATGTTTTTTAATTCATTTTTGCAGGTGACGAATATTCTGTTGTAATCCCCAACCCAACATCTAGGTGTACACTGACATGGTGGTTTAAGAAGGTGAAGGGTGGAGTGGAGAAGCATGATAGTCGGCTAAATTTGTTTAGCCAATCCCCATTTTCATTTCTATTGCATCTTACATCCTTTAGATTTATAGGGGCTTTATTTCACCTTCTTTTTCTACAATATAAAGGTGATGTAGTATTTGAGATCAGGGGGAGACGATTACAGTTTACTGAGATGGACTTCGCCCTGATTACGGGCCTTAAGACGGGAAATCTTATTGTACCAAAAAATCGTTGCACTACGAGTACATTAAGAGACAAATACTTCAAAGAATATCCAGTATTAAAGAAGCACCTAATGGATGTGTTTAACAGATTAGTTGACACCAATAAGCATGAGGATGTCGTGAAGGTTGCCCTACTTCTGGTTATGGAGTGCTTTCTTAGGGGAACCGAACCGAAAACCATGTGCAACATGGATTATATTCACCTAGTGGACTCGCTAGATGATTTTTATAGCTATCCTTGGGGTAGTTTGGGATACTATACAATGTCGCAAGGAATCAAATCTGCCGTTGCCGCATCAACTTCCCCTCGATACACTGTATGTGGTTGCATCCTTCCTCTACAAGTAAGAACACCTTTTATTTTCTATATGTTTACCCTCTATAGTTAATTGTGGATTTTTAACCTGATGCAATTTCATTATAACAGGTATGGGCAGTAGAGATATTACCGGCTCTACAAGAGTGTGTTGTTTCGTATGTTCCCCATCAAATTCCACGCTTCATTCAATATCGAGGCTGGAAGGGTTGGAGGTACAACAGAATACATGCTATTTTCGAGAGTAAAGTTGTAAGTTTATATATTTCTCCGGCATTTACTTTGCTTAATTCTACGTTTACGCTTTTTTATTTAACATTACTCTTTGTTCTTTTGCAGACATCAGTAGTAATGAAATTAGAACCAACCCTACGAGAATGGGAAACGGATGCCGTTCGCTCGGTCCGTGACAGTTTCCAGGTTAGATGTTATAAAAAATAAAGTATATTTTTTCTACCATTGTAAAGGTATTATTCCTCTTACATATCCATCTTTACATTTTGTAGCTCACTGAGACCCGGGAAGATGATGAAGAGGGTAATGAGATTGATCAAGAGGAGGATGACGAAACAGATGAAAATGATGAGAATGGCGTGGAGGGAGAGGGACCGATGGGGGATATTATGAAGAATGTTGTTTTTATGGAGGAATTTCGGATTGAGAGGGAAGAGTTGAAGAAGGAGAGAGAGGAATTGAAGAAGGAGAGGGGCGAATTGAGAAAAGAGAATGAAGAGTTGAGAAGGAAAAAAGCAAGGTTTGATGAGAGGGAGACGTTACTGAAAGAGAAAGAAGCATTGAAGAAGGAGAGAGAGGAGTTGAATGAGAGAGCACAATTGAAGAGGGAGAAAGATTTGTTTTTTGAGGATAAGGAAAAGTTAGCGAAGGAGAGGGAGGAGTTTAATAAGGAGAAGGAAGATAGTCGTACACAGAGGGGACGTTTTGTGATGAAGGAGGGTGAGGAGTTGAGGAAGAGACGGGAAGTAAATGATATTGAAGAAAAAGAACTTGGACATGGGGATTTGGATGTGCAATCGTATAGTATTGCTGAAGGTAATGTATTAGATGCATCCACTTCTCATCCCGTTTATCAAAGGAGAACCAAAAGGCTACTGAATCCGTCATATTACAAAGTTTCTCCGTACTTGTCCATGTCTGCATTCGATACAACCCCTGGGGAGGTTCCCGAACCCAAGCAAGTGACAGCTTTTGTTACTTCTTCGATACCATTTCCTCTACAAATGGATCCATTCAGGATACTATCCGCACAGGAAGTGAAAGAGGCAGAGGACTGGTATGAAGCAAATAAGGACATGTCAGCGGAGAAATGGTTCAGTACGATATGGACGAAGGATGCGTGGGTTGATAGCGAGGTAAGCATTACTAATTTATTCTCTATATGCATTGATTGACATATAATTAATTGTTATATTAATTTATGGTTAAATCGTACTATCCTATTGATTAGGCTTTTGACATATACATCGATTTCCTTGAGAAAAGGCAGTCGATTAGGTTATCGACATATACATCGATATCCTATTGACCAAGTTGAATATTTTTCTTGGAAAATGCGAAGATGTCCATCTCTCGTAGCTGATTTTTATCAGCCATGCATGTACTGGGGGGTTGGCCATTTCGATATCAGGCATTAATTTTTCGAATTCAGCCCTCCTGCATGTCTTCATTGCCCGCCAGTAGTATATCTCCAACGACTTGTCTTTAAAAGTGTTCACCCAAGTTTCTATAGATATGGTACGCGCAGTAGCTATGGATTGCATGTGGGAAGACTTGGGGAACCTCTTTCATTAAACCTTTATATCGGTCGGATATAATCACAAGACCCTCCAGAGACCCTAACGCATCGTTAAGGTAGGTAAGGAACCAATTTCAACTCTAGTTGTTCTCCGATTCTCCGATGCTAAATGCAACTGGAAATAAACGATTGTCCCCATCTAAGGCCGTGGCAATGAATAGAACACCCTTGTATTTGCCCTTTAAGTGTCTCGTCAATGGCCAATACCTTCCGCATAGAATTCTGAAAACTTCGAACGCATTGTCTGAGCGCTACAAAACATCTCTTGAACCTCAAAGTCTCTTTGTTAACAAGCACGGCGGTCACCGTCCCCGTGTTGACCATCCTCAACACATGCAAATACAAGGGGAGTTGATTGTAAGAGTCTTCATAAGACCCCATCACGTGATTAATTGCAAGCTCCTTAGCTTTTCATGTCTTCCTATAACTGATAAGAATATTATATTTCTTTTGCATAGCGAAGATAATATCACGTGGCCTCAAACCTAGTTGTTGCTTAATGCGACTAACAACCAGATTACACGCTAACTTACTGCTTGCTTGCCGGTGATCACTCTTCATACATGACATACCGCACGTGTGTTTTGACGTATAACTCCGTATCTTGAATATCTCGGTATCATTTACCCGAGATGCGTGAACCCTCCATTCGCATTTATCTTCGAAGCACACCACGGTAAATCTCCTAGAATTTGAGTACAGTACCCTATACTGGAATTTATTACGAATTGCAAATTGGTTCAGAACATACTGGCACCGACTCTTGTCCTTGAACGTTTGTCCAACGGCTATATCGATCGGTTCACCCAACGAATCTGTATATTCCAGCAGTGTTGCATTGGTGAATGCAGCATCATCGAATGACACGGGAACTTGACGAGTGATAAAGTTTGATGTTTCGGCAAGGTCTGGAAGCGGAATGTCGCTTACACGTACAGCTCGGGGGTGGTAGATGATGATGGCAGATCTGCTGTTGTTGCTAAAGGCGATGCCATGTATTCATAAACGAGGTTAAGGTCACGTGCCCAGCTGACTTGGCTACCCACAAAGTTTGATGTTTGAAGCGGCTCAGGCAGTTGATCGTTGCTTACTACCACTTGTAATGGAGATGGCATATATTCAAATTCCACGCCATGCTCCTCAGGCACACTGTCCACGTGTGTTGTCCTATTAATGTGTTGCGTTGTCTCGATGACTAAAGGAATGAATTTATTCGAATGCTCCAACTGTGTTGCCAGGAACTCTCGTACGTCATTGTCGTCTACGATTACGGTTGGAGGGATTGATTCGTTTGTGCAAGGATACATTACTTTCATCCTAAAATCACAATCTGTTGGTTGACTCTTAATAATCCTGTAAATTCTAGATAGAAGCTCCTCATATGTAGTCTCGACACGTAGCGAAATTTTTATTGAATCCCCACCAGTGTACGAGTATCGCTTGTTTTCATATTCCATCTCCCCGCCATAACAGCAGATGATTCTCGTAGACATTATTTGAAAACCAATACAATGACATTATATCAGTGAATCGTTAAGCAATGGAAGCTTGCCATAAGACAACTCGATTAAATAATAGAGGACCGAGTACTCACGTTCCATAATAGATAAGGATGATACAGAGCTTAAGGAAATAAAGACTAAGCAATGCGTTAAATTTTTAAATAAACAACAAGAGCTTATATGGATTACAAATTCAGATATACGAATGATTTCATGTGGTGCTTGTTAAATTCAGCGACACTATCTATCATGGAATATCATATAGTCTTCTATTTTAACAAGGGACAATTCTATGATGTACGCTTTCAAAAAAAAATAAAAAATCTAGGAGCCTAACATTTCTACATGAGGATTTGGGTTTAAAATATGTTAAACTTACATAAATTTTCAAAGCTAGTCTCAACAAGTAGAGTCTAGGGTTGAAATTTCACCTAAATTTCTAAATTTTCACTATTAATTATTTCTAATTGTTGGAACATACGAGAGATGTTGTTTCTAATCAAAGAGATGTATTTGGGGATTCAAATTACAAAATCCTAGTCTCATATACTCCATCTAGAGCTGAAAATTTTTTCTCAAACCTTTATAAATTCGCTTCTAGTTAGTGCTAATTGCTAAAAGTTATGAGAAATATCATCTCTAACTAATGAGATTTCTTAGGGAATTTTAATTTTTAACTCCTAATGCGGGTTTTAAGTTTAGGGAGTGCTTAAATTTGATCTAATGTACAATGTAATGGGTAAGGAACTGCTTACAATGCCTAAACTCGTTTCACCTACTGTCTACTCAATGTCTTGACGATGTCATTTCAACTAAAAAAATTATAGGAAAATTCAAATCCTATATTGCTAAAAAGTTCATTGGAGGTCAAGTTCAAGAATCGTTCTTGTTTAATCTAATATACATCATAGCAGTTTATTTGTTCTCCCATAATTCTTAAGTTTAGTTCTAAGTTCAAACGATCATTCTAGTAGTTTTTAATGGGGACCTAGGTTTTGTTCTTAGGTTTCATGGTTATGTAGGCAATCTCCTAGAGAACTTAAAATATTGAGTCTCTATCTTCTCAAATGTCATAATTCCAAAGTGATTCCAACCAAGTTTGAATGGCTATTCTAATGATTTCAAGGGAACCTAAGTTTCATTTCTACGTTCAAACAACTAAATCTGAAATTTCCTAAGGGTCCTAAAGTTTTACGTCTCTAGGTTCGCAATTTTCCCTAGTTCTGAGGGAATTCTAGATAGGTTCAAATAGCTATTCTAGTAACTGGAGCAGAACGTGGCTTACATTGAGCACCCGGTAAAGCTCATATGTTATGCGTGGATGTTATGCATCATGGTACCCACATACATCCCTTAAATTTTGGCAAGATTGCTCTTTAAATTGTAGATATTATCAAATCATGATATTATACCTTAACACATGAATTTAACATGGATTCTTATAATTTCTCTAAGCTCAAATGACGGCCCACAAACGTGGCATATCAATCTCAAGTATGGTTAAGCAATTTGGAATATTTAAAAGTTCATTCAACATTTAATATATATTCCACATTGTACGGTTTATAAGACAAAATAAAATGTAATTTGAAGGTTCATGTCATATCTACTAGAAATATACCTATATTTAAACAATCACAAATGTACCATAAGGGGATACAAGGCTAACTTCTCTACACATGGTTAATCCATATAGAATTAGACTAATAGAAATTTAAGCATTTCCTCATATTCTTTAATACTAAATATCAAGCACTTGTAAATTTGAGCGAGCTTCGGATAAAATGGAATAAACCTCAACTAAAGTTAAGCGCTGCAAACATGAAAATGATTAAGGCAAACATCTGATTCAACGAGGCAAACGTGCACTTCAACGAGGCAAACTAGAAATTGAGCAAGGGAAACATGAAATCGAGCGAGGGAAGTTCGAATTGGAGCAAGGGAAAACAAATAATCAAGCGAGGGAAGCATGAAAATTCAGCGACGCAACCTATAAATTGAACGAGGCAAACTAGAAATTTAGCGAGGGAAGAGCGAAAGTTCAACGAGACAAGCTAGAAATTGGGCGAGGCAAACTAGAAATTGAACGAGGGAAAAATGAAACCGATCGAGGGAAGTTCGAATTTGAGTGACACAAAAGAAATAATTGAGCCAGGGAAGCCTGGAAATTTAGCGACGCAACCTAGATTTTGAACGAGGCAAACTAGAAATTTAGCGAGGGAAGAACGAAAATTGAGCGAGGTAAACTATATATTGAGCGAGGCAAACTGACAATTGAGCATAGCAAACTGAAAATTGAGCGTGGCAAACTGAAAATTGAGCAACGCAAACATGAAATTGAGTGAGACAAGAATGAAATTCATCGAGGCAAACATGAAATTTATCAATGCAAACATGAAATTGAGCGAGCCTAGCATGAAATTAAGTTGGGCAAACATTAAATTGAGCGAGCCTAGCTTGAAATTGAGTTGGGCAAACATTGAATTGAGCGAGCCTAGCATGAAATTGAGTTGGCCAAACATTGAATTGAGCGAGCCTAGCATGAAATTGAGCTGGGAAAAAAATTAAATTGAGCGACCCTAACATGAAATTGAGTGAGCCCTAAAATGAAATTGAGTGAGCTTCAAATGGAATTGAACGAGTTGCACATGAATTTGAATGATCAACGCATAAAATTGACTAAGCCTAACAAATGAAATTGTAAGAGCCTGACATGAAATTCACTGAACTTCACATGAAATTCGACGAGTAGTCGATCAATTGTCGTCGACTTGGGCTCGTCTCAATTTCCGTGAGTTCTTCTTCAAATTCAAGCATGCAATGGCTAAGTTTGACCAAGCACCCTCGGTGAATTACTAGCTGAATTTCCACAGGTAGTCAGTTAATTGTCGTCCAATACTACAAAGGAAAGTATCTATAAACCACACTAGGGTTTTTTTTAATATCTGTACCTCCAGCAACCGTAGCCTCGCTCAATGCAAGTTGAGGAAGGGTGCTTTCGAGTGAGGGATTAATTTGAACCTTTTCGAAGATTGGAGATGCAACCAGTTTGGAGGATTCCACGTAACCCTCACCAAGATGGAAAATGCCAAATGTAGAATGATAATATGTAGATGATAAAGTTCGAATTTTAGTAAGGAAAATGATAAGAAAAACGGCCGTGCGTCGGTTTTTCGTTGCAATGGAATGAAGGGATGTGTTTTGAAAAACTGCGCGTGGTTTTCCGTTAAAGGGTGAGGAAAAGCAACAGCAGTGAAAAAGGAGGGGTATTTTCATCCTAAAAATGGTTGTCCGCACGTGCAAGTCTAAGTTGGTAAGTTAAGTTTCGTTTGCTTCATAAAAACCGTTGGATAAAAGGTGGGGTCCACAATGGTAAATTTCTCTTATAAATATCAAAGATATGTACGCTTCTCATTCCATTGCATGCAATAACAAGTGAGAAAAAAGAGGGAAAGGAGAAAGAAAAACACAACGATTTGCTTAAAACCCAAGGTAAAGATTTCCAAAATGCCCTCTTCCATCTCATATTTCAGTTATTTTTTACTAGATTCAAAACACATTGTCATATTGATGAATCCAATGGGCTTTTCTGTAATATATTTTCTCGTTTTTGGTAACCTTCTTCACTAAAAGAAAATCACGAAATTAGGGTTTTTGTGTTTTAGCGGAAGGCAATCTTGTCACCCACTCCTTTCAGTGTATTCACCCTTTTTCCTGCTTTTGGCAATACAATAGTACCGGTTTGTACTACTTTTACTGCCAAAATGCATAAAGAAAGGTTCAATCTATCAAAAGGGTGTGTGTAAGTCAATCTTGAATGTTTCCTAGCGATGCCCTGAAGAATCTTGACTTTCTTGGATGGTTCTAATTTATTTCTAGATTGTATTTCTATATATGATGCATGATTGAATTGAATTGCAATTTTTTTCATTGATCTTGGACTAAAATAACTTGAGATTCCCATTTTAGTTTTAATGTCTCCATTTTTATCATATACATTGGCATCTGCCAATGGTCATGGGCTAGGCTGGGTCAGGTCCAGGATCTTTTTTATTTTTTTTGGACATGAGATGGGCTTGGGCTAGCCTAGAAGATTTCTGGCTGGGATTGGGCGGCATGAAGTTTGGCCCAGCCCAGCCTGTGTTACTTAGCACTAAAACTTAGGCCCATGATGACTGGGCCTAAAAGTCAGGCCAAGCTTCACTTGTGGGTAGCTTAGCCCAATGGCCTTTTAAGGCCCAACCCATGTTGTACTGGGCTTGGGTTTAGCTTTGCAGCCCATTGGTGGGTTGGGGCCCAACTTTGGGAGTCTGCAAATTTGTGGCCATGGTTGGGCTTTCTTAGCAAAGCCCAATTGTCTGTTATTTGCTCGACATAGCAATAAGGGATGTTCACATAGCAATAAACTAAAGGTTATGTTTGTGATCGTAGTTGGTTTTTGCATATCTTTCATGTGTTCACTGGGAAAAGGAAAGAAAAGAAAAAGGTTTTCCATTATTTGGACACTTTTGGTTGTTTGGATAGGAAATTCTAGTAGTGGATTCCACATGGCAATCATTAGCCTTTCTATAGCCATTTTTTCTCACACAAGATACAAGGTGACCATTATGAGAGGAATATGAGATTTCCACTTGCTATCTAAATAAGACACCCAAATATAGAATCAATGTGAATCTATCGTTGGATAATCATTAACTATTCTTTTCCCACTATCCAAACGGGCAGGCTTTTAAGAGTTTAGGGAAAAAGAAATATTTTAGAAATATCAAGAAAACGGGTTTTTTTTTAAAAAAAAAAAAAAAAAAAACTACGTTTTAAAAGCAAGTTAGCCATTTTGTGTGTTTCCTGCCTTTAAAAAAAAAAGTGTTTTCCACAGCTTACTGAATTGTGAATTGTGCAAGATATACCTGACATATTAAATGATAAATCCAAGAGTTTGAACTGTGTGCGACATTGCAGGGGCGGCTCAACATTTTTGGGGGCCTTAGGCAAGTCATAAAAAATGAGGTTTTTTTGAGAAAAATGAAGTTAGAATTTAATTTAGAAAAATGACATTAGAATTTAATTTTTTAAGAACTTAATTAGCAATAAAGTAGGTAGTTGTGGTCCTAGGTTTTAGGAGAAGAATTTATTGGGAATGATGCTATTATTTTGAAAAGAGACGATAGAGTTAGACTGTTATTATTGATAGTGCTAGTTTCTAGGATTTGTTTTTTTATTTTATTTCAAATTTGTAAACTAATTTTTAGATGTTCCTATTTTGTAGGTCTTTCAATAAGTTTTATTTCAAAAAATTTAGGCTTTTTTTCTTCTTCTTAATTTTAATTTTGCTATAATATAGGACCTTATTTTAATTTTGCTATAATATAGGCTTTCATAATTAGGGGGCCTTAGGCAATTGCCTCACCTGCCTACCCCTTTGAGCCGCCCCTGCCACACTGTTAGTGATGCGTAGACTGAAAATCACACTCACGTAGCAAAATTATGGTTTTCTGCTAGTGAGAACTAAGATTGTAGAACAATGGTATGGGCCGGGCATTAATAAATTTTGGTGTATTTGGTTTGGGCTTTGAAACTGAAGCCCATCATGTTCTTGGGTTGGGCTCAGGCCTTTCCAAAATTTGCAGATGGGTATTGGTTGACCGGACCCTGGCCGAGTCTAGGCTCATCACATTGACTCCCTAGTCAGATGGGGAAACCTGACAGGCCTGACCTAATCAGCTGCTTTCAAACGAGTGGTAACAAACAGCTATAGCTATGGGTCTCAATGGGGGAAAGGCACATGAGTTGGATAGTTATCATCACTGGATGATGTAATTTATGCATGGTGGATGCCATCCATGGTGGGGTCTACTAGATGGGCAATTACGAATCATGCTGTACATGCCCTGGTACTGCATGGAAAAACCAAGATCGTTTGATCATGATGGATTGGGAAAGAGCTCTGTGTTTATCCATTTACTTCTGATCAACTTCGCCACTTCGACTACTTTGTACTCACTGCTTCTTGTTTGTTTCTAACTCTTCATTACTTGTTCATATATTATTATTATTATTAGTTCTTTGTACAAGCGAGATTGTAATTTCCTACATTAATTCTTATAAAGATGGCAATGACCATGG
This sequence comes from Magnolia officinalis, assembly GCA_021015155.1. Classification (NCBI taxonomy): domain Eukaryota; kingdom Viridiplantae; phylum Streptophyta; class Magnoliopsida; order Magnoliales; family Magnoliaceae; genus Magnolia; species Magnolia officinalis. The sequence goes on along the minus strand of JAJHSJ010000018.1, from coordinate 11,365,600 downwards.
ATCGATGGGATATCATCGAAGAGATATTTACGAAGGCAAAGGAAATTATGGCGGGAAACATTGAGATGAAATTTACTGGCGAAGAGTATACGAGGTTTTACGGGTATCCTCTATTGCCAAAACAGAGAGAGCTTTTGTTCTTGGTTTGAGTTTTTTTAATGCCTATGTCATTAATCCTTCACTCATTTCGCAGATCCGTTTTTACATTGTGCACAAAGATGCCCGGCACTTACGGTGAAAGTCAGATTGTTTTTGATAAGTGTAAGGGATTTATGGAAGAGTGCATCACTTGTACGGTAAGATAAAATTTCAAATTCCACTTGTGCATCCACTCATAATAATGTGTTTTCGGTATCTTAGGACTGCAGATCATACTAGTTTCATTATGTCTATGATTTACCTAAAGTCATTGTTGCATGTGGAAGGAAGAATTGTGCATGTATGGACATGCAACGATTGCTTCACATCAATTGGGTGTGTTTCTTTAAATAAATTTCACTCTTGATTGCTTGGATTCTATTTGTCTCATACCTTGTTTTAAAATCCATGTAATTTGACCTGATATTGACAACCCATGTAATATCGTGGACCTTAAAAGGAAATGCCCATTTGGCCGTTTTTCATGTAAGTGTTTTCTGTCAGTTCACTTAATGTATTTACATGCATCCACCATACGCACTTGCTTAATTGCTTCGGTAGGGATTGGCATCACAAAAATCACAAGAAAAACTATCAGTCTTCTTGTTTTTTTGTCTATATGCACATGCATGGAGTATAGGTGCCAAGAGAAGTAACTGTGCAGGATCAGGGAGAGGAAAGGGCTAAAGCAGGATAATGATCAACATTTCTGGAATCTGGAGTTTCAAATTTTAGTAGAGTGCCTGGAATGCAACTTTAGTAGGAATGGTCCTTAATGTGAGGCTTTAGTTAAAATTGATGACTAGGGGATTCCTTAAAGGGATCTAGTATCTGCGATGCAACTTTGGTAGAAATGGTCATAAATGTGAAGCTTTGGTTACTAGGACATTCCTCTACTGTTTGGATTCATGGAAAGGAGAGGAAAGGTAACATTGTTTTCCACAAAACTCACTTTCCGTTGTTTGTCACGCCTTTCTTTGTGGAAATTTGTGGCAAACTCCTTTTCCACTTTCTTTGTTGGAAAATAAAAACTAATAATTTTCCCACCTCCATCCCTAAGAAAGGCAATTTCCCATTATGGAAGGAAAATGGGTTTCTCAAGGGTTAAGCCCAAATGTGTCACCACCCATCTTCAATTGCCTCACATGTGCCATGTGTCACATGTGCCAAATGAATCATTGTTCATTTTCTGTTATGCCCCACACGTGCCTCTGTTACCACTGTTCATCTTTTATTATGCCCCTCACATGCCACTATGCCAAGTGTTACAATGCGCCTTCTCTCGCACCCCCCACGTGTAAAGCGTCCCACATGTGACACCATCCATCTTCTTTTGTACCCCACATGTTAATGTACCACATGTACCACCATTCTTCTCTTGCGCTATTTAAAGCACTCCAAATGCACCAATGTGATATTGGCCATCGTCCATCTTCAATTTCTCCAAATATGCCATGTGCCAATTCTACCAATGTGCACGAGTGCTTCCATCTAGTTTCAAGTGCCCACATGTCACATGTGCCAATGCGTGTCTTGTGCCACATGTCACCATATATATCTTCAAGCACCTCACATGCACCACGTGTGCGGCAATTCACCTTCAAGTGGCCACGTATGCCACATGTGCTAATCCGGCACAAGCTAGTGACTACCTAGAATTTTTTCTTGAGAAAATTTTTTGTTTTGCCAAAAAACAAATTCGAAAGTAGATCTAAATATCTATGAAAATATTGTTGAAAAACGAACAAGGAAAACAAGTTTTCCTTTTTTGCTGGAAATGAGGTTTCCAAGAAACACTATTTCCTTTCCTACGCTTTCTATGAATCCAAACAGGCCCTAAGTGACTTGTTCCAATGTTTTAGCGTTATCACCCAAAATTAGAGATTGATGAGGATCAACGGGGATGTTTCCAATAGAGTAGGGTGGATGAAGTGGAGATGCACCTCTATAGTTCTATTTGATAGTCGCATGTATTGACCTAATGCCATGAGAACAATACCCTTAGCAAAGCATTATAAATTAAATCTATGATTCGAACCTTTTGATTGTTGAATATATAGAGAAGAGATCAACCACACGTTCCTTCTAACTAGATGCCACTCCAACTTGGAATCGTGCTCCTAATCCCACTTCCGATTGATTTATTTTCTTCTAAATGCTACATCCTTTCTATTTATACTTGCTTATATTTTGAAATAGATGCTTCCCAACTCTTGCACCTAAATCTGTTACTGCATTGTGTCATGCTTTGTGAAACTATAGATGAACTGATTAGATAACATGTAATCTTTCAAAGAAAAAAAAAAAAAACTAGTTAAATAACATGTAAAATTGGATCAACTAAACTACCCTCAACTTTCTGATTTGGCAACAGAAGGTGAAGTTTCTGCTGATATCAATTGAGTTGTTCTACATACTAGTCCATTGGTGGAATCAACTGCGAATAGTGTGGCCAGTGGAGAAGGAAATGCAAGAAGTGGGAGAAGGACAACTGTCTTTGTTGGGAAACTATCCTGAATGCAATGTTAGATCATTTGTTTCTTACATATCCAACAAAGATATCTCCAATAGATTTATGGCAGAAGCTGCTTATAAGAAAAAAATAATAGAGAAGAACCGAGATAAGGCATATGCCCCATAGATTTATGGCAGAAACTGCTTATAATGAAACATTATGGAGAAGATTTGAGAAAAGGCATGTCAATAATATCAAACTGTCAGTGGACTCACTTCTTGTCCTCTTTCTTTTCATTCAAGATGGGTGAGGGTTAGTCACTTTTTGAGAAATTTGAAGCATTTCAATCCATCTTTACTCGAGTTGTTGCTGCTGGAGAAGATCTATCCATGAAGAAACACATTCTCACTATCATATCCAGTCTTGCTTCTTTTCGGACCATCACAAAGATCTCTCTTCAACACGTTGAATTTTACTAAGTTGAAAACCTCTTCAATTATTTAATAGTTGAATAGCAAGTTAAGAAAGAAATGAACACTGAATCTAAAAGTCAAGTTCATGTTGTAAATCAAATGCATAGTTAGAAGGAGAAGATGAAGATGTTCCAAATTCCATAGCATGAAAAGAAACTTCAAAAGAAATTTTGGAAAATGCTTTGATCATAGTCAAGGGTAATTTAATGGCTGGTGATATGGCCAAGGCACTCGTTGTGGATGCATTTTTGAGGAAGCTGCAACGGCACCACAAGAGAATGAGCCTGCTATTCACATTGATGAGGCCTTCATGACCAAAATTAGGAGGTGGGTTGAATATAAAAGGACTTGCCATGTCACTATGGACAAGAAACACCTAATTAATTATAGAGCTTATCACATTAATAATAATAAAAATATTGTTCATGGGTAACAATCTTCTTGTGTGGTCCTTGGAGCTGGAAATGTGAAATTATTCCTTTCATCTAGCCAAGAGTTGCTGCGTAAAAATGTTGTATGTTCATAACATACAAAGAAATCTAATTTTGGAGAAGGCTGGTTTTGAGCATGGTTCAAGAGTCAGAAGATGGTCATCCTTGGGAACTCGAAGTATGTGGTTAATGGGTCTTGCATGGGAACATTAACAAACCGAACTTGCTAACTAGGGCAAATTCTTTTGGGTGTGTTGTTGTGTTGAATGTGAATTCAGCTGGGCCCAAAAAAGATGCAATATGCGGTGTATTGGACCCTAACGGACCCAATGGGATGGCACGGGCTCGTATCAGCTGAAAATTTTTGCACAAATATATCTTGAAAAAAAAGTATTGGAAACATAGGGGGAAAAAAGAGAGTAAATGATGCAGGACCTGAAATTAAATATGAGGTACAAGATTTCAAGCTTAATATCATACCAATTTATAAACAATCACAAAAAAATCATGTCCCACATGTTCAAACATTCAACCAAGGGGAATCTACGGGGGTCCAAGCCTACACACGTTTAGGGCTGGATTAAGTAGAATTATAAACCAAACAATACCCAATGGAGTGTAAATTCAATCCTGCAAATGACTGTTCCCCAATCCAAGAGATTTACCATGTTTCAAATAAGGGAAAACCTAGGGTTTGCAAAAGTTGGAAATACTTAGAATCTGGGATTTTCTAGGGTTAGGGTTTGGGATTTAAGGCGAAAGAGGAGATAAATAGAGGAGAGAGAACCTGAGAAAGATTCTGCGCGTGAACAGCAGGCCCACCAGGACGCATGTGCGTGGTTGTTTGGCCACACGTGTGTGGGGCCCATGAAACTGGAAACAGACTCCTTGGGTGAGGTCATCCAGGAGAGGCCCACTCTCACACCAAGTTTCGCGATGATCCGCCTTCCGGTGTGTGCCTGGTGATCTGCCGAAGTTTCAGCCCCTTTGGAGGGCCAGAATCTGGAAATCTGCTGTAGTGGAGAACTTGGGCACAAAAAAAAAGGATAAATCGGAAGAAGGGAGGGCTATGGAAGATGGTGGATGTGGGGTGGAAGAAATGGGGATGATTTGGGATAGTTGTGGCTTCGCACCACGGTATTTAGCCCTTCGATGAAGGGAGGGTTTCGCACCCAATTAGCTTCTTCAACTTAGAGGGATAGAGAAGAAAAAATACAAATTTTATTCATAAGCTTCAATGAAAAAAAAAAAAAAACCTACATGGGGTTGCCTATTTATAAGAAAACCTTAAACCCCAAAAGTCACGCCACGTGCGTATAATAAGACTTAGAGACGAAGTAACAAAAATAACAACTAATCAACGCAATCAAAACCGTTCATGATGTTTCTAATAGCAATAATAACCAAAACTCAAAATTCTAGATCATCTAGGGTAGTGGGCCCCGATCATGAGATCCAATTGTGGGATCCACATGATGATCAGGTCCACTCCAATGATCCATAGCACAGCCTCCTAGCTAAGAGGTCCTCCATAGATGTCGCCGTCAATCCAGATCGATAGTGGGGCCTTCCTCCTCCTTGAGTACATGCGTAGGGTGGGGGGCATGCGTGTGCGCATGATGTCCCCATTAACTCTCCCCGGCTGCGAAAGTTTCGCCACTAGCGAAACAAAACTCCTAAACCGCTCCAAAATGTCAGGATCAAGTCTCTAAAGCTCCTCAGTGAGCCACGTACTGTCTGAAGTTGGGCGTGACTTCCACTTGACCAGGAACTTTTGAAACCCGCCGTCCAACGTCGATACTATCTGATGGTCCGGAATATCCTCTATCTCCTCTCTCGGTGTGGGAAGGGTAGGCATGGCAGGTAGAGGCTGGGAAGATGGGTCGAGAAGAGGCCATGGATCAAAGGAAATGTCTGGGGAATCAGGTTAGTTCAGTGAAAGGCTGGATAATGTATCAGTGGTCCCTTAAAATGTAACTAGTTCCTCCACATTGAATGTGAAACTAATTCCTACAGAAGGTGGAAGATCTACCGCATATGCATTGAGACCGTTTCGTTTTATAATTTTGAATGGTCCAGCGTTACGCGTGTGTAATTTACGAACGGCTCCCTGAGGGTACCGCTCTGGCCTGGTGCGGACCACCAAAGAGTCCCCTAAATTGAATTCCTTGAATCTTTATATTGGTCTGCAGAAATTTAGTAATGTTCATTACTAGTATTGATCTTTTGCTTGATTTCTTGATGCAATGAATGAATGTGATGTGCAAAGGACTCTGCAGACTCTGAGGACCTATGAGACAGGGACATAGGGACAAGATCAATAGGCTTCCTAGGTTTATATGTCCCAAACTGAATAGGAGCAACATCACACCAAAGTATGTCATTATATGATCCAAACTGAATAAGAACAAGACAACGGTGCGAGACTGGAATGGAAGTTTCATCAACCCAAGACACTCTATAGGGCTGAGGATGGGCTTCAAGCTTCAAGCCCAGACGACTCACAGTGCCAGTTGATGCCACTTTGACACAACTATCGCTATCCACAATCATCCTGCAGCTCTTATCACCACATTTTGTGTAAGTATCGGAGATCGTGTTGCGGTGCCAATCGTCGGTATTCTTTGCTTGTGCAAAGGCACAACGCACAACTGCGAGGGTCGTGGTCTCTTGTGATCCCTCTTCCTCATCACTAGGGATTTCTGCTAGCTCATATTCTTCCTCACCGTCACTTTCTGGGGGCACTACTTCTACTTGCCCCTCAATAAGGAACACCTTGGTGCCCTCTTTCGTGCCACACTGGTGGGCAAAGTGACCAAATCCCTGACATATAAAACACCTAGTCGCATCGCTTCTGCGCAATCTAGATCCCGACAACTTCTTTACCCTTATCATCCTTGGGCCTAGACTGAGAACTACTGAAAGGCTTGTACTGATATCCAGTGCCAGGTTTATCCCTAGAAGGGTTGGCCTAAGTGCCAAAATCTTAAAACTCAAACCGTCTTCTCATAGATGCTTTAAGGTATTGCTCGACCTCCAATACTACTTGATATATTTGTTCAAGAGTGTCTATGTCCTTGGTGAGCAATTCTCTCCTAATGTCAGAATGCCCGTCTTAAATCGAGCAAGAGTGAGTACGGGATCCTTCTCAACTTCACATCGAGACAAGTACTCTTCGAACTTCTCAATGTATTCAGTCACACTCATGGAACCTTGTCGAAGAGATTGCCATTCTTCAACCAACCTCAAGTGATAAGAGAAAGGGAGGTACTTTTCCTTAAGAGTTTCTTTTATTTCTCCCCAATAAACTATTGGGGGCTCCCTCGGCCTTTCTTTCTTTTACTCCACAGTAGCCTAAAACCTCTTTGCATGGCCCACAAGTTTCATCTTGACAAATCGGACTCGACGAGCATCCGACATGTCATACCACTCAAAATAATAGTTCATATCCGCCAACCAATCTAGAAAAGCTTTAGGGTCCAAGTGGCCATAAAACGTAGGGGCCTCTACTCTAACTCCCTTGAGGAGTTGCGCATCTAGGTCATAATGACCATGATGCCCCTCTCGGTGTGGGTGCTCGGGTGCTCGCCCATGACTATTCCTTTGGCCACCCCCATTCCTTTGTCGGTCCTCCTGACCACCTGCCTAAGATTGGGCATCTTCCCCTATGGCGGGGTTTGCCCGGGTGGAGGTCTCTAGTTGGGTAACGCGCACATTGATCTGATTCAATCGTTGGTCAATATCTTGTTCCAAGCGCTTACCTAAAGACTCAAACTGTCGGATTATGTTGTCCATTGACTCTTGTAATTGCTCCATGTTTAGCGTAGAGTGCAAACCAAAACCATGACCAGTACATGTAGACATACAACTACTCAAAGACCCTCTAATGCAACTATATGCATATAAATGGGACTAAATGATCCTATAGGACTATATGAGGGAAACTACACAACGCTACTAAAATTCCAGCAACATAACTGCCCAAATAGTTTGTTAATAGAAAATTCAGCCATGAAAATTGGGGAATTTGTGACAACAGAAAATTCAGCAGTTCATGTTGTGAATGATGGGTCCTAAATAACCCTATATGATGAGACTTGATGCAAAATAGACGTGAATAGACTAAACCCTAAACTTGCAATGCATTCCCCTATGAAAGCCTTAAGCTCTGATACCAAATTTGATGCAGGATATGAAATTAAATATGAGGTACAAGATTTCAAGCTTAAGATCATACCAATTTCTAAACAATCATAAAAAAATCACGTCCCACATACGTTCAAACATTCAACCAAGGGGAATCTACGGGGATCCAAGCCTACACACGTTTAGGGCTAGATCAAGTAGAATTATAAACCAAACAATACCCAATGGAAGTGTAAATTCATCCAATCCTACAAAGGACTGTTCCCCAATCCAAGAGATTCACCATGTTTCAAATAGGGGAAAACCTAGGGTTTGTAAAAGTTGGAAATACTTAGAATTTGGGATTTTCTAGGGTTAGGGTTTGGGATTTAAGGCGAGAGGAGAGAAATAGAGGAGAGAGAAGAACCTGAGAAGGATTCTGCGCGTGGACAGCAGGCTCACCTGGATGCACGTGCGTGGCTGTCTAGCCGCACATGTGTGGGGCCCACGAAACTGGAAACGGACTCCTTGGGTGTGGTCAGCCAGGGGAGGCCCACTCTCACACTAAGTTTCGCGACGATCTGCCTTCCGGTGTGTGCGTGGTGCTCCGCCAAAGTTTCATCCCCTCTGGAGGGTTAGAATATGGAAATCTACTATAGTGGAGAACTTGGGCACAAAAAAAAAGGATAAATCTGAAGAAGGGAGGGCTATGGAAGATGGTGGATGTGGGGTGGAAGAGATGGGGATGATTTGGGATAATTGTGGCTTCGCACCACGGTAGTTAGCCCTTCGAGGAAGGGAGGGTTTCGCACCCAATTAGCTTCTTCAACTCAGGGGAATAGAGAAGAAAAAATGCAGAATTTTATTCATAAGGTTCAATGAAAAAAAAAAAACATGGGGTTGCCTATTTTTTTTAAAAAAACCCTAAACCCCAAAAGTCGCGCCATGTGCGCACAATAAGACTTAGAGACGAAGTAACAAAAATTACATCTAATTAACGCAATCAAAACCATTCATGATGTTTCTAATAGTAATAATAACTAAAACTCAAAATCCTAGATCATCTAGGGTAGTGGGCCCCGATCATGAGATCCAATAGTGCGATCCACATGATGATCAGGTCCACTCCAATGATCCATAGCACAGCCTCCTAGCTAAGAAGTGTCAGATTTGCTCAATGACCCTCAATTGAGTGGTCCTTTTCTTATATAGAAGTCATTTTCCCTACTTACAATATATCCCTTAATTACAGTATAACAGCAGCATCCATATCCCCTAATTACAGCCCTTAATTACAGCATAACAGCAGCATCTATATCCCCTAATTATAGCATAATATCTCCTAATTACAGCAGCATCTATATCCCCTAATTACAGCCCTTAATTACAGCATAACAGTAGCATCTATATCCCTTAATTATAGCCCTTAATTACAGCATAACAGCAACATTTATATCCCCTAATTACAGCCCTTAATTACAGCATAACAGCAACATTTATATCTCCTAATAACTATATAACAATATATGGTAGGTTTGTTGTCTATCCTACTAACATCCCCCCTCAAATTGATGCTGGTCGATCAAGAAGCATCAATTTGCTAATAAGAAATTGATGACGTAGTCGTGTCATAGCTTTGATGAAGACGTCCGCTATCTGAAGGTCGCTTGAGACATGTGGAAGAGAGATAACCCAAGTATCAACAGCTTCCCGAATAGAATGACAGTCCACCTCGATATGTTTGGTACGCTCGTGATAGACGGGATTGGTAGCGATCTGAATAGCACTCGTATTATCAACGTGAAGAGGAGTGGGAGTAGACTGAGGAAAACCTATTTCAGCAAGTAAGCCACGGAGTCACATAATCTCTGAGCAGGCTGCCGACATGGCACGGTACTCGGACTCGGTCGAAGATTTGGAAACACGATCCTGTTTTTTACTCTTCCAAGAGATAAGTGAATCACCAAGAAACATACACCACCCGGTGACAGACTGGGGAGTATCAGGACATCCTGTCCAATCAGCATCACTAAAAGCCATAAGGCGAAGAGGAGTACCAGTAGAAAAGAACAAGCCACGGTGAGAGGAACCCCGGAGATATCGAATAATTCGGCGAACTGTGGCAAGATGAAGGTGGAGAGGAGACTGCAGAAATTGACTGACTTGTTGGACAACAAAGGAGATGTCAGGCCGTGTAATAGTGAGATAATTGAGACTACCAAATAGCTGTCGAAACACCATGGGATCAGGAAGGAGATCCCCCTCCTCACGTCGATACTTGACATTCACTTCCAAAGGGGTATTCATTGAAGAGGTGTCCTGCCAACCAGACAAGGAAATCAAGTCCTCCGTGTATTTATGCTAATGCAGGAAAACCCCAGAGGAATCGGACTGAACTTCCAAACCGAGGAAATACCAAGGACCAAGATCCTTCATATGGAATGAATCATGAAGATGTTGCTTGAGTTAATCAATGAGGGCAGAATCAGTCCTAGTGATGACAATGTCGTCGACATAAACCAGAAGAAGAATGATACCAACAGAAGTCATATGAAGAAACAACGAAGAATCATACTGGCTTTGGATGAAAGAAAATCGAAGTAAGGTAGCCCAGAACTTATCAAACCAAGCCCGATGAGCTTGTTTCAAACCATACAGAGAGCGCTTCAGCTTATACACATTCGACGTTGATGACGAGCAGAGGCCAGGAGGAGGTGTTATGTAAACATCTTCCTGTAAATCACTGTGAAGAAATGCGTTCTTCACATCCATCTGGCAAAGGGACCATCCCTGAGAGGCTGCGATGGAATAATAGTACGCACAGTGGTCATTTTAGCGACAGGAGCAAAGGTCTCCTCATAGTCAACCCCATACTCCTGGCAGTTACCAAGGGCAACCAAACGAGCCTTATAACGGTCCACAGACCCATCAAGCCCACTTACACCCAATTAGCTTGACATGAGAAGGACAAGGGACCATGTCCAAAGTCTGATTTTCTTGAAGAGCTTGAAGTTCTTCCTACATAGCCTTTCTCCAACACTCATGTTTATCAGCTTGTGAGTAGGAATTAGGAATTGACTCAGTTGATAAGGTAGCCGTGAAGGAGGTATGAGGGAAACCATACCTATCCGGTTGATGAGAAGTACGGCCAGATCGACGAGGAGAATGTAAAACGAGATCAGGTGGCAGATCAGACTCAGGAAAGGGTAGAGTTGGTCGACGACGTTCATACACAAAACCAGGCTTGAAGTGATCAGGAGGGCACATCAAATCATCAAAGTGAGGAAGAACAAAAACTGCAGGAGATGATGTAATAGAACTAGGAAAGAAATATTGATGCTCAAAGAAAACGACATTACGAGATATATGAAATTTATCGGAAGAAGCATCATAGCACACAAATCCTTTTTGAGATAAGTTATATCCCAAAAAGACACATTGCACAGATTGCGCAGAGAGTTTGTGACGTTGATGCGGAGGTAGATGCACAAAACAAACACAGCCAAAAGTGTGTAAGTCAAGAAAGCTAGGGTGCTGTTTATGTAGACGATAGTATGGAGAGTCGAAATTTAACACTTTAGAAGGCAACCTATTGATCAAATATACTGTTGTAGCTAAAGCTTCAACCCAAAATTTAGGAGGAACAGAAGATGCAAGTAACAAGGTCCTAGCAAGATCTAATAAATATCGATTTTTGCGCTCAGCCACGCCATTCTGTTGAGGCGTATAAGGACACGAGCGGTGAGAAACAATTCCTTTGTGACGAAGAAACTTAAGAAATTCATGAGACATATTCTCCACCAGAATCAGTTCGTAAAGTCTTAATGCTAGTGGTAAATTGATTCTCAACATATGCGAGAAACGATTTGAAAACAGCAAAGACTTCAGACTTATAGCGCAGAAAATATACCCAAGTATGCCGACTATGGTCATTTATGAATGTCACAAAATATTTATAATGAGCATGAGAAATGACAGGAGTAATGCCCCATATATCACTATGAACAAGGTCAAAGCAATTCTTTGCCCTACTCCCGGAAGAAGGGAAGGGAAGAATCTTACATTTTCCGATTTTACACGTAGAACAATCAAAAGACAAAGCATGAGGTAAAGAAGAATCTTTTTTTCCCAACGAACCAGAATTCAGCAAATGAGATAAAACAACATTGTCTGGAGACAGTAGTACAAGCCAAAGAAATGATACTAGGAATGGAAAAAATATAATGGAAACAGTCTCCCAACTTTAGGCCCCTTCGCTATTGTCCTCCCCGACACCGAATCCTGCACATGACAACCATCACGAGAAAACTAAACATTATAATTATCATCCACTAATTGTCCAACTGAGATAAGACTCGTAGAAAGCCCAGGTGATACAAAAATATTGGTAAGTGGTGGTGCGATATCATCAACCCCAGTAATCGGTAAACGATGGCCATTAGCAACTTGAATATTAGAAGAACCAGTGTACTTACGAACATTGCTAAGCATATTAGGAAAACTGGTCATGTGATTGGATGCAGCGGAGTCAACAAGCCAAGATTGAGAGGGTATAGTACGCATAGTACCCTTACCTTGCAACCCTAAAGCAGAAAATGCCGATACAATCATTTGTTGCACCATTTGTGGTGTAAGGGCAAGTGTAGCAGCAGTGGAAGATGACACTGGAGCGAGATTTTGAGTGCTGGTTACCCCATTCGAAGTGTGACCAGTAGCAGTAACATGATAAGCATTCACGGGTCGGTTTTGAGAATGTGTTGGGCATTCTTTGATGATGTGCCCCTTCTATTTACAGTAGCTGTAGAACTTTTTAGCACAATGGGCAACAATATGCCCATAATCTTTGCAACTGTAGCACTGACCTGTATGCATGTCTCGAACCCTCCCTTTGCCTTGAGCGGCGTATGCGACAACATTCTCTTGCGGAAGCGAAGATTGAGTAAGAAGACGTTGTTCCTCTCGAAGAAGTGCTCCAAAACACACGTCAAGAGATGGTGAAGGATCCCTGTGCATTAGGTTGGAGCGAATAGACTCGAATTCTGGCCTTAGTTTCATTAAAAACTAGTCTCTTTTGCTAACTTCATGGACTGCTTGAACAACAAAGAGGGACTCGGCCGACACGTCGGCATACACAATGTCGGAAAACTCAGCCCAAAGATTCTGAAAACCATAGAAATATTCCTGAACAGAGTGTACCTTGGAAATAGGCAGTAAGATCAGTTTCCAACTGAAATCGCTGGGCGGAATGATCGTGATGATAGACCTTTTTCAAGTACTCCCACATCGATTTAGCCGTCTTGTGCTGCCTTAAATTGAGTATAAGCAGTGGATCAATAGACCCAAGAATCCAAGTCATCACGCGAGCATCTTTCACCTTCCATTAAACCAACGTCGTAGGATCGGTAGGTGCTGGATCACTCCCATCAACATGTCCCCACAACTCCTTTCCTATGACAAAAAGTTGAAACCGAAACTCTCAGGCAGCATAATTCTTCCCTGTAAACCGAGTTTGTAAGACTTCTGAGTCGGAGTTGTTAGCCATAACTAGAATCTCTCGAAATACACCAAAAACAAACTGCAAACCAGAACCTGCACCTAAGAACCCAGAAAACTAGAGCCTAGAACCACGAAAATTAGACCAAAGACAAGGTTGCAGAGAGTGGCTTTGATACCATGTCAGATTTGCTCAATGACCCTCAATTGAGTGGTCCTTTTCTTATATAGAAGTCATTTTCCCTACTTACAATATATCCCTTAATTACAACATAACAACAGCATCTCTATCTCCTAATTACATCCCTTGATTACAGCATAACAGCAACATCTATATCCCCTAATTACAAGCCCTTAATTGCAGCATAACAACAGTATCTATATCTCCTAATAACTATACAACAATATATGGTAGGTTTGTTGTCTATCCTACTAACAAGAAGTCCTCCATAGATGTCGTCGTCGATCCCGATCAATAGTGGGGCCTTCTTCCTCCTTGAGTACGTGCGTAGGGTGAGGGGCCTACATGTGCGCATGATATCCCCATCAACTCTCCCCGAGTACGAAAGTTTCGCTACTAGCGAAACAAAACTCCTAAACCGCTCCAAAATGTTAAGATCAAGTCTCTAAAGCTCCTCCTCAGTGAGCCACGTACTGTCTGAAGCTGGGCGTGACTTCCACTTGACTAGGAACTTTTCAAACCCGTCATCTAACGTCGATACTATCGGATGGTCCAGAATATCTTCTATCTCCTCTCTGGGTGTGGAAATAGTAGGCATGGGAGGTAGAGGCTGGGAAGATGGGTCGGGAAGAGGCCATGGATTAATGGAAAGGTCTTGGGAATCAGGTTGGTTCGGTGAAAGGCTGGACAATGTATCAGTGGTCCCTTGAAATGTAACTAGATCCTCCACATTGAATGTGGAACTAATTCTCATGGAATGTAGAAGATCTACCACATACGCATTGAGACCGTTTCGTTTTATAATTTTGAATGGTCTAGCGCTACGCGCGTGTAATTTACGAACGGCTCCCTAATGGTACCGCTCTGGCCTGATGCGGACCATCACAGAGTCCCCTACATTGAATTCCTTGAATCGTTTATGTTGGTCTGCAGAAATTTTGTAATGTTCATTACTAGTATTGATCTTTTGCCTGATTTCTTGATGCAATGAATGAATGTGATGTGCAAAGGACTCCGCAGACTCTAAGGACCTATGGGACAGACATATGGACAAGATCAATAGGCTTCCTAGGTTTATGTCCCAAACTAAATAGGAACAACATCACACCAAAGTGTGTCTTTATATGATCCAAACTGAATAGGAACAAGACAACGGTGCGAGACTAGAATGGAAGTTTCATCAACCCAAGACACTCTATAGGATTGAGGATGGGCTTCAAGCTTCAAGCCCAGACGGCTCACAGTGCCAGTTGATGCCACGTTGACACAACTATCGCTATCCACGATCATCCTGCAGCTCTTATCACCACATTTTGTGTAAGTATCGGAGATCGTGTTGTGGCGCCAATCGTCAGTATTCTTTGCTTGTGCAAAGGGGCAACGCACAATTGCAAGGGTCGCGGACTCTTGTGATCCATCTTCCTCATCACTAGGGGTTTCTGCTGACTCATATTCTTCCTCCTCACCATCACTTTCTAGGGGCACTACTTCTACTTGCCCCTTAATAAGGAACACCTTGGTGCCCTCTTTCGTGCCACACTGGTGGGCAAAGTGACCAAACCCCTGAGATCTAAAACACCTAGTCGCATCTCTTCTGCGCGAGTTAGATTCGACAACTTCTTTACCCTTATCATCCTTGGGCCTAGACTGAGAACTACTGGAAGGCTTGTACTGATATTCAGTGCCAGGTTTATCCTCAGAAGGGTTGGCCTTAGCGCCAGAATCTCAAAACTCAAACCGCCTTCCCACAGATGCTTTGAGGTATTGTTCGACCTCCAACACTACTTGATACATATATTCAAGAGTGTCTATGTCCTTGGCGAGCAATTTTCTCCTAATGTCAGAATGGAGGCCCGTCTTAAATCGAGCAAGAGTGAGTACGGGATCCTCTTCAACTTCACATCGGGACAAGTACTCTTCGAACTTCTCAATGTATTCAGTCACACTCATGGAACCTTGTTGAAAAGATTGTCATTCTTCAACCAACCTCAAGTGATAAGAGAAAAGTAGGTACTTTTTCTTAAGAGTTTCTTTCATTTCTCCCCAATAGACTATCGGGGGCTCCCTCGGCCTTTCTTTCTTTTACTCCACAATAGCCCATAACCTCTTTGCTTGACCCACAAGCTTCATCTTGGCAAATCAGACTCGACGAGCATCCGACATGTCATACTATTCAAAATAGTAGTTCATATCCGTCAACCAATCTAGAATAGCTTTAGGGTCCAAGTAGCCATCAAACTTAGGAGCCTCTACTCTAACTCCCTTGAGGAGTTGCGCATCTGGGTCATAATGATCATGATGCCCCTCGCAGTATGGGTGCACGGGTGCTCGCCCATGACCATTCCTTTGGCCACCCCCATTCCTTTTCGGTTCTCCTGACCACTTGCCTGACATTGGGCATCTTCTCCTATGGCGGGGTTTGCCCGGGCGGAGGTCTCTAGTTGGGTAATGCGCACATTGATCTGCTACAAGCATTGGTCAATACATTGTTCCAAGCGCCTACCCAAAGACTCAAACTGCCGGGTTATGTTGTCCATTGACTCTTGTAATTGTTCCATATTTAGCGTAGGGTGCAAACCAAAACCACGACCAGTATGTGTGGACATACAACCACTCACTCAACTCAAAGACCCTCTAATGCAACTATATGCATCTAAATGGGACTAAATGATCCTATAGGACTCTATATGAGGGAAACTACATAACGCTACTAAAATTCCAGCAACATAACTGCCCAAATAGTTTGTTAACAGAAAAATCAGCCATGAAAATTGGAGAATTTCTGACAACAGAAAATTCAGCAGTCCATGTTGTGAATGATGGGTCCTAAACAACCTTATATGATGAGACTTTGATGCAAAATAGACTTAAATAGACAAAACCCTAAACATGCAATGCATTCCCCTATGAAAACCCTAAGCTCTGATACCAAATTTGATGCAAGACATGAAATTAAGTATGAGGTACTAGATTTCAAACTTTAGATTATACCAATTTCTAAACAATCACAAAAAAAAAAAAAAAAAAAAAAAAAAAAAAACCGTCCCACATACGTTCAAACATTCAACTAAGGGGAATCTACGGGGGTCCAAGCCTACACACGTTTAGGGCTGGATTAAGTAGAATTATAAACCAAACAATACCTAATGGAGTGTAGATTCATTCAATCCTGCAAAGGACTGTTCCACAATCCAAGAGATTCACCATGTTTTAAATAGGGAAAAACCTAGGGATTTCAAAAGTTGGAAATACTTAGAATCTGGGATTTTCTAAGGTTAGGGTTTGGGATTTAAGGTGAAAGGAGAGATAGAGGAGAGAGAAGAACCTAAGAAGGATTCTGCGCATGAACAACAGGCTTATCTGGACGCACATGCGTGGCTGTCTGGCCGCACGTGTGTGGAGCCCATGAAACTGGAAACAGACTCCTTGGGTGTGGTCGGCCAGGGGAGGCCCACTGTCACATCAAGTTTCCACCTTCCGGTGTGTGCATGGTGCTCCGCCAAAGTTTCAACCCCTTTGGAGGGCCAAAATCTAGAAATTTGCTGTAGTGGAGAACTTGGGCACAAAAAAAGGATAAATCTGAAGAAGGGAGGGCTGTAGAAGATGGTGGATGTGGGGTGGAAGAGATGGGGATGATTTGGGATAGTTGTGGCTTCGCACCACGGTAGTTAGCCCTTCGAAGAAGGGAGGGTTTCGCACCCAATTAACTTCTTCAACTCAAAGGGATAGAGAAGAAAAAACGCAGAATTTTATTTATAAGGTTCAATGGAAAAAAAAAAAAAAAAAAAAAAAAAACTCCAAAAGTCGCACCATGTGTGCACAATAAGACTTAGAGATGAAGTAACAAAAATAACAACTAATCAACGCAATCCAAACCGTTCATGATGTTTCTAATAGCAATAATAAAATCCTAGATCATCTAGGGTAGTGGGCCCCGATCATGAGATCCAATGGTGGGATCCACATGATGATCGGGTCCACTCCAATGATCCATAGCACAGCCTCCTAGCTAAGAGATCCTCCATAGATGTTGTCGTCGATCTAGATCGATAGTAGGGCCTTCCTCCTCCTTGAGTACGTGCGTAGGGTGGGGGGTGTGCGTGTGCGCATGATGTCTCCATCAGTAAAGGTTAGATCTTGTTTCTTCTTCTTCTTCTTCTTCTTTTTTTTTTTTTTCTTTCTTTGTATATCTAACATATAGTCAATGGTGCGTCAGACCATTCTTTGATAAGAACGTTGTCTCTGTCAATTAACCTGCTGAAAGTCAACCAAATAGGGTCCTAATCAAACCTAAGCAAGAATGATTTAGTGGATTAGGCCCCCATTGCATATGAACGCAACAAAAGAAGATGAAAAAAAGAAAAAGGTAGTAATGGTTTATCTCTTCTTCGAATATTTCCCAAAATGGTCCATTCCACTTCAATTCAGTGAATCCCACTTAAAATAGGCCTAGATCTAATCTAAAATTAGTTTCTCATAATAGTATACATATCCTCTAGTGTGCATCTACCTCATACGTATTCTAACAATAATTCCTCACCTAGAATAGAGAGGAATTTCTTCTCTAATTAGATTGACCAAAAGGACATCGTATATGATGAGGACATTCAAGCATCATACCAGAGGAGGAGGGCTGAGCCAGTCTCCTTATGGCTAGACGACCATTACATGAGGCCCACTTGGCCCGATTCATATTCCTAGCCACATTGAAGACCCCACGTGCATGTTCATGCATATTTGAAAACCACACACTAGGAAGATGCACGTGAGCTGTATATAAGAGCTTGATGGACACATCAGACCGTTGGATTGGGTGGACACAATCGGACCGTTGGATCATCATCAGACATCTTGATCATAGACCCCCATGGGCCACGAAATAGTTTAGTTGTTTAGATTGTTTACATGCTTCATTATTTTTGGTATACCTTATATTTGTGTTGAAATTAGGGAGTTAGGAACAACTTTAAAATTATTAAGCATCTTTATGTTGAGAATCTTATCTGAGAGCGTCTTTTTGTAAAAGGTCTTTTCTGGTATTATAAAAGAGAGAGATTGGTGTGTGAAGCCCTAATGCCATTATTTTGAAAAAAAAAAAAAAAGCTGTGTTTTATCTTCTTCATGTGATTTGAAGAATACTCCATGTGATTTGGAGCTTGAGTGTGGTGTGATTCCATTCTCCATTCAACGGATATGCGAGGCATCCATCCATCATCTTCCTTCTCTTTTCCTTTCTATCCAAAAGATATATTTTTTCAAAAACTTCATGTCTCTTCTTCCCTTCCTATCCAAGACTATCCAAATCATCTTTTTCTTCAACTTTTCATCATTCAACTTTAAGCCCAACCAAAATCAAACATTGATGACCCAAAAACCCTAGCCAACGACCCACATGTGCAAGCCCCTAAGCTGACTGTATAAACAACCGCTCAATCATTTGATTTCTCCTTGCTTCCCCTATCAAAATCCCTTGATTCCCCATCTATAACCCTACCCTAAACCCTAGATCCCCAATTTCTTATTTTCCCCAGTTTTCTAAAATCCTAATTCCAAAATCCCTAATTCCCATGAACCCTAGTTTTTCAAATTTCAGATTTTTCCCTTCCTAACCATAATCATAAAACCTATAAATCTATCTCTTGAGTGTGGAATGTGCCTATGCTAAATTGGAAGTTCTATCATTCCATCGGGCCTAGTTTTAATTGATTTATGTGATATCTTAGCACGCGGGCATTTGATTTAGGTTAAATCAGATTTTATTTCTTATTGTTTACTCTTAATTACTTGGCGGGTCATCATCTTTTGTTAATTGAATTACTTTATGGACTCTTTCATAATATCCACGTTGCATGCTAGCATTAAATCATGTGTCCCGCATCAAATTTGGTATCAGAGCCATAGGTTTATCATAGGATTTTTGTGTTGCACTTAGGTTAGAGTCACATCTAGGGTAGAACTTACATCTAGGGTTATTAGAGCATGCATTACATATAGAATCTAGGGTCATATTACAGATTTTTGTTTCTAGTTTGGATTGTTCCATTGCTGAATTTTCAGCGTAGTAATCGCAGGTTGTCACCTTACTGAATTTTCAGTTTGGTACTCTCAGATTACCATCCCGCTGAATTTTTAACAAAATATTTTAGGGTGACGGCTTGCTGAATTTTCAGATTAGTGTTTCTAGTGTGTCCAGTTTGATCTAGGTTAGTTTTGACTTAGTCATAACATTACCCTAGGATTTAGGTTTTCCCCTAAGAGTTACCTTGTGTATGTTCACTCGTTCTGGACATGGTTTTGGCCTACATTCCACTATGAATCTAAAACAGATTGTCGAGGCCCTTAACGTTATCAACAACCGTCTGACGGCCATTGAAGCACACAATAGGACCACCGTGACTCAATTGACTGTGACCAATGCACATGTCAATCGGCTTGAAGCCTCCATTCAAGCGAACCCCGACACTGGGAAAGATGTCCAATCACAAGCCGGGGATCAAATTGAAGGAGTTGAGACTATACCATTTGCAATTGTTAGCCTCACCTTAAGCTAGATTTTAGAAAGTGGTGATTGGCGTAGGAATTCAATTTTCCACGCTTATGCTAAGTGTGGTGGCAAAAACTGTAAGGTGATCATTAATAGTAGCAGTTTCATCAATGTGGTCTCTGCTAACATTGTGGACCACTTAGGTATGCTAGTTGTTCCTCACCCTCAGCTCTATCGAGTCTCATGGGTTGATACATCTTCAATTCCGGTTTCTCAGCGTTATCCCATTCCCATCCAGTTTGGTTCCTATACGGACACATTGTGGTGTGATGTTTTACCTATGGGTATAGGCCACATCATTTTGGGCAGGCCTTGGTTGTATGATAGGGATGCAATACTATTTGGTCACTCGAATACGTGTTCATTTCTGTATGAAGGCAAAAGGATAGTCTTGAAGCCTCTCCCGCCCAAAAGCACCCTGGAAAAGGAGGACGTCAAGTAACGTGGTCCTGAAGCAGTTTGACACTGATTTAACATGATTTATAGGAAAAAATAATAATAATAATAATAAATGCTCATTGGATTGAACATGTGGGATATATCACACTACTTGTGTGTTTCGTATCGCATAGGATACAAGATATATCGTGAGATATATCGACCGATATCATCGATACTTAAAACACTGCCTCAAACAAGTTCAAGCACTTCTTGGGCTTGATCAATCTCACCAACCATTGATGAGAGTGGGCACCTTTACACAGGGGTGCGGATGGAGCTGCATTCCAAGTGAAGGATGCAGGGAGTGGTTTACGCTCAAGGTGGAGGCTAGTACGGGAGATCTTCAAGGTGACTTGACAGAATACAAGTCAATGTGGAGATTGTTGTACGGATGCCTTGGATTCTGCACAATCTGGAGTTGAAGCAGGGCTTTGTCGGTCCAACCTATGGAGTACATGTTTTCTCAGAAGCAAAGAAGATTCTGTCGGTCCAACTGACAGTTGCCGTTGGTCGGACTGACAGTCACCGACAGTTCGACCGACGGACCGACGCAGTTGTGTGGTTTACATAAATTAGGGTATTTGAAGCCTAATAGGGTTATGGCTTATAGAATACGAGTGTTTTCTTTCAAGAGGGCAAGGGTTTTGCGAGGTAAGAGGGTTTTCTACACTTGTAAGGGCGTGGAAATGGATTTTCTCAAGGAGCTAGGGTTTTTCCTAGGTGCGCATTGCAAGGAGAGATCGGGTTGCTTTTGTAATCGAAGAAGGTGGGCGGTGTAAGGTTTTGATTATAGTAGAGATCTTTGTCACTTTGTGCCGTGGTTTTTCCCCGCAAGGGTTTTCCACCTAAAAATCATGTGTTTGTGTTTTGCTTTGATTGGTTGTTTCTGTTTGATTGTTCTATCTTTGTTGAATGTGCTTCCGCAAAGCGCGGGATTGGTCATGGTATTAGATTCAAATTTCTAATATCTAGGGTTAATCCGGGTTTGTTGCGGGCTCGGAATTACAACAAAGTGGTCTCAAAGCCAAGCCAGATTCACGACAAGGAAGAAGAAAGGAGAAGGAAAGGAGGGAAGAAGAAGAAGAGGAGAGAGTTTTGAGAAGGCACTTTTGTGTGTTAGGGCACCAAGCCCTAACACACATTTTGTTACTAAAGAACATCTTTACATACTCCTGAAGAGCATAAAAAAAATTATGTACACAGCACACCCACACAAACATTATAGAAGTACATTGCATTACATCATCTTTCTATAGCATGCGATTGCTTGGGTTGGTTCTCAGTTCGATCTTTCTATAGTTTGATTTGGAAATCGCCGTTGGAAGCCATGCCGAAGTACCCATTCCACTCTTGGTTCTATGGTGCCCTGATTAAAGTTGCAACTTTCGTTTGGCTAGTAGGTGAGAAAATGGCGTTCACCATAAATAACTTCCAAAAGAGATCCATTATCCTTCCCAACATTTTTGTGATGTGTATGGCTGATGTGGAGTTGATCGATCATCTTTTTATCGATTGCCCTTTTGTGCAGAAGGTGTAGGCGTGCGGTCTTGGAGTCTTCAATACTTCGTGGGTGATGCCAAAGTCTGTTGAAGACCTCCTTTGGGCCTGGCACGGGAGGAATAGTGAAGGGAAGGTGATGTGGCGGCTTGTCATGATGGTTGTGTTGTGGATGATTTGGGGGGAGCAGAATAACTGTTATTTAGGAGAGGATCTGAGGAGGTGATAAGGAAAATTAAGTTGGAAGTGGTGGGTTGGGTGCCCAGCTTGAGGGTTGGGGCTATTTTTTTTTATCCCTGTCTAGCTTTTGCTTTGGCAGGTTTTCTTAATAAAATTTTGTTATCTTTCAAAAAAAAAGCTCCAGTGCTCTTGGAGCATAAGTTATAATGCTCCTAGTCATCCAGATTGTTCATTATATCCAATGAACTCATGGGATACCATGCAACATCACACCAATCTAATAAATATTAAACATTTGATTCATGGACTTTAATATTGACGGTCAAGATTGTTTACACAAAAAATAGGTCCAATAAATAATTTGATCCATCTATTTCTTAGAGCCATCATGAATTACTTATGATTTTAAAGAATCATTTTTGTTAGGCAATTATAAGCATATCATCTATGGTTGGAAAAGAGATTGTTAGAGAAAATAATATCAAATCGAGGATGGATTGGATCGTCTAATCGGTGCAATTTTAGCATGATAGTCCATAAAATATGTTCTGGAGTGAATAGGCAGTTAAGATTGATTGATTGGACTGTCCAAGTGAATGGATGCAACTAGGAGTACTATAACTTATAGTGCTCTAAGAGCACTGGAGCGTTTCTCATTTCCGTATATTTTACTCTTTTAGATACATTCACAAGCACACTTTTTTTTTTAATTACGAATTCTTTTTTGATATCTAGTTGATATCTTTTAGATGCTCACTAATTGCTTTGCGACTTCGTTCTTGTCAATTTACAGTTACAGAAATGTTTTTGTTCGAAGTTGGAGAAAATCAGACCTCCTGAAAGTAACCTTGAATGTCTTTTTTTAATTTCAGGTTCTTCCGTCTTTAGAGGAGAAACATGACGATGATATGTTAAGAGAACTTGTGAAAATGTGGTCAAATTACCGAGTCATGGTCAAATGGCTATCAAGATTCTTTGGATATCTTGGCCGCTACTTTCTTCGATCGCAGGAGCCTGCTACAATTTATGACACTGGCATTTGTTGTTTCTCTAATCTGGTAAATGTTCCATCAGTACTGTTATTTATCCATATTTTTATTGCCCCATCATCTGTCAATTGTTCTATCCTTTAAGATCAAGAATCTTTAGTTCTTTGCAGTTTGCATTGTCTTTCTTTTTCTTATGTACAGAATTGTTAGCCGCATACCATCAATGTGCGGTGACAATCATTCAAGTGCTTGATGTGAGGAATAAAAAGACCATTGTACATTCCTGTTCAAGTCCAGTGTTAGGACTATCTCATTGGCCTGATTTTCAGGGCATGGCCCATTATGGCGTGACTCAATGAGTCTTGAAGGTGGTCTACTCATGTGCACAAATGTGTGCAGTTAATGTTCCTCTCTTATGTATCAGGAAGGTGTTGCTGTCCATTGAATTGTTCAGGATTGCTTTTAATCATATCCTTTTCAGGTCTGCCAAGAGTTAAATGCCAAATTCAGAGATGCTGTTAAATCCTTGGTATGAGGAATCCTGTATCTTAAATGTAGAACTAGTCCCTTTCATTCAAACTCGGTTGACAAACACTTTAATGTTTCAGATTAATCAAGAGCGCAATGGGAAGCAGATCGATCAAGGCCTAGTAAAGAATGTTCTGGATTTCTTTGTGGATATTAGTAAAGGATGTAATTGTCCTGAGAAAGATATGGATTTCTACAAGGAATTTGAATTGGCAATGCTTGAAGATACCACTGCTTACTATTCTCAAAAGGCTTCAAAATGGATTTCTGAAGATTCCTTCATGGAATATGAGTTAAAGGTCATTCCGACTTTATTAGAATCTTCAAGTTTTTATAAAGGGACCATGATCGATGGATGCACCCACCCTTTCTACTTTTGGTTATGCATTTGTACAAAATGATAACTTCTTTCGAGTAATAGGAAACAAAATCGTTGACATTAGCCAGGGTGGAAGTCAATATCAATTCCCTTAAAAAAATGAATGTATGTTTTTAGTACCAATCAGGAACATGACTTTTTCTTTTTGCGGAAATTCTCAGGTTAAGCAATGCCTGAATCAGGAAAGGGAGCGAGTTTCCCACTACTTGCAGCCTAGCAGCCAGGAGAAATTACTACAGGTGTGTTTTAGTTTATTTGATTCCCTACTATCAGAAAAGGGTCTCTTTATTCTTTATGGGTTGGTATTATCAGAAAAGTTTCATGATTCCCTATTGGACTTGTTGCAAACCTATGGAACATTTGACAAGGAAACATTTCCATTTCAGACGCTGATATTCAGTGTCAAACAGTCTTTTAAAACTCAGATTTGATTACAAATCCATCCAAATAATTAAAATACCAGGAGATTATATTTCAATGACATATTGTAATAATTAAATGCAAAAATCCTGAAAGTAAAGAATAATGAGGTCTCACATGCAACTTGTTGGTCAATAAGTATCGCCCAACTAGCACATAGTTAGCATTGTGTCATGTGTGAATGACATCTGAAGGTTGGTCCCTTGACGATGATCATCTAGATAAAAAATTGACACTTGCTTCGGATCACATTGATGGCTTTCCATTGTTTTCTATGGTGCGGCCCACTGATGAGTGGATTGGCCTGATTTTTTGCATCACGTGTTCTTCATAGTGGAGCCAACCTTTCGGGATGTGTTGGATGTTCCATGCTGTTTGCATGTTCAGACTAATGAGCTAATTGGATGGTAACTTCATCACCCAAGTAGTTGTGTGAGACCTTGTAATGAACTTTTCAGTCTTTCTTCCACCAAAAGAGATGGAAGTTAGCATGTGTTCCTATTGCTGCAGATGAGATTATGTATCAAATATCTCCAGCCATCCATTGATAGGGGGCAATGGGCTGGGTTGGGGCTAGCCCAGGCTGGGCCTAGAACAACAAGGCCAAGCCGGAGCCCAAAAAAATGGTTTGGCCCAGGCCGATCCTATCCAACCTGGTCCGACCCAAAAATTGCCACTTGAACTTCCTAATATCCATTGATCAAGTGGGCCACACTTGCACATATGACACATGTACATATGAAGTTGGGTTGTACCAAGCTGAGCCAGGCTAGGTCAGGCTTTTTTAACTTGAGCCCCAACATGAAAATTGATTGGGCCATGCATACGATGCCCAAGTCCGGCCTGCAAGCCAATCTAGTTGGTCCAAGCCCTTTGCAAACCCGGGTGGGGCAGGCTACCTGGCCCATTGCCATCCTTATCAATTGATGGTAATCAGTGGAATCCCCATGTGGAGGAAATTTTAAATTATGACGCAAATCGATAGTTCCATGCACATAGGATTCCCACCTGCAAACACAATCTCATTTAGCAATGAAAACACCCGAGTCTTTCTTTTTAATTTGTTTAAACTACTCCATTTTTATTTTTAATTATAATTTCTGTTACAGGTTATGAGACAGGAGTTGGTGCTTGTACATGCAACTGAAATACGTAAAAAGATGCAGTCCAAGTAGGATGTCCTGCTCGAGGTATGCTTCAATCTGGAGCATGTTTGTTCAAGTCTTGTATGTTGTAACTGAAGCATCTTTGTTTGAGCCTTGTATGTTGTGATTCCATACACCAAAAATTTCAGTACAAGGGATCAAAACCGCCTAATGTTGACTGTAGAGTCATCATGTGTGGAGACCTACCCAAAGCATATCAGATGAGGGACCCACCATGCTAGCAAGGAGTGGTCTGCCTCACCTATCTACTCTGTTTTTTGTAATTCGGGTGTGAGCAATAATGGATAATCCACTCCTGAGCTGTCTTTTGTTTGATTCTTGCTAATGCCTGACCACTCATCAGGTTGGCTGCACAAATGTGAGAAGAATTAACTAACTTTAAAAGTAGACAAGCGAACCATGCTCGATGCATATGCGGCCCACCTGATGTGCATTTCTCTTTTGGTATTGCTGCTCATGTATATTTGGACTGACCCCATCTATTGACCCTTGCTTGTCATGATTTCATCAGGATCTACTTCCATGATGGGAGCACCTATTGCTTCAATAGGGAATTCTGGGAAGACCCAACTGCATACAGATGATCAGGGAGATCTGGGCTGTTCACCATATTGGTTAAAGATTTTGGATGTTATCTACTGATCAGATTTAGGATACAGATGATCTGAGCATTCTCTTGTACAGACCAAGTTGATATCACTGACAGTAATCATGCAGGAAAAGGCATGTACTTATGCTAGAAGCCAACCATAGTCTCTTTGAGGATTGAATGATTGTGAAACTATAAGATGGTGGAGAGTTGAGACTGCACAGTTTTTGGCAAATTTTAGCTGTTATCCGTGTTTCAATCACAAGTGAGAATGATTTTTTTTTTTTGGTTGGGGGTCTTTCGGGTTTGCAATGACATTCTGAGCTGGTGAAATGATATTAATACAGATGTTTCTATTGTATTATGACAGAGCAACCCTCCCACCGCATACATGCCGAGATAGGATTACCCACATGGTGAGAATAATAAGGAGAGAGAGAGAGAGAGAGAGAGAGAGAGAGAGAGAGATGGTTGAGTTTTCAATTATCTTCAATGATCTGATTGTCTCCAAACCCATGCCTGAGTCGGTCGTTTGTGGGATTCAAGTCATCAATATCATATTCACATTTTCCATGAGTTACAGGATAACCATCGGTCAGGTCATAATTAGCTTACATCTAAGCCATAAAGGACGCCCTGAACCTTAAGATGTCAGTGTAGACTAGTTTGGAACTTTTATCTTTAGAAGAGATAAACAACCTCTGAAATCCTGAAATTATTTTATTAGAGGGCATTAATTGAAATTATAGGGCAAGTCTGAACTAAAGAACCTGTGGTCCAAAAACTGTTAATGATCATTTCCCAAAAAAAAAAGGCATTAAATCAATTTCAAAGTCAGATAACACACATAAGGTGTTCAAGGTGACTGTAAGTGGAACATAAAAGTCAAACAAGGTAAAGAAAATCCAAATCCATAGCTTTCCATTTCCTAACGGTTGCAGGTTACTTGTCCTTGTTTTAGTTTCCATCCATCCAAGCACCCCATAAAATAAACATGGAAAGTGCATTTTTATTTCTGTGCTTTAGCATGGAAATGTTATTTCCATTTCCATTTGTTTTTCTCAGATCTTTTCCCCCTTTCAAAACATGCTTACAGAAGTATATAATATAGTAGGAAAATGAAAGAACAGATGTACCGAAGAGTCCCATTTAATATCCACATTCAGTTGTCTGAATAGAAATATGGTGTCCATCCTTTATAGAGCTTGCATATCTCAGGTCATTCCTGGTTATCTTTGATCAAATCGCAGCCGTCGGATTGCGCCATTTCTTTCAGCTGGTTCTCATGCACCGAAAGTAACTCATATTTTACTATCTGCCATTAAAATGACATAGTCAACAAATATCAGATATTGGTTTGTTCTACATTTGTAGGAAAAACTACAATATCTGCCTCTTTTACTCTCTGTATAATGTCGTGAAAGGTTTGTTGATTTTGCATAGGATAACACAAGCTGACACGGCACACATGCGAGTGATCCAAGTTGCCCCTCAGGTGAATCGAAATTTGTGTCTAATCCCAAGAATCAAGTGAGTCCAATCAATAGGTAAGCCATCTATGGGCAATGAATGACCATTCGCCAACTCACTTTTTAACCACGCATTTCTTCATATAGTGGTCAACCTGTGATGAGCTGACAGGCCTTTTTTGTATACGATGGGGCCCACCTGATGGACTTCTTGGATCTGGTACATGTGGCACGTTGCCATGTGTGGCTGCATGTAGAGAGTGCAACCTGCATTCGTAGAATTAGCAAACCTCCTCCGTTTAGAGTTGGCAAATCTCTCATGGTGGGGCGAGGCTTTGGATGGGCCGAATTTGAATCGGTCCTTCAGTTTCAGTCCTAACTCCACCCATTAAAATCATCTGACTTTCACGCTCCCAGAATTGAGAAGGGCATCAAAAGAATTTTTTTTCCAAAATCAGGCTTGGCCCTGATCCATGGGACTATATAAGAGACCCAAGCTCATCTCATATCAGGCTGGGATTGGAAACTGGATTATGGTAAATATGACACTGAAGCTGTATACAATGGCATTCAATTTTTAAAAATAAAATAAAAATCACAAACCTCTAATAACTTCTGTTCACTGCTAGAATGCAAGTAATGAGAAACCCTGTCTTTCTCCTCTTTCAAGCATCCATCAACCTGAGAGTTCCCATTGAAAACCACACAATCATCTTACATAAACATGCCCCAAAAATCCACTATAACTTGTGAGAAGAAAATGAAAAGCATATTTTGGCTGTGTTTGGATGCAAAACTGAATTGAATTGTGGATTTCGTTAGCCTCATTTAGACGCGTTGTTTGATGTAGGGAAATGCGGAAGATGAACCCTCAAGATCTGACGGTCTACACGAAATTTGGAACCCTTACAAAGCTGAAGAACAGTGCTCCAATGGCCCGCCTATCTACTACTGGAGCAGATCGAACTATTCACACCTCTGATCCTACGGTATATAGTGGCCCCGGATTGCTATGGATGGACCAGATCGTCCTAAGGACAAGCTAATATGGACAGACTATAGGATACTCTCTTCCTTTCTATATTCTCTCCGTGTTTCGTATGAATCGATTGCATTTCATGAGAGAAGCGCACTCCTTATATAACAGAGGAAGGAGAGTTTAAGTGGGATTGTGATAAGGCCACATGAGCTGATCACATCCCTAACAGAAGAAGGAGAGTTTGGGTGGGATTGGGATAAGGCCACATCATCCGGTCTTATCCCTATCTCCTATCATAAATCAAATTCAAAATTGAATTTGAAATATAACAGAAGAGGAAAAAAGGCCGTAAGAAGCCAAAGCTCGTGGGACCCACCCACTAGTGATTGCTCACCAGTGGGCCCCACTGGCCCACGTCCAACATCTCCCACTCAATCACATTGTGGGATAGTCACATAAATCTGTCCAATTAACTTGCCTTATAACAATCAAATACCAAACATCGCGATCAAAAGAATCAGAGGCGTAGGACCAGCTGGATCACCATAATCTTCTCACAGGTGTTTAAGTACTAAGTGACCACCTAACTAGTACTCAATTACCCAAGCTTTGCAATGCCTGTCCTAGTCCGCATGACCACACCGGATGGAGTTAACTCCCGATCTGGAATACTCGGCCAACATACGCACTTATCCAACTTATCGAGTTATTCTGAAAACTTGATTTTTCACAAACTTCGACTAAAAGTAATTCAAAGCAATACTTATTTATATATATATGCTTTTTAAGAAAAATACTGTTTGCAAAAGTCTAATAAAAACAACTCGATACTGCCGGCGGATAAGTCTTCAAGTGCGTATTAATAGTTCTAGAAACTTGGTGTAGCTGTCATAGGATCTTCCCCACGCAAATGTGTAATTTGGAATTAATCAAGCCGCTTTCCTAGCGTAACCGAGTCTGGCCAATCAAGGACCTTTCGTCATTGTACACTAAAGTAGCGACACTCAATCTCATCCTCATATACACAAGAGGAGGGTAGCTAAGGACACAAAGAGTACCTACGGGACTGGCTACTCGCATTTGCAATGATTAGATCGAATCAAAGCAATCTGTAGGTAAAGGGTCCCTGCATGTGGCTACAATCCATATCGTAAAGTAGACAATACTAGGTGTATGTCGGGTCTACAATACGCAGGTTATTCTACATGAGGTACGACTCATCTCATAACCTCATAACCTGACTTTAATTTCAGGCCATAACATTGATCGCATGTACAGGAATGGTGCGATTATGTTATTCGACTTTATCAGTCTCATCTATAAATCTTCATAGGATTGTAGGCGGATACGACTCACTCATATCCTCATCCATTATTATTCACAATAAAGGAAAGTTCATACCTCAATGTATAAACATGACCCCAAATGTACATCTCTTGTACATTCAAGGTTGGTCAACCCGTGCGAGTGGGTGACCGGCCTGCCGACAAAAAATAGAAATCCTACATGATCTCAAGGTAAATGCTGATGATCTTCATACCTAGTTATATTAGTGTTCAATACTGAATAAATGGAATGTATTATTCATGAAAGATCAAAGGTATTACATGAAAGATCAAAGGTATTACAAAACAAGTATATCAGTCAAGCTCTCCTCAATCCCATCTGCCTGACGTGAACCTGAAATAGATCTCTAGCTATAGGTTTCGTCATGGGATCAGCCATCATCTCCTTGGTAGGAATGTAGCTGAGGGCGACCTTCTTGTCTCTAACTTGATCACGGACGTAATGATACTTGATCTCAATGTGCTTTGATTTCTGGTGGTGTTTAGGGTCCTTAGCCAAGTCAATAGCAGAAGTATTGTCTATCTTCAGCGATATAGGCTGACGAACACTCGGTACAATACCCAGACTCAATAGAAATCTGCGAACCCATACACACTCCTGAACTGCAGCGCAACATGCAATGTACTCGGCCTCCATAGATGAAAGAGCTGTGGATGTCTGTTTCTTACTCGACCATGAGATAGCTCCTCCTCCGAGTAAGAAGACATACCCTGAAGTAGACTTTCCCTCGTCGGTGTCGTTACCCCAAGCAGCATCAAATATCCTTTGAGCTCGAGGCTTGTGCCTTCATAACACAACATTAGGTCTTTTGTTCCTCTGAGATAGCGGAATATACGTTTGACGGCTTGCCAATGAGACTGTCCCGGGTTACTCTGATAACGGCTGACTATGCCAACTGCATAGCTAATATCCGGTCTGGTGCAAAGCATAGCATACATTAAGCTTCCTACTGCGCTTGCATAAGGTACTGAGGACATAGCCAATTTTTCGGCTTCAGTCTGGGGACACGATTTCCTGTCTAACTTGGTAGCTTTATCCATAGGGGTTTCAACAGCTTTTGAATTTTCCATCCTGAACCGCTCTAAGATCTTTTGTATATAGGTTGCTTGAGACAAGCCTAAAAATTTCTTTGGGCGATCCCTGATGATTTTTACCCCAAGGATAAAATTGGCTTCACCGAGGTCTTTCATCTCAAAGTTCGAGAATAGCCAATCTTTAGTCAATGTCAATAATTGCATATCATTACCAGCTAACAGGATATCGTCTACATATAGAGATAGTATCAGAAAAGATCTTCCAGACCGTTTCATGTATACACAATGATCTTCTTCACTCATTGTGAATCCAAAAGTGGTGATGGCCAAGTGGAACCTCATGTACCACTGTCTTGAAGATTGCTTCAGCCCATAGATAGATTTCAACAATTTGCAGACTTTCTTTGGATACTTTTTGTCCACATAACCCATGGGCTGTTGCATGTATATCTCTTCATCCAAGTCACCATTTAAGAATGCGGTCTTTACATCCATCTGATATAACTCTAAGTCTAAACTTGCGACAATGGACAAGATCATGCGGATTGAGGAGAACTTTGCAACAGGTGAAAAGGTCTCCTCGTAATCAACGCCTTCTTTTTGTGTAAAACCTTTAGCAACTAATCATGCTTTATACTTGTCCACTGTACCATCTGCCTTTCTTTTGATTTTTAATACCCATTTGTTACCTATCGCTTTGCGATTGGAAGGCAGATCAACAAGTTCCCAGACTTTATTTTTCTCCATGGAAGCGATTTCTTCGTCCATAGCATTCACCCAATCGGCCGAGTTAGAAGATAATATTGCATCCTGATACGAATCAGGTTCATCATCATCAACTGCAACACAAGAGAATGTTTGCCCCTCAATATCGAAGTATCTTCGGGGAATCCATCCTCTTTCGCTTCGACGTAACTCAGGAGCCTGCTGAGATGTCCTCCCACTGTCCTAACGAACTATAGGAGCATCATCATCTTGAAAAGCAGAATTCCCACTCTCCTGAGATACATCGGGTATTTCAAAAAGTTGTATTGAAACCTTTTGCTTCTCTCGGCTTGGGTATCTATCTTCAACGAAGGTCACGTCGCGGGATTCTATCTCAATTCATCGTCCATGGTCCTCATAAACTAGAACGTATCCCTTTGAATGCATAGGGTACCTAATGAACACGCATTCAATGGTTTTACTATCAAGTTTACCTCTATGCGGAGTAAGTAGCAAAACATATCCCAAAGATCCCCAAGGGCGTAGGTTGGTTAGAGAATGAGTTCTCCCAGACCACATCTCATATGGAGTCTTAGGAATAGATTTGGATGGGACTCTATTTAGGACGTAAACGGCTGTTAACAGTACGTCTCCCCAGAATGTGGTAGAGAGATTGGCTTGAGCCATCATCGATCTAACCATGTCCAATAATGTCCTATTCCTTCTCTCTGCAACACCATTTTGCTGTGGTGTGTAAGTTATTGTGTACTGCCGAACAATGCCAACATTTTCGCAATATGATTTAAACGTTTCGGATGTATACTCGCCACCTCTATCAGATCGAAGGATTTTAATCTTTTTCTCAAGTTGATTTTCCACCTCAGCTTTATATTTAAGAAAACAATCAAAAGCCTCAGATTTGTGTGAGATGAGATACACATATCCATAACGCGAGTAATCGTCAATGAAAGTGACAAAGTATTGACATCCGTTTCTGGCATGTACATTAAAGGGTCCACAGATATCTGAATGGATTATCTCTAGTGTGCCCTTTGACCTAGCCGCTTTGGGAAATAGTTTCTTCGAAGTCTTCCCGGACACCAATGTTCACAAAATGGCAAATCAACTTTGGATAAGGAGTCTAACAGACCAGAACGTACTAGTCTTGTCATACGATCCTTTCCGATGTGACTTAACCTCGCGTGCCATTTTTGAGATTTAGATACTACAGTTTCATTCGACATAGCAGACAAAGCAAGAGGTGCATTATCACATTCTACGTCTAGAATAAATAAATCTGAAATTAAATTACCCCAAGAAAAGATGAGGTTATTCTGTCTCAAAGAAACCTCTTGTCCCGAAAATCGAATATCAAAACCATCAGCTAATAACCTAGAAACAGAAATTAAATTCCGACGCATCCCCGGTGCATATAGAATATCACGGAGTATTATTGTTCGCCCTATGCGCGTACGAAGATGGAAAACGCCAATCCCTTGTACGTCTTCAACAGCGTTATTGCCCATGTACAGCTTGTAACTCCCCTTGGCTATATGCTAGAATTCCTCGAGTCCTCGACGACTACTTGTCACGTGCTTTGTTGCGCCTGAATCCAAAATCCACTCGTTAGATATAGTATCAATGGAAAGGATTTCAGAACAAACACCTACAAACAAAGTATTTAGTGACTGAGAAATTACCGTCTTTTTATGGGCGCACTGTCGAGCATAATGACCGGAATTTCCATAGACAAAGCAGACTACATTTGTCTTTTTCTGCTTTTTCTTTCCGTTCCCCTTCTTGAGATTTGGAGCAGGTGCTGTGGTCTTCTGTTCTTGGTTATTCTTTTTTGCCTTCTTGTGAGCTTTGGACCGTTTATTGTTAGCTTTCCGCTTATGGGTCTCTGCTACAAAGGCCTTTGCCGAACCTGGCTGAATAGCATTCATTTCAACCTCACGTACCAAGTGGCTACAAAAGTCTCTGAACGTTGTGATTGAATCAGTATGGTTCAGAATTCTTTTGATTTGGGCCCAAGATTCAGGCAAGGAACGGTGCATGGCTATAATCTTCTGATTTTCAGTCAATTTACACCCAACATTCCTAAGGACACCTATCATTTGCTCCATCTTACGAATATGATCTTTGATGGGGCAGCCGACAGGCATCCTATACTCTTGGAATTTTAATTCCATTGCCCTAACTCTCGCATCTGACTTCTGCGCATAGGCATCTTTCAGTGCTTCCCAGATTCCCTTAGCGGTTTCATGCACTTCATACGAAGGTATGAGTTCTTTGTGCATAGTGCTAAGAAGGACATTACGGGCTGAACGATTTTGTTTTCGCCACTTATTGTAGCGAGTCATCGCAACTCTATGTTCTTGTAAATTTCCGTTTTCAGCCAAGATGGGTTCCTCTTGAGCTCCATCCAATGTGTGCGATATGTCGTCCTCGTCCAGAAGGCATCGCACCGCGCGGGACCAGTCTTCGTAGTTGTTGCCGTCGAAATGTTGTCCTTTCAGCTATTCAGCGATCAACGCTTTGGTGGTCATCTCTACATTGCACGAGTATCACTACTTAGCTAAGATCTAAGGTATTGACACTAATCATCAGCATTTCTACGTGTTATACAAATTTTCATAATATAAAAGTAGTCAACACATCTTAACGAGATCTGAAAGTCCACATACCCGAATGGGCGGTGTAGAACAATCAAGTTCTCAAATTAAGATGAAATTGGTACTTTTATAAAATTATAATTGCATAACATGCAACCTTCCATTATTTGGTTGCATGCATCATTTGGTGGAGGAGATTTAACTCCCACTCAGGTTATGCACAACCTTTAGTTTTAGGGAGGATTCTAGCACTAAGTTTTTCTTTATGTTCAAATGAAAAATAAGGAAGGCTTAGATCTAAACACATCAAGCCTAATTATTTCACACATATAAACATCATCAGCAGAAAGAAAAATAAAGTGCTAATATATCAGGAGAGTTCTATCTTCATCAGTGATCATGTCCATTAGTGATGGATCCAATCATCACCGTTAATGATCATTGTTGATAATGGATCCTTTCATCAACATTGATCATCATGGTGGATGATTGTTTCAATCACTAATGAGTTTTAGATCAACGGTGAAGAAGTTATAATAAAGGAAACATGAATTCAACAAATATCTACATTCATCTTTCAACAGATCTACTCATGTGAAATTAACAAAAATCAAACATAGTAGCTGCATGTGTACATCAGCCAACATGTGTACAGTAACACCATAACACGTGTACACCACAACATGTGTAACATCATGTACAACAACATGTACAGCAACGTGTACAGCAACACGTACAACATCGTGTATAGCAAAATGTACAGCAAACGTATACATTAACGTGTGATGTACATGTGTTGTAACTGTAACGTGTTACAATCCAACATGTACACGTAACAAGTTAGGGATTGTAACTTGTACAGTAACGTGTTATAATCCAACATGCATGTAAAGTAAGTGTTTGACACATGTTTTCATATCACATGTTATGTACATCACAAGTGTACAATAATCACCACATTTATCTCCTGATTTTTAGTGCTGTATTTCAATACAACATCAATTGTATGGCTGGAATGATGCACATTTATGTACACAGTCACATGTGCACACATCTATGTTTAGATGAGAAACATGTGCAGCAACATGTACATGATGTACATGTGTACCATTTGTCAACAGATGTACATCATGTAGGCTGACGTACGGCATGTAGGAAACTGTGTGAAGAACAACTTGTAGGCTGACTTGTTGTAGTTTAACACGTTATTTTAACATACAATCATTTGGTGTGGTCCACCAGATTAGTGGATCTGCCTCATTTTTAACCCCATATCAAAAGATGATACAAAGAAAATAATGAAGGGGGCGGATCCCTAAGAAAACATCATGAGTAGACCCCACCTTTTCAACCCAAATTGAATAGAATTCCTTCTACGCGAATACAATTACTATCTCTCTGCAACGTGTTTTACTTGTGTTGAGAAAATATCACGGTGGTTGTATGGTGATGGCAGTCGGTCTTTTCACCATCCAGGCTCCAATTAGTTTTTCAATCTTAGGCGTGCATTCCTCTATGTGGCCCATTTGGCAATTAAATCTGCACCTTTTTAGATGGATGGACGGTTTGGATACAACTCATACCATGTGATCAAACCCCATGAGTTGTTTTTGGCGTGAAGAATATTTATTATATTGCTATCAAAACGGCAGCTATATTTTAGCAGTGTCTTTCAACACAACTGCTATATTGCTGACGTCAACATTGCTGGTGTGAATCACATCACCTAATCCGCTTCTTCACATACATCAGTTAAACCGATCCCCACGTGTGCATGATGTACACTAGCCGCTATAACCCCAGACGAGTAAGATAGCTACTACTGGAGCAGATCGAACTATTCACACCTCTGATCCTACGGTATATAGTGGCCCCGGATTGCTATGGATGGACCAGATCGTCCTAAGGACAAGCTAATATGGACAGATTATAGGATATCTCTTCCTTTCTATATTCTCTCCGTGTTTCGTATGAATCGATTGCATTTCATGAGAGAAGCACACTCCTTATATAACAGAGGAAGGAGAGGTTTAAGTGGGATTGTGATAAGGCACATGAGCCGATCACATCCCTAACAGAAGAAGGAGAGTTTGGGTGGGATTGGGATAAGGCCACATCATCCAGTTTATCCCTATCTCCTATCATAAATCAAATTCAAAATTGAATTTGAAATATAAAGAAGAGGAAAAAAGGCCATAAGAAGCCAAAGCTCGTGGGACCTACCCACT
This sequence comes from Magnolia officinalis, assembly GCA_021015155.1. NCBI lineage: Eukaryota > Viridiplantae > Streptophyta > Magnoliopsida > Magnoliales > Magnoliaceae > Magnolia > Magnolia officinalis. The sequence goes on along the minus strand of JAJHSJ010000018.1, from coordinate 11,329,194 downwards.
AGTGATTGCTCACCAGTGGGCCCCACTGGCCCACGTCCAACAGTTGAGTCATGCGAGTAAGGTTCTTAGTCCTCTCCTTAGATGCATCTCTTTCTCCTTTTTAAAGAAGTCCAAAAGAAAAAACAAATGTGGAAACACAGTTAAGATCACCAAATTGTAATGATGTTTTTTTAAAACCTAGTATGTGCAATGAGGAAGCGCCCTTAGGTTTCATTTTGATTCTTTTTTTAGTTCAAATTAAAAGTAGTGTAATTGCAATTTGGAGTCGGATCTCCCAATGAACACTAAGGCTTTTAAATCCATTAACTTGTGAAATTCATGGATGCATTGGATTTGAATTTAGCAAATCCAATGTCCATAATATAGGAATGAAGCTATAAATCCATGAATTTGGGGTGCATTTATTTTAATAGCAGAGCATTTAGGGGCCGTTTGGATGCCTATAAATGGGCCAAGTTATAAATGATTTACAGGTAAATCATTTACACTTTTGGTTTGGTTGGCCTTTTTTGCTTGTAAATGATTTACAGCATTTACCCTCGTCTCATTCACGGACAAAAAGTTCAGATTTCATTTACTAACTCTTCATTTATAGCCTAACGGTTATAAATGGAAAGATTGGCTCTCCACTTATAGGACTTAAACAATTTTACAGGCTATCCAAACACAGACAATCATTTACATCTTGAAGCCAAACTAGACATGCTTTAAATGATTTACACATGTAAATCGTTTACAGGCATCCAATTGTAAGGAAATAGCTTTTGTTGTTTTGCTTTTTTTAGAGTCTCTCATTTTATGGATTTTATCAAGTCTTTTTTTTTCTTCTTTTTTTTGGATGTGCTCCAAATCTTTGGATTTATAGGGGGTGTGGATTTGGGAAATTCACAGATTGAGCCAATCCCCAATGAAAAACAATTGGATGAGTTTTGAAATCCATGACTTTCACATATCCCTTCTCCAAATCCCTCACCCAAACAGCCCCTAATGGAGAGTGACTAGGATTTGGTCATTCTTTTTTTTTTTTTTTAAACATATGAACAAGGAAAACTAGATTTAGGTCTCATTTGGATGCAAACTAAGCTGAATTGGGAAAATTCAGTTGGGTGTAGAGGATATGAAAAGAAGTAAAAGTAAATCTAGTTTTCCTTTTTCATATGTTAAAAAAACAAAAAGTAAAAGTATCCATCTTACCTACTATTCAATGAGTAACTGGACCTCTAATTGCACAAGGAGAAAATCTCCTCAATGAATTATTGCAGTTCAATTCAATAGCACATCCAAACATAAAATTACCTTAAGCATGTAATCCGCGTAGGAATCAACAACAATCCAATTTGAGGCCTTCAAGGAGTAGTACTCAGCGGTATCTTTAAGCATGGATGCTTCGAAGTCATTTGTGTAGCATGTCATGGATCCCATTCCAATCTCCACAAAGAAATCCACGGCATTCTTTAAGAGGGTGCTGTTAATTTTCTCTCCTCGGTGCTCTTTATCAATCTATGGAACCAGATTTGTGTGAATCATATGTAATCAAATAAGGAAATATGATTAACATGTGGACATACCATAGAGATTGTGATGTCTCTGATCTGCTCTTTCATTTCCTGGTAGACCTGAAACTCATAAAAAGATCGAAACTCTTCTAAAACACATCGAAGAAACATTAAAGCTTATGTGGTTTGTACAAATGCTAATCTGGGGCCTAGCAGGAATATGTGTGGACCCCACAAATTGTGCTGGCCAAGTTATCAGGTGATCCACCCATGTAGTATGTTGAATGCAGAGACATTGGTAATTCTCTTTTCACCCAGATTGATGGGTCAGGGCAGTTTCAAGTAGGTCTCCACCTGATGGATCGCCCGTATCTTGCACACATGTGCCGCGAATCTTCTCTTCAACCCAAATCTCATAAAAATATTAGAGGTGGATGTGGGATTAAGCATTCAATTCCCTTACCAAATCATGGAAGAACCCTAGACCGGTTTCGGTGAGCGTCGGAAGCTCTTTCTTAGGAAGGAAATAACGATCAAGATAACGGAAAAACCGAGCTAACCATTGAACCAAAACTTTGTGATTTGACCACCTTTTCACAAGCTCCTCTAAGAGGCGTTCATCGCACTTCTCTCTCAGAGATGATAACACCTGATGAATCCAATAATGTAGAACTAAGCTGCATTTTGGCCATGCAAGAAAATTGAATTGTGAACCTCTAGAGTGCATAAAGCTATTGATGTTTCCTAGCATTCATAGCAAGGAAGTAGCCCCTCAAATTGCAATTACATTTTGGGCCTGTTTGGTTTCCAATTCCAACAGGAAATGGATGTAAATGAGTAATGATATTTACTCTTGTAATTGTGACGTTACATCACTTATAATGTGATAGTTTTATAATGTGAAGGTGTAATGATTACAATTTACTCTACCTACTTCCTTTACATGTGTATTTAATTCTCGATCTATAAGCCATAATTCATATTTAAAACAAACAAATGAAAATGATAATAATGGCTCATTTAGTTTGAATTTGGTAGGAAATTGTAAAACCAAACAGCCTTCTTTCAACTCAATCTTGAAGATGATGTAATTGTAATTCAGATTTTCAACCATTAATATGAATGCCGAGCAGGAGATTAAGCATCAGGGTAGTGTTTGGATGCACATTTCTATTAAATACCATTTGAGTTTACAAATGGTATTTTGCAACTTTGCAATTGAAGTTGATTGTCAATTGCATTTGGTCTGTTTGGATAGCCAATCATCATATTGTGATTTGCTTTTCATGTCTGTTTGGCAAGTCCAGTTCAAAATGCAATTTGTTTTATCATTTCTTAACGTTGAGGATGGCATGGATGCACTTGTTATATAGCATTGCAAGTTTCATCTTGGCCATCTGATCAATTGTGAAAAAAAAGGATGGTAGAGATTGGTTACTCAATAAAAGGTTTGACACCCGTCTGATTTTCAGTACAGCCACATCTACAATGTGACCCACCTGATCAGTGGCCAGGATTTTACAATGCCAACAGGTATGGTCTGGAAAATAAATAAAAAAGTCTCAAACCTTGGAAGTGTAGTCTTGAATAATCTCCTTATATCCTTGGTACACTTGCTCCGTGTAGTCATGAGGGGGCGCTCGTGTGCACATGTTGTACACAGTTCTGGTAATTGAAATTAAGGACATACAATCCGTTGATTGCTAAAGAACCATTGATCAGGACTGTTGATTTTGTTGTGCATCACAAAATCAAGCACCGGTGTCCAGTGATCGGACCGTTGATTTTGTTGTCCACCATGATAAAAGAAGGATATACAGAGCAATGGCCCACATTCACAGGTGGTCCACCAAATCAACAGTCCGAGTTACGTTACACGTTTTCCATGCATGTTGTCAAGAGGGACGTGTGCAAGATCCAGGCCACCAAACATTCCCTGGACCAAAAATCAGGACCGTCCACTCACCAGGTGGGCCATATATGTAGCCAGAACATGTGCCTCTGATCACATTCTTTAACTGTCACATCTCAAATTACATATTTATTATTACCGTAAAACAAAAAAAAATTAAAAAACTGAAAAATATAAAATATTAAGGATAGGCAGCATGTGATCACGCTATCCTTAAAGCATTATTCACCCATTCTCAAAATAATTAACACTGCTAACAGTTACAGGCAAATAGCTTCCAGGATATGACGAGCCTGTATGTGGTTCTGCATTCAGCAAACATGAAGGAAACACTAGTGGAACTTCATAAACACAGTTTTACTGGCAAATGAAAACTAAAAAGAAAATTCCTAAATAAAAAGAGAGAAAAAATGAAGATTAGCTTTGCTCTATTAGACCACTACACTAGTCTAATTCTTGTGAACCTAGAAGTCTTACGAACCTGCTGACTTAATGAGAAAACACTTAAAGGATGTTGGTTTATATGAAAAAATGGATTGGTTTGGTTGTGATGATGGAATGAAACCATCAAGCTTTGTTTATATAGGTAAGGATGGTTAAACGTTTTGGTCCAAGGCCATAAATACAATAGGCCATTTCTGACTGTTGGTGAGAAACTAGGTGAAAAATGTGCCACTAGCGCTTTTACAGCCACACCACCTCACATGCGGTGCCCGAGCGCGTGCGCATGTAAGTCTTGGTACTCCTTTGTCTCTCCAAATAAATATTAAGGTACTCAACACCCTACTCATTAAGATGATTTTTTCTTCTCCTATCCGAGTGAAAAAACCAAATTTTTTCCCAAATGATATAATAATATATATAACGCCCGCGAAAAAAAAATTTGAATTTGAGATAGAGATTTCGTATCTCATCTCTATCTCCAATTTTATCTTTATCTTATCTCTATCTTATCTCAATCTAATCTCTATCTTATCTTTATCATTAATCATTCTCCATTTTCATATCTCTAACTCTCCCCGTATCTCTCAATCTCTCAAATTAGCCTTCTTTTAAGGATGGTGTCAAAAAGGCAACTTACATAAACTGAGAAAGGAATAAAGAGATGATTTTGGAGAGCTTAGATTAGGTAAGTTTATTGTCCTTCTTTCATTATTTTTTTGTGCATTTAATGTAATTTTACTCGATCTATGCAATGAACGGTGTGGATCAGCCACAGTTCTAGTTATTGAAATTAAAGACATACAATTCGTTGATTGCTAAAGAACCAGTGATCAGGACCGTTGATTTTGTTGTGCATCACAAAATCAACAGTCTTAGTCACCTTACACGTTTTCCATGCATGTTATCAAGAGACACGTGTGCAAGATCCAGGCCACCAAACATTCCCTGGACCGAAAATCAGGACCATCTAGCCGGAATATGTGCCTCTGATCACGTTCGTTAACCGTCCATCTTCCCTTTGTTGAGATTTGTTAGTCACAAATTATAGATTTATCATTACTGTGAAATAGAAAGAAATTTAAAAAAAAAAAAAAAAAAAAAAAAAAACACGAAAATATATAAAATATTAACGATAGGTTGAAGCATGTGTGATCACGCTATCGTTAAAGCGTTATTCACCCCTTCTCAATGTAATTGACACTGCTACAGGTTGAAGGCAAATAGCTTTTAGGATACGATGAAAATAGAGATAGAAAAAATTGAAGATTACCTTTGCTGGATTGGATCACTATACTGGTCTGTTTCTTGTGGATCTTGAAGTCTCAGGTTCATAATAAACTTGCTTGCTGACTTGATCAAAAAACACTTGAAGGTTATTGGTTAATTGAAAGAATGAGTCAATTTGGTTGTGATGATGGAATGAACCGTCCAAGCTTTGTTTATATAGGCGGTAACTATTGGTGAGAAACTAGGTGCAAAAGCGCGCATGCACATGCAAGTCTTAGTACTCCTCTATCTCACCAAGCAAACATTAAAATACTCCACACCTTACTTATTAGGAGGATTATTTCTTCTATCTAATTCAATACGGGACTATTCCTAAGGTGAAAAATCTAAGTATTTTTACAAATGATGATATGAAATGAAATGATATGATATGGGCATTTGGCTATATATATATATATATATATATATATATATATATATATATATATATGGAGATGGTCACCTGCGCACCTTTTCACGTAAGCACCAATGAGCACCTTTGCACACGTGTCATGTGCACAGAATTTGAACGGTCCAAGTGATGTCGCACCCTTGAAATACTATACGCCCAATTTTCAGCTTGATCCATGACTCTGGTGAGCCATAGCAAAGAGAAATGCAAATCAAGGGAGGAAACTGTTTCCTTTTGCCATGGCCCACCAGAGTTTTGCATCAGGCTGAAAATTGGGCCTATAATATTTCAAGGGGTGCGGCGTCACTTGGACCGTTCAGATTCTGTGCACATGACACGTGTGCAAAGGTGCTCATTGGTGCTCACGTGAAAAGGTGCGCAGGTGACCATCTCCCATATATATATATATATATATATATATGATATATATATATATATATATATATATATTATAGATATATATATATATATCATTTTTATTTAAAATATTTTTTTAACCAAGACCTTTTCCATGACCCCCTTCGTACCTGCGCCCCACCTGACGAGCCTTGGCCAGGGCATATTAGCCATTTGCCCCAACTCAATGAACAGCCTGGATCTCACACACGTGCTGCGAATGGCCCCCTTGAATCTCTCATTTGACAGAAAACACGCAGAAAGGATACTCATAAAACATCATGTAGTCTTCAGGTGAGAATTTCTGCTCAGAAATTCCTTCAAGAGAGTTAATGAGCTTTGCAAATCCACTTTGCAAGATGGCCCATCCTCGTTCAAAGGTGATGATCTCTCTCTCCTTCGTTGCCATACTCTCTCTCTCTCTCTCTCTCTCTCTCTCTCTCTCTCCTATGCATACATAAACCCTTGAACCATGGGTATCGGTCCACCGCGTCTCAGGTCCAACTGATTGGACCATGGGTTTCGGTCCACCCAGGTATAGCTTCCAACATTTCATGTGCGATTCGAAATCCAATCCGTCTAATACGTTGGCCCCGTCATCAGGATTCCCATATGCAATAAATCCACTCATTAAGTGGACCACATTTCTATTTTCTATTTATCAAATGGATATACGTTGTTTTATATGGTGTGGCCCGTATATGTATCTGTTGTTCCACATTGGGTGATCATCATAATCAGGCCAGTCTATTGGAATGGTTAGATGTTGCATTCACTTCATAGGTTGGAAATTATAACCCGTGGGTTAGACCATAGTGTTACAGCTAGTCCAGATTGACGTACCTACATATGGACATACGGTTGATGAATCACAAAGTGATTGGAGAACTACCAGGGACTGCTTTTGGTCAAGCGCGGCTGCGGACGCGGATTTCCTGCAAAAGCCTTTTGCAGGAAGTTCCTGCCCGGGGATGCTAGGTGGGCTCACCTTGATGTTTGTCATAAATCCACGCCGTTCATAACTTTTATGAGATCATTTTAGGACATGCCACAGAAAATTAGATGGATAAAAAACTCAAGTGGGCTGCACGAGAGGAAACAGTGTTTATTCAGTTACCACCGTTGAAACATTTTTAAGGCCACCAAAGTTTCTTATCAGGCTAATTTTTATATATTTTCACTTCATCCCGGTGGAAATGACCTTATAAACCGTTTGGATGGCATATAAAAGTCAAGGTGGAGCTCGGGAAAGTTTCAATGGTAGAAAACTCTTTCCCCAGTTTTACCTCTCGTATGGCCCACTTGAGTTTTGGATCCATGTCATTTTCGGTCTCATGTCCTGAAATGATCTCATAAAACAGATGGACGTGATGGATTTATCACAAACATCACTGTAGACCCCACCTAGAATCCAAGCGCGGGATTCTTTGGATTCGGATTTCGTTCCGAAAGGCTTTCGCATTAAGTTACTGCTCAAGGGGCGCGGATTAGGTACTAACTCGGCCTGTCTGGAGCTCAGGACGGTCTGGACGTGGAACCCCTTGATCAGTGGAGAGTGGTTATGTCATATGGCAGAGGACACGTCAACAAACGGGGCTATTATACTCGTTCCACTGAGAACCGAACTGTCTCCTATTTATTTTTTTTAGTTTTCTACCTTTTTCCGTGGCAGAGTAGCGAGACTCGCTACTAAAGTAACGTCGCTGAGTTTTGTGGGCCCCACAATGATGCATGTGTTGTATCTATACCATCCATATATTTGGAGAAATCATTTTAGGGCATGATACAAAGAATAAGTCAGATCAAAGGCTAGATTAGACCCACCACAAAAAAAAAAATAGTGGGGAGAGTGATGCCTACCATTGAAACCTTTCGAAGGTCCACCATGATGTTTATTTGAGATCCAACCTGTTCATGTATTAAGCCAGACATGAGAGAAAGGAAAGCAAAAATAACATCTTGATCAAAAACTTTTATTACCCTTATAAGTGGGTTACATCACTTCATAGCAAGTATGGCTGTTATTGTATTGAGTAAACTCTGTTGGGCCTAGTATGAATTCATGTGTTTTATCCACGCTGTCCATCTTTTCAGATCATTATAAGGGTTCAACTCAAATTTAAAGTACATCTAAAGCTTAAATAGACCATGCTACAGGAAATAGTGGAATTATTTATTTCCACTGTTGAAACCTTTCTAAGGCCCAATGACATTTGTTTGTCATCCAAACGGTTCATAAGATCACAATGACATGGATGAAGGGAAAACACAAATATCAGCTTGATCTAAAACTTATGTTGCCTCTTAAGAAATTTTCAACAGTAGACGTCAATTCACACCGTTTCCAGTGGTGTGGTCCACTTGAGATTTGGATGTGCTTGATATTTGGGTTAAAGCCCTAAATTTAGGCGATAAAACGGATGGACGGAATTTATACAATGCATGAACGGCAATGGACCCCATAGAGTTTATTCAGTACGGTTAGTATACTAAGCAATCCGCTTCCTACAATTACCCGGATGAGATTCGCGAATTAGCTACTAACAGGTTGAGTAGCGAGACAGGCTACCAAAGCGACTTCACCAACTTCTGTGGGCCCACCATGATGTATGTTTTGTATCCGCACTGTCCATACATTTTGAGAGATCATTTGAGAGCATGATAAAAAGAATGAAGCAGATCCAAGGCTGTAGTGGACCCCACCACAAAAAACGGTGGAGAGAATGTCGCCCACAGTTGAAACCTTCAGAAGGTCCACCATGATGTTTATTTCGGATCCAACCTGTTCAGGTGCTAAAGTAGACAAGGAAAACATAAATATCTGCTTGATTGAAAACTTTCATGGCCTTTAGAACTTTTTAACGGTGGGTGTCAATTTTCCTACTGTTTTCTATGGTGGGGTCCACTAGAGCTTTGGATTTGACTCATTCTTTGTATTATGCCCTAATATTATCTCTCCAAATGGATGGACGGTGTAGATACACAACATACATCATGGTAGGGCCTACATAAGTTGATGACATCAACTCAGTTGCAGACGAAAAAAAAATAAAAAATGTTTGGAGTATTTTTGGAAAACTCCGTTCCGTTTGATGACGTGTCACTGCCATCTGACGTAACCACTCTCTGCTAATCAATGGGCTACACGTCCAGCCCGTCTTGAGCTCTGGACGGGCAGGGGTGGTACCGAATCGCGCCCCTGCTCAAGGATGCTCGGTGGGGCCATTGATGTTTGTGAGAAATCCATCATGTCCATCCATTTTTCAAGCTCATTTTAAGACATGAGATGAAAAATTAGGTGGATCCAAAACTCAAGTGGGCCCATGAGATGAAAAATTAGGTGGATCCAAAACTCAAGTGGGCCACACAAGGGAAACAGTGGGGATTCATCGAGTACCGTTGAAACATTTTCACAGAAATAAAATTTTTGTAGACTATTTTATTTTATTTTATTTTTCAATCCAGTGAGAATAACCTTATAAACCGTTTGGATGATATATAAACAACAGTTTATAGCTCAGGAAGGTTTCAACTGTTGGAATTTCTTTTCTCAATTTTCCCTCTCGTGTGACCCACTTGAGTTTTAGATCCATCTAATTTTTTATGAATGTCCTGAAATTATCTCGCAGAATTGATGAACGGGTTAGATTTCTCAAAAATATTTCGGTAGGCCACATCTAGCATGCAAAAGCCTTCAGTGGGAAATCCGCCGCCAAAGAAACTTATGCAGCGGGTAGGGGTGTACATCGAGTCGAACCGTTCTAAAAGACTCGTTCAAAATGCAGCGAATGCTATTTATAGGGATCTTCAGATTCCCTGCTGTGGACAGATGTCAAGATGGTAAAGGTAGATGGTGAGGACGGACGGTGGATATGTGCTGACGTGATTATAGGTCTACTTTATTAATCAAGTGGCGGGTAACTTGTGACGCCGGATCATATTCGGATGTCATCCTCCAAAAGATGGGACGCGGATTGGATGTGAACCCAGGGGCATACCTTGCTTGCCACTGGCCAAACCTTCCTTGTCACCAACCACATTTAGCTGAGTCATTTTATCAAACAGTTGATAAGCAACATCAATGGCAAAGTAACCACAAAACTGGTTTGATTTGAGTTCGATTCGAGCTAGATTCGATCCGAGTCGAGTTGAGCTGGGGCTGCTCGAACTCGGCTCGAACTCATTTCCAGCTCAAAAAATCAACTCGACTCGGCTTGAACTCAGCTTCAAACCGAGTCGAATCGAGCTTTTTCGAGTAAAGTCGAGCGAGCTAACCGAGCTAGCTCGGTTCGTGTACACCCCTAGCAGCAGGACGCAGATTAGATATAGACAGCGTCAGTAGCCAAGTGCCTACTGACGGAAACGGATTGGCTACTCCCCCTGCCACCAGCCCCGTGACTAATGATCAGTGCTCTATGGGCCCCACCATGATGTATGTGTTTAATCCATTTTGTTCATCTATTTTTACAAATCATTTTAGGGCTTTAACCTGGAAATGATAGGGATATAAATCTCAGGTGGACCACGCCACAGGAAAACAATAGTGATTAGATATCCACCATTAAAATCCTCCTAAGGCCCACTGTGCTGTTTATTTGACATCCAATCTGTTGATTAGGTCATACAGGCCCATATGAAGGGAAAAACCAAAAATCAAGCTTGATCCAAAACTTTTATGGCCCCTTAAAGATTTTTAATGATCAACGCTCATTCAACACTGTTTCCTGTAATGTGGTCCATTGAGATTGGGATATACCTAATTTTTTGTCTCATACCATAAAATGATTTGAAAAAATAGATGGACGGCATGGATGAAACACATACATCATCATGGGTCCCACAGAGCACCGACCACCAACCATTGGTTGGTGGCAAGGGGAGTAGTCAATCTATTTCCCCTACCGACTGTTAGGGGTGTACATGAACCGAGCTAGCTCAATTAGCTTGCTCGACTCGACTCGAAAAAGATCAATTCAACTCGGTTCGAAGTTGAATTCGAGCCGAGTCGAACTGATTTTTTGAGCTTGAAAATGAGTTTGAGCCGAGTTCGAGCAGGCCCCAGCTTGACTCGACTCAAATCGAATCCAGCTCGAATCGAACTCGGATCAAACCAGTTCGATGGCTCGGTTACCTTGTCATTGATTTTGCTCACCAAGTGTTTAATAAAATGACTCAACGAAGTGTGGCATGTGGCAAGGAAGGTATGTACATGATATGTATGTGTATCACACATGAATGATAGGCTGTATGGGTTCATATGGGCCTGAAAAAGCATGTTATTGGGGCGATAACACCGATACTAAAGACAGAAACAGGTTTAAAAATTAAGGTCTTAGCCGAGCACCGTTGTATCCCGTATCGAGTCTCTTTGGCTACAGAAGAGGGCTGCTCAAAATCAAGGTCTTAGCCAAGCACCGCTGTATCCCATATCGAGTCTCTTTGGCTACAAGAGAAGAGGGTTGTTGCATCATTGAATTGCTTTACAACCAAGTAATGTACGGCTATCTCAATAAAGGGTGTCTGCCTGCATTGGAAGCGGATTGGCTCGTGTACCACACAGCAACTATATATTTGTTGTATTGATTTTATGTTGTTTAAAAGGTATTTTGTATTGATTTTATGTTATTTTTATGTTGTTTAGAAGGTATTTGATAAAATACTTGTAAAACCATTACTTCTGTTTCACATACAAAAGGTATTTTAAAGGTGCAGTCTAGGTGTTTGTGGAAATGCCTCGATGGTGAAGTCGGCTTGATCTTAACTCGAACTCGGCCCGAGCTGCTGATCGAACTGAGCCGAGCTGGCCAGTCAAGCTCAAGGACTGAGTCTAGCCGAGTTCGAGCTGAGGTCAGAGGCCAGCTCAACTCGATGTACACCCCTACTGACAGTGCTCTGCGGTCCCAAAATGATGTATGTATCCTATCCACTCCATCCATCTATTTTTCCATACTATTTTATTTAGTGAGAAAAAAAATGAGGCATATCCAAGTCTGATATGGATCACGCCATAGGAAAGAGTAGTGATTGAACACTCACCATTAAAAACTTATTAGGAATGACAAAAGTTTTGGATTAAGCTGATTTTTTTGTTTTCTCTTCGTCCAGGTGTGTGTGACCTAATCAACAGAATGGATGAAAAATAATCATTACAGCGAAGCCGTGAGAAGTTTTTAATGGTGGGAATTCAATTTTCAGTGTTTTTAATGGTGTAGTCCACTTGAGATTTGGATATCCCTAAAATTTGAACTCATGCTATATATTATATAATATATATATATATATATAGGAAAAGGTACAATGCGCTCGAGCTGATTTTAACGTTCCGTGAGGTCGAGCTGTGTGGGCCCCACCATGATGCGTGTCGACCATCAACACCATGCATTTGATGGGTCCCCTTTAAATTATGGGATATCCTAAAAATCAGCCATATACGGAACTCAGGTGGGCCATACCATCTAAAATCATGTGAAGACATGCCAAAAACATATAAAAGCACTTGGTGGGGCCCATCTGAGTTTTGAATGCTGCTGAAACTTGGTCTGAACCCTCATCCAAGTGGGGACACACATAATGGATGGGCTGGATTTGCAAACCACATCTCGTTGGGCCCAAAAAACGTCCCATGAATGTTTTAATGGTGCACAGCCCCTCTCCACTTCTGTATGTGGTGTGGCCCACAAAAGTCACGGATTGTCTTGATTTTTGAGACCTAGGCCCACGATGGAATGGTACATCTGACTGATGGGGTAGATGTTCCACACGCATCACGGTGGGGCCCACACAGCTCGACCTCATGGGACGTTAAAATCAGCTCGACGCATTGTACCTTTTCCATATATATATATATATATATATATATATATATATATTATATATATATACACACCCCGTTAGCACGCATTCCGCGTCCTCTGCAGCGACCACAGTAGCCGCGCTTGACCAAAAGTAGTTTCCGGTAGTAGTTCACAGCCACTTTGTGATTCATCACTGTACGTCCATATATAGGTATGTCAATCTGGACCGTCCAAATTTCAGGCTCATTGTTGATGGAGGATCACACTGACGTAGTGATACGGTGGCTATCAAATGGACATAAAATTAAAGTGGCAGCTGCTAAGGTAAAACTTAAATAATAAAAAATTCAAAAAATACGCTAAAAGGGTTGACCACTATTTTGACTGTGGCTTATCCACCATACACATGGTACAGTTTTGAGGGAATCCAGACCGTCCAAATCATTGAGACTAGGTATAACACAAATCATGCTAAGTAGATGATGGCAAACGATTCGGCCAATGGACGTTGGATCACTCAGTATTTTTTTTATTTTAACCATCCTTTGATAGCCACTGGGGTTAGGATTGCTAGAGAAGAGGACTCACCACTGAAGTGACGTCACCACATTTTTTGGGCCCACCATAATATATGTTGCATCAGATATCATTTCGAGCCAAAGAATGGCAGACCCAAAGTTCAAGTGGACCCACCACATACAACAGTGGTGGGACAATGATATCCACCGTTTGAAACCTTCTCAGGGCCTACCATGACGTTTGACGTTTTGTTTGGGATCCAACCTGTTTATAAGTTAACACACATATGGAACAAGGGAAAACACGAATATTAGCTTGATCGAAAACTTTGTAATCTAAAGGAGTTTTTAATGGTAGGTGTTCAATCCCCGTGGTTGAGTCCACTTGAGCTTTGGATCTTCCTCATTCTTTAGTTCATGACCGAAAATGTTCTCTCCAAATGAATGGATGGGTGTGGTTACAAACACACGCATTGTGTTGGGGCTCACAAAACGTGATGACATCACTTCAGTAGCAAAACTCGCTAAGTTCAATAGTTAATCCACGTCTGAGAGAAGAATAGTTCTACCTTAGATGCCAACTCACATGGGAGGGATGATGTAGCCGATCAGCTGAACATTCATGGTGAGAGATACATGTTCAGTCAAGAAGGTTTTCTCAGTGAAAGAAGATCAAGCCGTGTTCAAATTGTTCGACATCAACTAAAGTGAAAACATCATCAGAAATAAAATTATTGTAAATATAGAAATACGATAATCTCATGCACAAAAATATATCTAGATATGAAGGAAAGCTCCCTAAAAATAATAGTTCTAAGTGATAAGAGAATATAACACTATATATATATATGGGAAAAGGTACAATGCGCTCGAGCTCACGGCTCCGTCCGATGAAGTCGAGCTGTGTGGGCCCCACCATGATGCGTTTCGAAGATCTACCCCATCAGTCAAATGCACCATTCCATCGTGGGCCTAGGTCCCAAAAATCAAGTCAATCCGTGACTTGTATGGGCCACACCACATACAGAAGTGGGGAGGAGCCGTACACCATTAAAACATTCATAACCATTTTTGAGGGCCCACCGAGATGTGGTTTGCAAATCCAGCCCATCCATTATGTGTGTCCCACTTGAATGAGGGTTCAAACCAAGTTTCAGGTGCATGCAAAACTCAGGTGGGCCCCACCAAGTGCTTTTATATGTTTTAACGGTGTCTTCACATAATTTTAGATGGTATGGCCCACCTAAGGTCCATATACGGCTGATTTTTGGGGTATCCCATAATTTAAAAGGTACCCATCAAATGCACGGTGTTGATGGTCGACACGCATCACGGATGGGCCCACACAGCTCGACCTCACGATAAGCTTTTCGTCGGGCGAGCACATTGTATCTTTTTCCCTATATATATATATATATATATATATATATATATATAGTATAGGATTTTTTAGATTTAGTAAGGGAAGAGATTTCTCCAGGTTAGGTTTAGGAGATAGAAATATCTCAAATCAAATCTCTACACCTACATTTATAATTTATAAATCTCAATCGTATAGAAATATCAATTCCATCAAATTTTCAATGGAAGCAGATTGCATCCTACCCCCGCCCGAATGGTAATCCGTCCGGGTAGAGCTCTTTGGGGGCTACCGTGATGTAAACGTTCTATCCACGACATCTATACCTATTAAAAGATCATTTTATGGCATAATTAAAATATATATATTAAGTAGGTTCAGATCTCCAATGGACCAAGGAAGTAGTGGTGATAATGACACCCACCATTGAAATCTCTCTAAAGGCCACTGTGATGTTTTTCTACCATACAACCTATTCATAAGGTCATGTAGACCTGGATGAAGTGAAAACACAAATATCAGTTTGATCCGAGACTTCTGCAACTCCAAAGAAGTTTTTAATGGTGGGCCTTCAATCCCCACTTTGTGGCCCATTTAAGTCTTGGTTTCGCCTCATTTTTGGATTCACATTGTATAATGATATGTAAATAAGGATGGACAGCATGGATAAGAAGTTTGCATCAAGGTGGCCCCCACCCGTCCAGGCGGGGGTAGGACACAATCCGCTTCCATTTTCAATATCTCTCATGTTACGATGATAATAAGGTATACCAAATAACCATACTCCCTTCTTATTAGAAAATCCAATTTACATCCTCCAATCAAGTGGATCCATTGTAAAATATCTAAAATATAATATTTCTTAATGAATGACATCACAGCAAATCCGTAAGTAGACTATAAATAATTTGTCTCAATCTCTAGCTACTTGTCATACATCGTTGATATGACAACACTCAATTAGGCACATTTGATCCATATGTGCATGAGCATAAATCCCAAAACTCTGATAGTGATGCACACTATTTACTTTTAAGATCGAATGGACTTTATCTTTACAAATTTGATCAACCAAAACCTGTTGAAATATTAATATAATAATATTTAAATATATTTCCAAAACATGTTGCAATAAAATCTGACTATCCATTCGATCTAACACCTTAGATAAATCACATATGCATATCACTATCGTGTAATCATCTACAATCTTCCTCTATATAATCTCTATGGCATAATCTTGATTTGGTTACTTTTCAATGTTATTCTAACTCAATTGAATCTGTGCGTATGGCCTAAAAAATGCACACTAAAGTAGTGTCACTTTATTGTGACCCTGTGAGGTAGCATAGAGGAATAAGGACACAATAGTCACCTACGTGACTAGCATACTCGCACAAAGATTGGACTAGAATCTATCCATCGCTGGTGGGTAATTGATATTGTAGTATGTGTGGCTCAATTCACACATTGTAAATAATCAAGCATTTGTCATTTATACAATCGTCGTGTGAGATCCATCAGATCAACTAATGATCCACCCATGTTCTAATACATAAGCTTACACGATCAAATCTATGCATATGACCTTGAGAGTACATACCAAAGTAGTGTCACCTCATTATGACCCTACCCAGTAGCGTAGAGCAATAAGAACACAAAAGTCAGCTACATGACCAACATACTTACACAATGATTAACTAAAACTGATCCATATAGGTAATTGGTCTTGTAGCACACGTGGCTAAATTCGCATATTATTAATAATTAAGCATTCGTTATTTACGCGATCACCTTTTGAGATGTATCTAATTAACCAATGATCCATCCTAATTGTAATACATAGGCTTACATGATAGAATTGGACATGTTTATCTTTATAAGATCTTATCCAGATTATCTCATATATTAAGACGGAGATACATTTCGTATGTACATACACCTTAACATGTATTGCCCTATTATGCATGCATACACATTAATTTATGTCATGCAAGAAGCGAACCAAGACTTTAATTGATAAACGTTGGCAACACCTCATAATAAAGGTCATTTTGAATATCCATGTGCATGCATTATTATGAAATAATCATATCCATACATATAAACTTAAACATTAAAAAAAAAAAAAAAAATCTCAATATAATCTAACATATAAATATGTACACATGCTAATAATGGTCCAATAGGCCACATAACAAGTCGTTCATCACAATACACGTGGAAACACATGTAAGGTGATCTTGACTATTGATTTGGTGCCCCATTGTGTGGAGGGGTTATAAGTCAGTTGTAAGTTTTGCTTGCTAAGTGTGAATTATTTTTTAGCGTTTACTTATTTTCATGTGTTGCATAACAAATTAAAAATCCCAATCATCGATTATAAGTTTACTGCGTCAATATTGCATTGTGCCAATAATATCCTCCATTTTAATCATCAAAATTATGTACAAAATGAGCTTGCATAACCCATTCTTATGACCATTCAACACAATTGTACTAGTGACATAAGAAGACAACCTTAAACTGCATCAATTCCAAGGTTTGAATTTCTATACGCAAGAAGTTTCTCGTATATATTTTTTTTAAATATTAATCATTAGGTAAGCCCCACTAGATATGACTATATAAAAATCAGGCTGAAAAGAATCTTAACTACTTATTTTAAGCATTAAATATGAACCTTCTAATGTAAAGAATTTTAGGACATTTTTATATTGGAGTTGTACCTTGAAAAATTAATAAGAATACTATCCATTACTAACATAAATGTGATGTTAATGATCTTGTCGCATATCATAATAACGATTGGCTTGATGCCAACATTAATATAATGTGAGAGTACATAAAGCACATGTGGACATGGGTTAAAGGAGAGTGATTCGTCTAATTATCCTTGTGAACTTAAGATTTGACATAGTCATTATTAAATATGGAAGAGTTATAAATAAGGGAGAATGTAACGCTTTGGATTTCGTAACCCAAGTTTAATACTCATTTTTCAAAATCCCAAGTGTTAACCTTTAAAGATAGCCCAAATTTCACATAATTTTTTTTTTGCTAAGTAAGCATCGCAATGGAAAAATGGTAAATCAAGTATAAAAAGAAAGTTTATATAACTATTTCAAAATAGTCAGTGGCTGCCCAAAAAATGCTTTTACAAACCAATGACTCGAATCTTACAATTACGGAAATGTACTAAAATAAATATGGAAGAAATCTAATATATATTGATTCTAAAGCTGCAGGATCGCCTAGCTTTATATGTCATACCAGAGTCAATCTGCACATCATTTATATCTCCTGCACCCATTGAATATAGTTTGATAGCATCATTGGCTATCCTAATGAAGTATAAACCCCCCTCCCCTAAGGTTACCAAGGCATTATAATAGTTAAGAATATTATTCTAATAAATTTCTAAAAGATACAATAATCAATTCACAGTTTCTGCGTATAACATATGATGATACAATTCATGAGTAAGATATAAGATACTATAACATTCAAGCAACACTTCTCAAGGACAATACGAGAAGATAAAAATCCACACTTCAAAAGTAGAATACAATAGACTAAAATATTCAATTTTAAATTTAATCTTGATTAATGCATGAATGTGTGAATGCACAAGTCACATAAGATAATCGTCGGCATTAACCGGAATCTCAAGTGCCAAAATAATGAAATCACAAAAGACAATCGTCGACATTACCCAAAATCTAAGGTGACGTATAGAATGGAATTACGAGAGATCGTCATCGACATTACCTGGAATCTTAGGTGACCCGAAAACCCAAGTAGCATGCATGCAAGATTAGTCCAGCCTTTATTAGTTAAATTTACACATTTCGTTTTGCAATCAATTCATTTTATAAGCAAGCCAAACTATAAGTATCTAATCCATAAGCAGTCTAACCTATAAGTAATTTATTTTAGATAAATTCTCTTGACTAAAGGTCTACCATAATATACAAGTAGAACTTTCCATCAAAGATATCTAACTAATAAGAGTCCTTCAACAATCCACGTTAGTCGCAAAGTCCATTAAAGGACAAAAAATGAGGGTTCAACCCACAAGCCAATTTCTAATAATAAGGTGGCAATCCACTACACCAACTTCCAAAATAAAGTGGTAGTCCACAACTAAAATTCAAAATCTCTAAGTGATGACCCAACCACACATCAAGTCCAAACTTCAATACACAAACTTATCATTTACAATCACATATATCATCAATTATCATATGGATGTAAAGTACTCATCATAATCAGATTAAAGCAAATGATTTCATAATTCATTAAATTAAAGCATGTTAAACTTTGTAATATATAAGATTACTCAAATTGAAATCGAAATGTTAAACACAAAGAATTAAATTATCATTTATAATTTAATTCACAAATAGATCAGGCATGGATAATATCTCAGGACAATAATGAATTTAAAGGAACAAGAGTAAACTATTATAATATTTGGAAGCTTATATATTTCTCGAATCATCATGTCCTACGGATCTAAGACAATTACAATGTTTAACAACATTAAAGTCACATGGGCTCTACACACAGTAACCGATGTAATATATATATATATATATATATATCTATATATATATATATATATATATATATATATATATATATATGAAAGTTGAAAGTGACAGATAATTTCATTGCACATGAGTTATGCACTCATAATAAACATTTACAAATATGCATGACAATAAATAAACGAATGCTGTTATTTTTCATGGGAGTAAAAATTTCACTGCATAGTTGAGAATAAGAGATCGAGAGTGTAAAAACTAAGTAGAGGGTTTGCTTTTACCGATCAAAGAGAGGAGGAGATAATTTTTTATCTGATTTAGAGTTAAGCAGAACATTTACTTCTGTCATTCGAGAAGATGAGAAGATAGTTTTTTATTGAATCGAGACATGTGAAGATAATTTATGATCGAGAGAGATGAGAAATGGGTTTTCGCTTAATCGATAGCTGAGAAGAGGGGAAGAAGATTATAATCGATCGATGGGTGAGATGAGGGTCTTTTATCCGATTGAAGATGAGATCAGATAAGATCAAAATCCTATGGAGTGAAACAAATTGCCTTTTCTGGTAGTTATAATACTAATTGCTTTTACTGAAAAAAATTTCAAACATTTTCAAAAGATAGTTATAAAATCATATAATTTCATATAGAATTTCAATGGCATACAACATTGTATGATTAAATTAATAATGGAGCGAAAGGTA
>JAJHSJ010000018.1:11240629-11309242 GCA_021015155.1 Magnolia officinalis | reverse complement strand
CCATCACCAAGAGTAGGATAGGAATTGAGTAACTCCAATATCTGCTCTCATCTAGAAGCATTCCAATAAAAGTGATTTTTTTTATAGGATGGACGATTAAGGGTGAGAACCATGATGGACAGTCTATATCAATGATCAGACCAAAGTATGATCAATATAGGCTATTCAATTCCCTAGCCATTGTGGATCACCCATGTGCCATTTTCTTGCTCGGGCAGCAAAAACATCCCCTCATCATTCGATTGCATGGTACACAATTTATATTTGAGAGTTATAGCTGATTAGATTATAGAATGGGGCCACACTTGTTCATTTAACTTGAACGATTCTTAAATTAGTAAACTAAAAATGATTTCTTTCTATTCTTTGACCTTGGCCTTTCTCAATAAAATGTTGATCGTTTAAAAAAAAAATTAATTAATAAAATGCTTTCCAACTTGTAACCCAACCAAACACAGGCATTATATTTTCTACGAATCACAATACCTATGCCAAAGAACCTTTTTTTTTTTTTTTAAAAAAAAACACTATGCCTAAGAAAGAAAATTACAACTGCTAGCAATTACAGTAACCAGGCATTGCAATTACTGGTAATTGAATAACTCATCAATCCTCCATGTACTTTGCAGTATACTATCACTCTTCTTGTATGTAGCACCCATTTTGGAGTGCCCAAATAGCATAGGCCATGCTTGGCAGCTTATCAAGCAATGTATTTGATCATGTTGCGATTCTCTTGATCCCTCTCCAAGAAATTCCTCTGTATAAGATCTTCCATCCGTTCTTAATCAACTTAGGATCAGGCTGCAAAATCAAACCAATCCCAAACCATCGATATTTCCATATTGTCTATTGTTTAAAGAAAAATGCAGGAAAAACATGCTTCATAAAGTTTCTACCTAGTAGTGTCCCCACTATACACATGGTGGGGTATTGTGAACTGGACAATTGATCTCTTGAATGAGTCATAGCCCAAAACTTGTAATTATTTGCCAGTTGAACATGGAGCATTGCTCATTTCACTCTTGGCTTTGAGCTAAAAGTCCATTTGCATGCCAGCACAGATCGGATGAAAACCATAGTCCAATCACTTGTGTTTTTTAAGGGAAGAAAGGGGAAAAGATTGTGGTACCTTGAACATTTGGCTGAGTTGTTGCACGCATTCTATCACGAGCTGCTGAAAGTTCAAGGCTTTTCTGGTCTTCATGATACGAACAACCGCTGCATCAATCGTATATCGCCGATCTTTGTCGACATCTTCCATCACCTTCTTCTTCTCATCCGTAGGAGGGGGAGGAACCTGCACATTTTGAATGGAAATCATCTCTCTAAGCTTAAACAACTTATCAAGTTAAGATCATATCTGGAGGTTTGCTAACCCGACATGTGGATGTTTAAGCTAACGTCGCCTGATTCAACTGATTGGGTGGTCATGGTTTATCAAATAAATAAACTTACCCAGGATTTCCTAAGCCATCCATCAGTTTCTAAGATTGTGGACTAACCTGATTATGGGGCAATGCCGTTTAAATGGTGAGATCCAACTGATGGATGACTTGGATTCCATACTAGTGTGCCACATCACCCATGTAGGGACATGTAGAGGGGTGGCCTTATAAACACGTGTGAGATTAGGAGACCCCCATTTTTATTCTTAGATAACATGGTTTAGTGTTGTGAATTAATTACTACCACCTATCAACTAGAATAAGGCCATATTTGGATGCTCAACTGAAGAACTTGCTAAAATTCAATTCAATAAATAGTAATGGCAAAAGTGGGTTAGATTGACTTCTATTCATAATTATAGACTACTCCCCAAATTGCAATTGCTACCATTTCAAGTCAGATGTAGAACATGCGAATTGCAATTGGGTTTTGTTCACCATTATCAAATGAAATATTTTGACCCTCCACTTTTATTCTATACTCTCTAATTAGTTGGATGAACAGTTAAATTGAGCACCCAAACACTACCTATAACAAAGAAAGATCAACCAATATAAATGTCATGGAATTGCGACTTCCATGATGGGGCCCGTTTGGATATCTGATATAACTGCATTGAAATAATTCAATTCAATAAAGAGTAAATGACCAAAGTGGGTCATTATGAACTAAAATGGTGCCACCCAACTTCGGTCATTTCCTCAAGGAAATTCAATTCAATGAAGCATCCAAACACATTCCCTAAAGGTAAAACAACATGAAAACCAAATCTGAAGGGAACGGAAGCAGTTCTAACCTTGATCCTCCTCATCTTGTCAGTAAACGTGGAATTGAATTCGAAGGTGTCATTTTTGAGAGAGAGTTTTATTATTCGGGCTCTTGTTTAGAATTTTGTATTTTGAGCATGACAGTGAATGCAGCAACCTAGTCACGTCATCGTCTGTCAGATTTAGCTGTAACATAATCTCTTGGTAACTTAATTTTTCTGAAGCATTAAAGAGTAACAGAGTCGCGGCCTGTATATAGCATAAACCAGTAAACATCCAAGTTAGCATTCCAACAACATTCTGCCCAAGTAGAGAAAACATATATTTGGACATGTTACACACCTGATATGTAGTTACAACTAGATCAATTGGATTCCTATTGAACCTGCCGTTAAGACGCAAGTACCCATCGAGGAGATCCACATCAACTTTCTGTTCTGTGTTTTGGTTTCAAAGTACTTCTTGAATACCTCAACACCACGTATCTGTGAAAAAAAAAAAAAAAAACAGATATATATGAGATACTAGGGATTCATATTAGGGGTAAACTTAGAAAGTTTAGGAATGGTATGCATGCGATATACGGGCCACATCCCAAAGATTGAGCAGGTTGGGCAGTTCAAGCCACTTGATTTGAGAGAAAAGAAACTACCCATTTTTTCAGCCTCAATCCAGTCAAGCTTTTAGGACCTTGTGGTGGGACTGACTCTTGGGCTGAGTTGCATGCAATTAGCATTCCTAAAATTTAAGAAGAGTATTGTGATATGGGATAGTTTCTTGCCATCTCTGATGGAAGGTTGAGATCAGATGGCTTGTGACTGGGCCAGAATCCAGTACTTAGCACGGTGACGGTCAAGTTGATCCCTGCATTTTCCTGTGGGTTCTCCTGAAGGTAACTCTCAAAATTCTGTTGATTCTCCCTCGCTAATGTCAAATCCGTGAGCTGCAATTGCCAGACTAACATGAAAGAACAACCCCAAGAAATCCCTTTTGAGGGAAAAAAAAAAAAAAAAAAAAAAAAAAAAAGAGCCACAATTAGTTTGGGCAAGTAGTTAGTCCAAGACAGACCATTCCTTCCATCTTCGACATATATTGGCCACCCCACTGTTGCTTTAGCTTAGTTAAAAGGCTTCGTTCGTGGTCAACACTCGAGCTCCTATCCGACAGCAGCCTACGAGCAAGCTTTTTCCTGCAATGAAGCCACCATGATTATCTAGTTCAATAGGAATTATTCATAGATAAGCAAATTCGGTAACTCCCACTCCCACCATTATGTTTTCTTTGCTTGCTTAATTAAAATGAATTGCAATATCTCAAGTCACTTTAGATGAAATGACCAACATGGAATGAGCCCCAATCCACCCAAACAATGGATTAGACTCCAAAATTGCCATCATGGTCATTTCCAGTCCAGCCTGAAACATTTGGAATTGCAACTATGGGTTAGGTCATGACTAATGAATCAAAACGGTGCCACACCCACTATGGTTATTCTGCTTTATTCATTTTCCTTACTCGAATTAGTTCTATTGTGCATCCAACACACCCTTACCAAAACTGTAAAACCAGCATATAGGTCCTTAGTATGGGGTCCATACTAGTACAAAGGATGAAGAAGCTTACCTGCAGAACTCAGCGAAGAGAGATTTTTTTGTGGATATAGACAAGCAATCCCACAACCTGCAAAAATATAATGGTTTCTTGAAATCTCAAAAGCAAGTGAAAGCATCACCAAGGTATTTAACAAAAGCTAATGAGAAATGATCACATATAACATTGTGGTACAACAGTAATTTTACCCTTTAAATTCAAAGAAGATTGTCAAATAATCTTTTTGAATTTAGTTCTAATGAGAAATCTTCTTTGAATTTAGAGGGAGAGAATCCCTATTGCAGTTTACAATGTTGTATGTGGTCATTTCTCAATGGAAATATATTATGAAAATGTGAATAATAAACCTTGTCAAGCATCTCATCAATAGCATCATCACTTAGCTTCTCACTTCCACCACCCTTCTTAAGGACATTGTCAACAAAAGTCGATAGTAATTCTGGAGCAGTCATGCTCCCAACATCCTTATTGCAAAAGACTTCAAAAGCTTCTTTGAGTGCCTTTAGAATGATCCAATAACATGTAAGTTAAAGACAAAAGAAAACACAAAGAGAGAGAATGAAATACTGTAAGCCCAAATACTGACCTTGTGGAAGAGTGAATGGCTCATAAAATTGTTTTTCACATAGCCCATGTACCTGTCGTGAAGTGCAATAAGGTTTCTTACAAAAACCTGGTCTTGCGATCCGACTTTTGTTTTTTCTCTGCCTGTGGAAAATATGTTGAGATTAGTCACATTTTCTAGGAAACCTATCAAAAGGCCGTGTTTGGATGCCTATTACATTGAACCGAAACAATTAGTTCACATGACCGAATTGCAATCATCTTAGAATTCTTATCGAGAGTACTACTAAGGAATGTAATTATATGTTGGCATTTCTCTCACTGAAATAATTATAGCAATTCAATTCGATCATGAAAAGAGAGCAGAGAATTATCACTACTAATTTTCTACAAAAGATAGATAACAAACTCGCTGGTAAATGAAGCAACAGAATTTCTCACAAAGGAACTAGAGACATTAAGTTCCCATTATATAGGTACAAATAACTCTAATAAACCCATTACTAGCATTTTGGGCTGCGGGTTAAGGCTAAGGTCTCATCGTAAATGTCTTCTCAAATATCAAATATCGGTCAGACCCCATTTATGAGCATTTGAAAGCAAAATCTGATGAATGAAGAGGAGCATCTGACCCAAACTAATCTGGCCAGGTAGGCCTTGATGATCAATCTGATGTAATCATCTTTTCCCTCATGAGTCATGTACATTCAATTCATGATTTTGAACAACAAAGTTTAGCCCCACAGAAAACACTTACAACCTCACTTGTCATAATATGAATTACATTATAATAAATAGATCAGTTTCCTTTTCTTTAAGCCATGAGACGGACATTGGTTCTACGTAAGAGTAGCAGAGCATATATTATATGTTTTTCCTTTATTTATTTTTTAATAAATCATCATTCACAGTCATGATATAGTGCAAACAGTAACATTCTGGTTGGCCCAGAGAAAAGTAATTTGTGATTTCAGGAACATCACTAATAAGAGTAGAGATTCTACAATAAAAAATTAATATCCTCCAACCCAAAATGACCATGAGCCAAAAACAGCCTAAAAGCCCATATCAAATGGAAAATTAACCCAGTTATGGAACCATTATGCTTTGCCAACAATCACATTTCTGGATGATCTGAAAACTGCATAAAGGATATTGGAAGACAAACCTTTTCGCTTATTGCATCATCTGCAGATTTGACCAAGGCTAGACCTTCTTCAGTTACATGCTGCATTAGATTTCAAAAAATGAAAAAAAAAATGAAAACTTAGTAAAACTAAAATAAAGACAACATAAAATGGTATCTACATCCCCTAGGACTGATGGCAGCATCCATTCTTTGAATTTCAGGTAATACAAAGTACAAACTTTCTACTGTTTTATTACAAAAGGTGGCTCCCAAAGGTAACGATTATTTCAAATACCCATGAATAACCCCCAAGTAAGCATCTTTAGCAAGACTCATTCCCACCTTTTTATACATCTCAGACACCAGCTTGAGGCCTTCATCTATTTTAGAAAAGAGCCTATACACCATTGAAAGATGATCCACCTAGCAAAGGCATAAAACCATCTACATTATATCCAATCTGATTGCAACCCTTGAGCATCAATTACCTTGGCTAAAAATAATCTGTGAACGGATTGTAAGAATCGCATATCTATACTCACCTCATCATCTCGGAGCAATGCACGCAATCCTGTATGTTCCTTTTCAAGCAGTTGGTTCATATATTTGAATAGCATCTCATCTTGCACTCTCTGTAAAGAGAGATCAAAACCCATAACAAATAACATTAGAAATTGTATGAACATATACAATTATTCCATTCAACTAGTAC
Organism: Magnolia officinalis; assembly: GCA_021015155.1. Classification (NCBI taxonomy): domain Eukaryota; kingdom Viridiplantae; phylum Streptophyta; class Magnoliopsida; order Magnoliales; family Magnoliaceae; genus Magnolia; species Magnolia officinalis. Next base: position 11,303,010 of record JAJHSJ010000018.1, on the reverse strand, counting down.
AGAAAATCATCCAATGATAGCCTGCATGTGATTGCATGACTGAAATGGATTGCAACTTTTAGTGCAATAGGATGAAATGACCAGATCTTAGTTCACTCCTTTGAGGTCCAACTTGAGAAAGATGAGCCTACTCCATCAATACAAATACTAAGGTAAATCCAATTTTCTCATTTCCAAAATAAACAGCTAAACTAAGCATTTTATTTGAATTCAACAGTGCACCCAAACACAATCTAATCTAGAATACCTCCAACAGCTTCGGCTCACTACTTGAAGGTAAGCAACAGGAGGCCATATCTTTCTCTCTTTTCAAGTACTTCTCAACCTGAAAGATATAAAACAAAAGGCTAAATACAACCCATAAGTCCATTTCTTTAAATGGTTTGGCTTAAAGTAGGTACAAACCATCAACATGTATTGCGGGCAGGAATCTGCATTAATATGCTCTGAAGCCTGTTGGGCATAGTAATTAGCTGAACTATCAAGCATATGTGCCTCTAAGTCATTTTCATATAAGTCCATCTTTACACCCTCCCCAGCTTCTACGAAGACATCCACAACCTTCTTTATTAATGACCGATCGATCTGCTCTCCTTCACGCTCTCGATCAATCTATGAAAATAAAAATTTTAAAAAAAATTAAAAAAAATTTAAAAAAAAAAAAAAAAACAATTTCCGTTTAACTATTTTGTATTTGTATAAAAGAAGGTATGTGCCCATAAGAATGAAAATGGTACATACCAAAACAAGCAGTTCATCTTTAACTCTACCCTTTAGCTCATCGTGGACCTGAAACTCAAAAATATGGAAATTGAATTATCTTATATAATTTTATTTTAAAAAAAAAAAAAAAAAAAAAAAAAAAAAAAAAAAAAAAAAGAAGAAGAAGAAGAAGAACAGAATATGAGAGTTATATTGGTATTGGTACCAAATACTTGGATCTAGCAAACAAAACCCAAGTGACTGAATAATTAAGGTAGTGTTTGGATGCACGATCAAATGGAATCGGCATTACTCAGTTCAAATAGGAATCGAGTTGCTTGACATTCTTATTTCTACATTCCAAGTCTCAATAATACAGTTTTTAAATTGGATTTGGAAAGAACGATCTCAAGGCATACTTCCTGATTATGAATAATACAACGAATAAGATGTGGTCATCCTCTATTGACTTTTGGGGAGGAATCATGGAGCCCTGCTCATCAGGGAGTGTACAGTTTTATTGCCCACAGAGTTATGAACATATGAGACTGAGTTTCGGTGATCCAGTCCATTAATTTTGTGGTCCCAAGAGTCTTACAGATTGGAAGATCTTAAGCCTTTTATTCTTGGACTGTGTTCTTTGTTTGAATATGGGCTAATGTCATATTCTCTCCTTAAATTTCTATTATAGGCCATTGATCAAAGGGTTAGAATACCAATCTGGAAGATTTTTCAGGCATCGCCCATCCAAAGTGGGTCAATAGGATGAATGGTTTGGATCTCCAAAACATGATCATGTACAATGTCAAACATGTTAGAGGACGTATAATTCCTTTTGAACTAGCTAATTCAAATTCCATTCAATGGCATTTCCAGTGAGGAAAAAGAAAAAGAAAAAGAACTAAACAGAATGTAAGAGAAAATAGCAAGGTTTTGAGGAAAAGAAGGGGTAGAGTTACCAAATCACGGAAGCATGTGACACCCGCTTCATAAAGTTTGGGCTTATTCTGCTTTGGAATGTAAAATCGTTCGAGATAACTAAAGATACGTGAAAGCCATCTGATTAGAACTTTGTGATCGCCCCACCTTCTCACAAGATCTCTCAACATGAACATGCCATGTTTCTCTTTCAACGACGGTAATACCTGATGGTGATAACCAAACAAGGGAGATGGAAAAAGGTGCTTAAATAAGGATTTAATCGCTGGAACATGCTGGGTGCGTTTGGATGCTTAATTGGTTAGAATTGCAATAAATCAATTCAAATAAAAAGAAGATAACAAAAGCAGGGAGATAATGTTTTAGTTCCTCGTCATGACTAAAGCCCCACTTGCAATTCCTCTATGATGAATTGAGTTATCACAACTCATTTCACTTGAACATCCAAACGCTTGTACTATGATAAAAGACCTCTTTTCACAGGGCTAAAATGCTTGCAGCTTGCTTGCCACTTGTCTTGCTGCCTTTGGATGCATTATTGAATTGAATTACAATAACCTTCCTGTCTGGATTGAGTTGTTGCAATTCATTTCATTTGAACGTCCAAACGCAGCCACAACGATAATAGACCGGTCTCCGCAAGGCTAAAGGTACTTGCTGCTAAGTTGCAGCTTATGAATCTAAGATAGCGTTTGGATGCAGCATCAATTGAATTGCAATAAACTTCCTCATTATTCATACCGAAGGATTAAGCTCCAAGTTGGATTGACATTATTTTCAAGCTGGACATGAAAGGAATTACTTCCTGATTGCAAATACAACTTGGCCACTTCCCATTCAACCGAAATTAATGTTTGCAATTTAATTCAATAGCACATCCAAACACGGACTGGAACGTATAAGAAAAATGGAAGAAATTAGTCTTTCTTACTGTCGACTTAATGTATTCGTCGGATGCTTCCTTGTATTTGTCATAGACTTGAGATAAATAGTCGGGTGGAGATTTCTGGGTGCAACGATTGTAAACTATTCTGTTTTGAAAGTTAAGGATCCGCGACAAAACACCATTGATTGTGCATATGAACGTATATATATGATATTGGCGATCAGAAATTAAAAACAAAACAAAACAAAACAAAGAAAAAGGATACGTATAGAGAATACTATACTCTTCTGGAGTGAATGGGTTTCTGTATTCACCGTCGAGAATCTTATATACCTTGCTTATTCCCTCGTCTATGAAACTCCATTCTATTTTTATATCAATGGACTTCTTCATCATTCTGTTAGTAGTCTGTTTCTGCAAATCGTCCAACTGGATTCAAAATTTCAGAATAATAATAATAATAATAATAATAATAATAATAATAATAATTAGAAAAGCCATGCTATAGCTACTAGCCAGGTTAGCTTCCCAAATCTTACTTCAGGCCATGGTTTGACGAGGCTATGCCGAATCGACCTGTTCGACTTGTCTGGCGATGAGTTGTACAAAACAGCCATCTGCTAGATGACTTGCAAGCAGGGGTTTTCAGTTCTAGCAAGTGGGCCTATGGATGGGCGATCAAGACCGATGATATGTTATGGATCGCTGCAAATGGACAATGCTCCAAATAATTTCCAGGCTGCTGGCCTATAGTTAGACGGTTAAGAACAACAGGATGGATTCAACTGAAATAATAGACGTCATTGAATTATTCCAAGGTAGAAATTTTTTTGGATCATGTCATCCAAAATGCAAATCAACAGACTAATGGTCTAGATTACCAAATCATACACTCTATTTGTTAGAATTGGAAATAAGGTGACTTGGCCTGAGTTGAAGAAGCGAGACTCGAAACGGGAGGACTGAGTCAGAGTGAGTGATAAAACCATGAGAGTGGCATGCACGTATGGGGACGTCCTATGGTCATGGATCATGAGTCTCGTCCATTCATTAGTCCTAAGCCAGAGAAAGACGGCTTGCCTCAAGTGGGGCCCACCATACTTAAAAGAACAGGAAACGTTAGAGAGAGAAAGAGAGAGAACTTGCCTCTTTGCCTTCTCCTTCTTCTTCTTGAGAGGGGGAGAGAGCAGGAAACGTTAGAGAGAGAAAGAGAGAACTTGCCTCTTTGCCTTGTTCCTGAAAGATGGAAAGAGAGAGAGAGAACGTTGTACGTCATGTGAATGAGATTCTATTTATAATTATATTGTTGCATGGGAAGATAACGCGACTCGGGATCGGACTCCGATTGCCTGCCAAAGCCTTCGCAGGAAATTCCTGCAACGGAAAGCTAGGTGGGCCCATCGTGATGATTTTGAGTAATCCACCCCGTCCATCTGTTTTTCCAGATGATGTTATAACATGGCCCAAAAATTATGCAGATCCAAAACTCAATTGACGCGCACGATAGGAAACAGTGATGTTTGAACGTCCACCGCTGAAACATTTGTGGGGCCACAGAAATTTTTGGATCAGGCTAATATTTTTGTATATTCAGTTTATCCCAGTAGGAATGACCTTATGAACGGTATGGATGGGATATAAACTTCACAGTGGACCCAGCGAGATTTCAACGGTAGCCATTTTCCTGTTGTGTGGGCCACTTGAGTTTTGGATCTGCCTCATTTTAGGCTCATATCCTAACATGACCTGGAAAAACGGATGGACGGGGTGGATTTCTCATAAACATCACAGTGGCCCACCCAGCTTCCCGTCACAGAAAGTTCCTGCGAAATGCACTTAGCAGGCAATCCGCGTCCAGATCCAGCCAGGTGGTGCGGCCCTGACCGTGGGGCCCACATAAATAAATTTGTTATATATCCACGCCGTCCATCAGTTTTTTAGATCATTATAAGGTGTGGTTCCAAAAAATAAAGTAGAAAAAAATCTCAGGCGTACCACACAGCAGGGATTGAATTTCCACCGTTAAAAACATACTGGGGCTACAACAAAAGTTTTTGGATCAATCTTCTATATTTGTTTTCCCCTCGTCCAGGTCTGTGTGACCTTTTCAACAGGTTAGATGGAAAATAAACATGACCGTGGACTCTAGAAAGCTTTTAATGGTGGGCATTCATTGACCATTGTTTCCTGTTGTGTGTGGTCCACCTGAGATTTGTATCTGCTTCATTTTTGGTATCATGGCTAAAATGATCTAGCAAAACGGATGGATGGCGTGGATATAAAACACATACATCTAAGTGGGCCCCACGGTCGGGGCCGCACCCACCTGGCTGGACCAGGGATCGCACTTAATCCGCGTTCGTTGGACGGTTGACTCGAACGACGATTTTGAGGGAGCGGATTGCGTGTGACCCCGGGCACAGAGATATCTACGTGCCCGGGACTGTGTGGGGCCCATAGAAATGTCCTTGACAAATCTACTCCGTTCACCTGTTGTGAAAGACTGCAATAGTCTAGTATTCTAAACCTCAGACAGATCCAAGAGTCATGTGGGCCATACCACACGAACCAATGGGGATTTAACGATGATATTTGTTCCTACGGTTTATCTGAGTGGTAATAATTCTGAGAACGGTTTGAATGGAATATAAACATCATGGTTAGCTTCAGGAAGGTTTCAACGGTGGACGTTGCTGTTGCCACTGTTTTGTTGGTGTGGCCTACCTGAGTTTTATTATCAGTCTAATTTTAAGAATCCTTTCCTATCGTGGTCTTTCAAAACAGATGGACGGAGAGGATTTGTTATGGACATATATATGACCCCATATAACCCCAGGCAGAGAGATATCCCTGTGCCCGGGGTCACGGCCAATCTCTTTGATCCAAACCGTTCATACGATGGACCTCCTGTGGATATCTGTACCCAAAAAAAGAAACTCCAAGATTGGTGTATTTCAACCCTTGGATCGTTAACTCTTTTCTTTTGAATATGAACTGTCTCATTAACCATTGTTTTGTTGGGGCATTAATCTAGAGTTTAAGATCTTCCATGTGGTGGGATCAACAGTTTAGATAACTGGACATGACCACAGATCCAACGGCCATTTGTATTGCAGCAGGCCGAGCACATGATTGGAATCGTCTACAAGATGGACAGACGGGATTGCGTCCTAAGTAAACTTTTTGGGCCCACCGTGATTTATGTGTATTATCAACACCGTCCATACGTTTTACAAGCTCATTTTAAGGCATGAATCCAAAATTGAAGCATATCCAAAGGCCAAGTAGACCATAATACAGGAAGCAGTGGGGATAATGATGTCCACCGTTGAAACCTTCCTACGGCCCACAGTGATGTTTATTTGTCATCCAAACTGTGCTTAAGGTCACACAGACTTGGATGGAGGGAAAACACAAATATCGGCTTGATACAAAACTTCTGTGGCCCCTAAAAAAATTTCAACGGTAGGCCTTAAACTTCCATTTTTCCAGTGGTGTGGACCGCGTGGTACACTTGAGATAATGTGCTTCAATTTTGGGCTCATGTCTTAAAATGAGCTAGAAAAACCGAAGGAGGGCGTACAGTCGGCTACATTAAATGGTGGTGATTGAAAGGCGACCGTTAAAAACTTCCTATGCTGGACTGTAATGTTTATTAGCCATTCAGCCATTTGATTAGGTCATACAAACCTGGGCGAAGGGAAGAAGACACAAGTATCAGCTTCTCAGGAGGTTGGTAATGGTAGGGGTTCAATCATCACTGTTTCCTATGATATGGTCCATTTGAGATTTGGACCTGCCTCTTTTCTCGACTCATAGGCTAATATGGCTCACAAGATTGACGGACAGAGTGGATGGACAGAGCCGATAAAAATGCATACATCATGTGGGCCGACAGAGCTTTATTGTGTTTAAACACATCTCAAATAGTAATTTTCTCAAAAGTCTCCTTACTTGGCATTGATTACTGATTACATCGGAAGCGGATTGGCTGGTGTACCACACATCAGCTATATAGCTGGTTTATTGACGTCAGTAAATTCTGTAAGTCCCATCATGAGGTATGTGTTATATTCAAACCGTTAATTTATTTTACGAGCTAGTCTTAAGGTTTGAGCCGAAAAAATTAGACAAATCTAAAGATCAAGTAGACTGCACTGCGAAAAGCAGTGGATGATTGAACGTCTACCATTGAAACCCTTCTACATAAGTTTCGAATCAATATGAAATTGGATTTTCCTCTTCATCCATGTATTTTTGACCTTATTAACAGATTAGATGGAAAATAAACGTTATAGTGGGCCCTACGAATTTTTTAACAGAAAAAATCATTATCCCCTATTTTTGGTGTTGTCCATTGGAGCTCTAGATATGATTTATTTTTGATCGAATAAATTATATTGAAAAATAGATCAACGGTGTGGATATAATAAATACATCATTGGAGGGCCATGTAACTTTGATATGAACCGTTCTTACAACTCGGAGCGTCGGCGCTCGTCTTCGCACGACACGTATCCAATCCGCTTCCGATTACATCCCGAAGGCTTGCCTATTTTTAGCGAAATCGGATTGCGTACTGAGTTACTCAGTACGCTCTTATCGTCCTGAGTAAACTCAATCGGGCCCACCTTGAATGTATGTGGTCTATCCACGCCGTCCATCCGATTTTTCATCTAATTTAAGGGGTTGAGCCCAAAATTGAAGCATATCCAAAAATCAAGTGGATCATACCACTGGAAACAGTAGGGATAATGATTTCCACCGTTGAAACCTTTCTGGACCCTCAGTGATATTTATTTGTCATCCTTCATGAGATCATACGGACATGGATAAAGGGAAAATAAATTTATAAGCTTGAACCAAAACTTAAGTGGCCCTCAAGAATTTTTTCAACGGTAGATGTACCATTCAACTCTTTCCTGTGATGTGATCATTTGAAGATGGGATGTCTCATTTTTAGGCTCAAGCCATAAAATTATCTTCCAAAATGGATGGAAGTAGCTGAGAAAGTATATAAATCATGGTGAACCTCACTCAGTATGCTAAGCCTAGTGAGTTACTCACTACGCAATCCGCTTCCTGTTTTAAGCCGGTGATGACTGATGACTCAGACTCATTCAGTCATGAGTTGAGTTGAGGGTTAGCCGAGTTGAAGTGACTCGGCTGAGTTAGACCCAGTCATGACTCATGAGTCACATCCGACTCGGTCCAGTTATCAATTCGTGCAAGGGGTCACCTGCCAAAACAACGAGCATCCCATAATTCATACCACTTGTCCTGACGAGGTTTGGCTGATGACCCCAGGAGCCAGCCAGCTAGCTGGTATCAAAGCTCTGTGGGTCCATAATGATGTATGTGTTTTATCCACGCCGTACATCCATTTTGCCAGCCAGCTCATTTTAGGGTACGAGCCCAAAAATGAGGCAGATCCAAAAATCAAGTGGACCACACACCACAGGAAACAGTGGGGATTGAGTGCTTACCGTTGAAAACTTCTTGGAGGCCACAGAGTTTTGGTTCAAGCTGATACTTCTGTTTTCCCATCATCCAGGATTATGTGAATTTATGAACAGGTGTGGTCCAAGAAGTTTTCAACTGCAGGGATTCATTCCCCACTGTTTCCTATGGTGTGGTTCACTTTAGTTTTGGATCTGCATCATTTTTGGGCTCATGCCCTAAAATAAGCTGGAAAAATGGACAGACGGTGTGGGTAAAACACATACATCATGGTGGGGCCACAGAGCTTTGACACCATGTAGCGGGCTGGTGTTGGTGTCAACGACGAAACCGCGTCCCACTTGTCCACCGTAAGTTGATGCCATATAATTAAAGTCATGAAAAATGTACATAGAAAACAGTTGACCATCCATTTTGTAAGCCCTCATTTCAATGGTTGTGATGACTGGATCAGGTTGATATTAGGCCTATGTGCAATAGCCAATATAAGGCTCCTACCTGATGGTCCATTTTGATCATTGGTGGACCCACTTGGTTCCCACATATGTACAGGCATCATAGCTTCTAATTCTATCATCCATGCTTGGAGGGGACCAGGTGGACCCACCTATGACCAACGAAGAAATATTAAATAGAAGAAATCTAACCATGATTGGATAAAGACAGCCATACCATTATCAACTATATGCAAAATGGACGGCGTTGGTTAAAAAGGTCCTACCATCCACTTTGCAGGCCCTTAGTTGAATGGCTGTGATCATTGAAGGTCAGATTACCCAGTGACTCACTCTTTATTACTCGCCAAGTTGACTCAGCCGAGTTTTGAACCGAAACTATGCATTTTAGAGGTATGTTTCCATGGAATAGGTGGCAGACGTGAGCATATCGGGTCACTTGCAGGGCCGTTCCAATAGTAGATGGGCCATGGCCAAAAATCAGACCCAATAGATTATCTTAATCGCTTGATCTGAGCAGGACCCAAAATTGAATAATCACTAAGGGTGTACATGAACCGAGTTAGCTCGGTTAGCTAGCTCGACTCGAAAAAGCTCGATTCATTCGAGCTGAATTTTTTGAGCTCGAAAAAATTTCGAACAACTCAACATGGAGTACTGACTCAGTTACTTTGATATTGAAGTTGCTCACTAAGTGTTTGATGAAATGACTCAACGAAGTGTCGGCTAGTGGCAAGAAAGGTATGTATATGAAACAAATACTATTTTTCCTTGATTTTGACGTTGCCCATAAGGTGTTTGATGAAATACTTGTAAACGGCTACTGCTGTTTTACATACAATGAGACATTGAAAGTGCACTGCATGTTTTTGTGAAAATGCCGCATAAGCTCGATTTTGGCTCGAACTCGGCTCGAACTGGCCCGAGCTGCTGATCGAACCGAGCCGAGTTGGCCAGTCAGGCTTGAGGACCGAGCCGAGCCGAGTTCGAGCTGGGGTCAGCTAGTGGCCGAGCCGAGTCGAGCCGGTTCGACTCAATGTACACCCTTGATAATCACAACATTTTTCATGAAATCCATATTCACATCGAAATCAGAAACAAAGCAAATCCACATATTTCTCATCATGAAATGAAAGAAACAAAAGAAGAAAGGCCTTTCAGCTAGCATTGTGTTTCCCCTAATTTGCACATTGCGCTTTCTGGGGCAATCATGAACGTTGAGCTAGTGGGCCACTGACAGATTTAGAACAAGTTGAGCTCAAAAATGAGCAATAAGTAGGCTACAGCCCATGCACATGGTGACCCACCACATTAATGGTCCTACTCATCCTAGTATGTTCCATGCGTACGGTGGAGATTGAAGAGAAGGAGATCACAATTCTCAGCTCGAGTCAGTGAGCCTAGCTAGTTTTTTCATCAAGCTTTCAAAGGTCAGTGCGGACTGCGGCTTTCAAGGACGGTTCTCTGGTAACTGAAGCACTGGTACATCAGTGTGCCATGAGGATCCAAGCTGAAAATGTCCGTTGGCCTCGTGGGTAACGCTTTAGCATACTGAGTAAACTGTGGGGCCCACCATGATGTATGTTATCCATGCTGTCCATCTGTTTTTCCAGATTATTTTAGGGCATGAGCCCAAAATTGATGCATGTCTATAGATCAAGTGGACCACACCACAGGAAACAGTGGGATTTGAAGGCCTACCTGTTGAAAACTTTTTGGGCCACATAAGTTTTGGATCATGCTGATATTTGTGTTTTCCCTTCATCCATGTCTGTGTGACCTAATGAACAGGTTGGATGACAAATAAACATCACTGTGAGCCCTAGGTAGGTTTCAACAGTAGATGTCATTATCTCCACTGTTTCCTGTGGTGTGGTCCACTTGAGCTCTGGATATGCTTCGATTTTGATCTCATGCCCTAAAATGAGCTGATAAAATAGATAGACGGTGTGGATAAGACACATACATCATAGTGGGCCCCACAGCGTTCACACAATCCATATCCCACCCAACATTATTTAGCCTTGTAAGGTGGCCCTAGCCAATAAGGTGGCCCTAGCCGATTCACACGGAATTCAGCATACCCCATGCTACTTGGGTCAAAACCATAAGCTAGTGATGCTTTCAGCTACTAGCCTCTAGCAATTTAGAGGACATGACTACACTGCTTCACCTAGCATCACGACCCTTGTATTGCTCTCCCACAACCCCGTTTTCACAGTATAGGCTGCTCCCAAACACCCAACTCCTCTTGTAGCATCATAGTTAATGAATGCCAAAACAGCAAAGTTAGCAAAGAAACTGAATGCAATGCTCATGTAGATTTACAACTGCAATGTCACGACTTGGTTCACAGAAGCCTCCACATACCCCCACCCATCTTCAAAATCAGGCCCCACCCAATAACCAGATATCGTCATATGGACGCAAGAAATGGCCCCACAACCACGTCTACTTGATCTCGACAGATGATTTTCATCTTCTGTGTTCATAATAAATCTGACATTAATCAAGCTGGACCTCAGACATTTCATCGCTGCAAATTGTTATAGCCTAAGACCGTGAGCATTATTGCATACTTGCATTACTGAAGTTGGTTTAGGGTGTGTTTGGTTGCGCCAGATATCATGAATTGCTTCATGATATTTGGTGCAACCAGCGACCAGCACCCCTTTAACCAAAAGGAGAGAGAGAGAGAGAGAGAGACCTGTCCTCGATGCTGCTTGACTTGAAACTCTGTCGAAAGATGAACTTCTCGAATGCATTACCAATTGGTGGGTCCCATTAGACTGTACATGTTAACAGGAACAAAAAAATAATAATAAATGCATAAATAGATATGGAAATGGCATGCGTAAATGATGCATAGGACCAATCATGGCAAACATACATGTGAATGCTGTTCTACCAAACCCCAGACATCGAGATAGAGAAAAACATGTACCATATGATTAAAGACCTGAGTCTTCTTCGAGCAGTATATGCTGGTTTTCAGTTCAAGTTGGGCTGATGGTTGGGTAGTAATCCAGAACATTGGCCTATCACATCCCATGTGGATGGACCACACCAAAAATCTTTTAGACGGGAAGATCCAGCACCCAATCTTGGGACTTTTTTTCAGTTTAAAGGTTGAGATTGTCCTATCAAAGGTGGTTTTGGGGCATCATTCATCCATGATCGGATACAACAGTACAATACTCTGGATTACCAAACCAAGGGGAACACTTGCCAGAACTGAAAACCCAGATCGCATATCAGACAATTCCTCAGAATATACTACCCATGTTTATTTTAAGGTGAGTGACTGCAGTTATGAATCTGCATCGGCAGCATACATGTTTACGGAAAAACATCAAAGAAAAGATCCCATGCTTGAAACCACAGAGAATTGAGAGGCAGCAGCAAAACAGCTTCGTAAGTCGAAAATAAACTATCTTGCAAGTAGCACAATCCAACAGCAATCAAAGTAATCAATAATCATACAAGAATTTTTGCAAATCCCATAACATGCCAACACCACATGGGCCAACTTTCTACACACAGGTATGAGGTCCAACCCGTCCACCAGGCTGGTGCAATTGTTACTGGGCAAAATCAGTATGATGACCCGAAATCCTTATAAATGAAAAATGGTAACTCAAGAAAAGTATTCCAGCTGTTTTGATCAAACAACACAAAATCAGCCTTGAATTTTCTAAAGCATCCATTTCAGCTCCCATATTTCAATGTGAAATAACTTCTGTACCTTTGAACTGGTGAAATTAGAAGGCACAAAGACATAACTCATGCAGTATAAGATTCATATGATCAATCCAACCTATCAGAGAAATGATCAATGAGTCCTACCAAAACTTTCTGGAAAGATGGGATAAAAATCAACTGACTATGGTGAGAAGGCGCATCAAGAGCCAAAACCCCTTATTTTCATAGGTAAGCTGGGCTTGAGCCTAAGACAACAATGTTGAAACTTGAAAGATGCCCTGCCTACCATTGAGATTAAGGGCTCAAACCTGCCAAAATTCCCATTTTTACAAAATTGGGTCCAATGATCTTCCTACGGCTAGACTCCTATGTTAGGTTTGCACCATTAAAAATGGGAGTGGCTTATCCTCCTCACATGGGCAATGGTATACAGCTATCCAAACCATCTAAATTGTGGGCCCCATTGTGGATGTACACACATCTAAAATCACACTGATCAAGCAATCCTGACCATCCATCTAATGGCTATCATCATCATCATCATCATCCCAAATAATTGGGGTCGGCTACACGAATCACGTTCCACCATTACACTCTATCAAGGACCATACAGTTAATAATGTTTTCTTACTACCTCCAAACGTGTCCCTTCAGGCCTTCCCCTTGCCCTTTTATAGCCTTCAATTTGAACAAACTCACTCCTATCTTGTGTAGTTCTTAGTCTCCAATACTCATGCCCAGTGTTCTGAATGTCAGTATCAATCGGTGTATCGGCTCAGCAGAAAAATGATACAATACGGCTTTGCGTATCGATATCGAGGCTGTATCGGCCTATATCGGTCAAAAAAAATTTAAAGCCAAAGAATTAAAAATATATATAAGGAAGAGAGAGAGAGAGAGAGAGAGAGAGAGTATGGTATTCAAGAATCAATCTCTTTTTCTTTTCTTTTTTTGTATTTTAAACATGCATATGATGGTGTATCAGACTATTCTTTTATGAGAATGTTGTCTTTCGGTTTGAATTGTTGAAGATAAACTAAATGATCCCTAATTGAACACAAATCAAGCATGATTTGGTGAACTAAAGCCCATTACATTAAAATACAACAAAAAGGAAGATGAAAAATATCAAAAAGAAAATGAAGGTTTACCCTTCTTTTCAATTTTTCCCATAATGGTCCACTTCGCTTCAATTTATCGAAATCTCATTCAAATCATTCACTTTGATCCTAAAATAGGTCTGGATCTAGCCTAAAATGAGTTTTTAACCTTCTTCCATGATTTAAATGAAAAGAAGAAGAAGAAGAAGAAGGGGAGGAGGAGAAGGAGACATTGATGAAATTTTGAAGAAAAAATTCAAAATTGGGCTTTTATGGGCGTATTGGCCATATCGACCCCATATTGGTGCCAATACGCCCCGTATCAACTGATACGGGTCAATTTTTTCGTATCAGGCTGATACAACCCCGTATCGCAAATTCGCAATTATCCCGTGCCTATACGGATATGATGCGGCTGTATCGGTCGATACAATACCGATATTTATATCTATGCTCATGCCAAACCATCTAAGCTCACTTTCCCTAATCTTATTACCTATTGGGCTACTCATAAGTTCACCCAAATGTGTTCATTTCTAATTCTATACCTCATCTTGTCACTCATCCACACCAACATCCTCATTTCAGCTACACTCATTTTATGAATGTGTTCTTCCTTCACTGCCCAATTAGTGGCTATCAATGGATAGTTGTGCTTAATCCACAGGTGTGTCAATGATTGAGACGGTGTTGATTGCGATACAACCATGCCATGTATACATTTAAAGATTCACCACCATTTTTTAAATGCCGCAAAACTAAAATAGGAGTCTGGCTCATCTTCCTAAGGTTTTGTGCAATTAAATGCATTTGTTGTCAATCAATTATTCTCATACTCGTTGAGCATAAAAATATAGCATTTTCCTAGTTTTCATTGTAAAAACCACAGGAACATCTTGTTTATTGTGGCTGATTCAATCATCTATTACAAATGAGTACAAATACCGAAAAAATACAAAAGAAGAGAAGGATGGACATGCAAATACACGTAGAATGGATAAGACCTACAGATACAGGATACACATGGATTGGAAAAGTGGTACACAGAGAGACTTTACCACCTATATACGCCACTATATTGATATGCCTTCGTGTTGGTTATTATCATGTTGTTGTCTTGTGGATTTAGCCTCAAGTCAATTATTGTGTAGGAAGCGATCCAAGATTCCCATCTATAAGGAGAAATGATGCCATGTTGAACATGTCAATCACTTGAGTTGTGATATCTTGTGGACCTAGAGCTCTATAAACTCTGGAGTGCCTATGTCCGTTTCCTTGAAATTTTTTTTAACTGTAGTAACACAGAATTATATGTGTTGTGTCACTATCGGATGCGGATTGCCTGCAATCAGGGGCTGCAGGAATCCTCTGCAGCCCTGACATGACCCAATGAAAAAGTGTTTTGTCCATCTATCAAACATAGACCTTGCAGTGAAAAGGGCAAAAGTGTCATTTCGACCAAGGGAAGCTTTGTTCTTCACTGCAAGGCACACATGGCACTCTTTCATTGGGCCACATCAGGGCTGCAAAAAGATTCCTGCAGCCCCCCTTGTAAGCAATCCACATCCGTCACTGTCAAGGTTCAAAATATTGCCGGAACACTTACCGGCCCGCCAACCCCAAAACAAATACATGTTAGTTTTACATACTGATCAACACACGCTATATGTTAGTCATGTACGTGTGGATTTTATTCGATATGTGCCTTACAAGGATGTCAGTATGGATTTGTAGGAAGACAATAACAAAATCAAGAATACGGTTAGTTGAAGCAGCCTAAAAACAGCCCCAATAGGAGATAACTGATTAGAGAAGACACCAACAAGGATGGGAACTCAATTAGGGATTAGGGTTAATGGGCCTAAAAAAGGATAAGAGAAACCTAGGAGACTTGGATCAAGGTGGCAATAAGGTGTATGTTTTGTATTAAGGGTTGTTCACTACCAAGGATAGGCCCTTGGATAAGAATGATGCGTAAAACAGGATTCATAAACCCAACCTCAAATGGCTCAGGAATGGCTATGATGATGATGACGACGATGATGTATATACTGCAGGCAATACATACAAAAAGCATATGGGTATCACATTCTCAAAATAATGATACCAATAGGTCAATGCAATACACACTGACTGATATTGCAGACACTTGGCCGATGTTGAGATAATAGTTGATGCACCGCTTCAATAAAATCCAAACCTTCATATTAAAGGCTTGTGGAAGAAGTTGCGTCAATAGGAGCTAGAAAGTTATAGGCATACTCTCCAAATTAGCAAAATTACCCCATGGTCTGAATCAAGATAACAAAATTTATTTTATTTTTTTTGAGGTCCGCCGAAAATCAGTTCCCTGCCCTTAAATTCACCAAAATCCAGTTTCTAGTCAAGAGCTCCAAATCCTCAAATTCAACAAAGTTTGCTAGTTAATTCAAAGTTCTTGTGACTTGAATTCATAAGACGGGTCGAAAGTTTGGGGTGAGAAAGAATTGAACACAAGACACATAAAAAATTACCCCATGCTTTGTGAATCAATAAGCGTGTCCATACCACGAATTCACCAAAAAGGTGGCAAGCTAAACTCAAAGAATTGCACTCATTAAGCACTTTGTAAGAATAACCCATGGTGTTTTTAAAACATTGTAACAATCAAGAACTGAAGTTTCAATAGTAACTCCTCTAATGTGTTACAGCCACTTTTCTATATAATAAACAAAAAGAAAACATTATTTTTAAAGTAAATTCAACAAAGTTTGCTAGTTCATTCAAAGTTCTTGTGACTTGAATTCACAAGACGGGTCGAAAGTTTGGGGTGAGAAAGAATTGAACACAAGACACATAAAAAATTACCCCATGCTTTGTGAAGCAATAAGCGTGTCCATACCACGAATTCACCAAAAAGGTGGCAAGCTAAACTCAAAGAATTGCACTCATTAAGCACTTTGTAAGAATAACCCATGGTATTTTTAAAACATTGTAACAATCAAGAACTGAAGTTTCAATAGTAACTCCTCTAATGTGTTATGGCCACTTTTCTATATAATAAACAAAAAGAAAACATCATTTTTAAAGTAACAACAATTATAAAATGGAAATGTTTATGTTGTTGAAACTGATGTAACAGAATTTCCCTTTTTCACTTTAAAATGTTTGAAACACCCAGCATAACAGCCATTTCACTGGAGCAGCATGTGAAGTGTAAAGACAGAGTGAGGGATGTGGGGTGGATCAGATTGGAATCCTCACATAAAGCGTCGAAAGCTATGTATGAAGGGATTGACAGGTATTTCTAAGGGCTCATTGTTTGAAGTTGCAGATGGTTCATGCATGAGGACAGATGGTCAACTAACACCATTGGGGAGCATGGCACGTGCACTACATGTGGAGAAAGGTAGTCGTCCATGAGGCATGGGAGAGTGCTAAAGGGGAAAAGAGGCAGGGAACTATTCGATACTCCAGAAGAGTGATCAATGATGCTCCGGCACTTTTACATTGCACATGTGGCATACATTAGCTCAATCAAACCGATCAAGTTGTGAGACTCACATTATATAGGTTATTTTACAATTTTCAGATTTACTTAATGCTTCTAACCTCCAGTTAGTAAGCAATGATTCAGGGAATTGAGACCACTACTTTCTTTTATGTTTCCATCCATTAAATATCCACCAATCAGACACTTAGAAAATCAAATCAATATATAATTTTAACTAAGATCCATCTGAATCAAGGTATTCCTTAATCGGTAACAGTGGCCATAACGGTTACCACCATTACCAATACAACTATCGGCCATAATGGCTGATACGGGGGGCGTAACGACGATTATGACCCCTGTAACGGTTGAAAATTTTCTTTTGCCCAAAAAATTCTGAAAAATATCTAGAAAATCCATAATAATGTAAATATTCCAAATATGTATTCATTTTTTGTTTTGGATATGTTTATAGTAGTATAACGGTCCACTCTTTGGTGAGAGTGTTATATCGAGCTGTCTAGTGAATTTGTGAACAAGATTATGTCTCTAATGTTTACACATGACAATCAAGCATTAAAACTAGAAATCGTTTTTTTTTAAGACATAAATACTACTTTTTCAATTGTTTTATAAAAATAATTATAAAAAAAAAAAAAAATCACTTCAATTTAGGTTTTAATCTTAAAACTATAATAAGAGTGGTCGAAATCTATTATAAAATGATATAGGAGAGTTTTTTGAATGAGAAAAGTGGGGAAAAAAAAAACGAAAAAGAAAATGGATTTAAATAGAAATAAAAAATAAAAAATAAAAGTGGTTGTTTTTCGACCATTACAAGGGTAACAGTCGTTATACCCCGTAACGGCTTTTATGGCCACTGTAACGCCGATATGGTCCTAAAAAATCAACTGTCCCGTTTCACCCCTATATCGTGTAACGGTCATGGCCGTTATCTATACGTATCAGCCTTTACGGGCGTATCGTAACAGATACAGAACACCTTGATCTAAATTGAAGCCCAAAAAAATGCATGGTTTAATTCCAATTATTGGCTTTCCCACATGCATATTTTTTTAGATCCCATATATCAACTATCTTACTTTGCCAGAGCATCAAAGTTCTGCTCGTAAAAAGCGGAGAACATCATAGTAGAAAAGACGGTCCGTTGGTCTTGTGCTTGTAAATTCCCTAAATGCCCTTTCTTTATGTTAAACTCTCCCATGTCGTTTAAATAAAGAAAGTTTTACCTCAATGAAAAACTACTTGTGTGGGTAAAATTGTCCAGAGCTACTCGGGTTATATATATTATTGCTATTTTTTTCTTATGAAAATATTTATCTTCATAAATGACAACAGCTATAGAAAAAATTCTATTGCTCAGCCAATGTAACATGCCTTCAAGCACTTCTCTATTTTCCCCCCAACATTCCTGATATAACCGTGTTTTAAATTAGAGGGGGGAAAAGTCCGATACCAAGCTAACGCAATATCTGCCCCAAACAAGATGCTTTTGGGGGGGGGGGGGGGAGGGGGGGGGGGGGGGGGGGAGGCGATCAAAGCACTTGGCTTGAATCGAACAACTCCCAAGGGAGGCACACTAACTTGCCAAGCAACCCTATGACTTGGCCTCATCTTGGATGTTTAGAACATCATCCTATGCCAATTCAATTTACTCAAGTTGACTTGGTATCAACCCTAAATAGGACAATTTCAGCACCCAATTCATAAAAGAAGCCCGAATTTGATGTCTCTCGGGACTTATCCAATTTACCCAAGTTGCACAATGCGACCCATCTGTACCAGCAATATGCAAAGTTGGACTCATACATGTCGGTGATAAACACAATATGACTCGATCATATCATAAATTAAAATTTTAGACAGGTAAAACTCAAACTGAATCAAGTTGGTATCAGAGATGAACCCGAATTCACGAATACCAAGCCAGGCACCAAAACCAGAATTTTCATCCATGGTCCTCAGTGAATGAGCCACACTTATGTAATTAAAAGGAAAGTTAAGGTACGACTCAGATTCAGCACAGACCGAGTTGGGCGCTAGGGGTAGCAATGGGCCAAGGAGGACTTTGAATAGACCAATTGTTAATCATTCCTATAAACCAGGCCCAGTCCAAGTGGGTCTAGTACCTGGGCAATGAATTTTCAGCACGAAGCCCACCCATTAAAGTCATAACCCGGCCTAGTTTTTTTTTTTTTTTTTGAAACTTAGGCCGGGGCCCACCTCATTTATCAATCAAGACTATAAAATCAGGTCCATGCCCAACCCACACATCTAAACCACACACCCAGGGCCAACCCTTATTGGGTCAGCCAAAAATCAGTCATCCAGTTCCCATTCTCATAAGCCGCCGAAACTGAGACTCCAAACCCTGGTTTCATGAGCCAAGAAAGTTTTGCCTCTGCCGAGACTTAGGATCACAGCATGAGTTGCCCCACTGGGGCTCGCATGCTAAGGTCTGATGATAGCAACCACTCATGCTCTGTAATCTACCTTTTTTAATGCACAGGCCCTCACACCCACACACACCACAATGGCTACTCGAACCCATGACCTTAGTGTTGAAATTCTTGTGAGTCTACCACTAAGCCATGAGTAAGGACTAGTAATCTATCCTATTAGAGCCATCATAAAAAATTTAAAAATAATAATAATTAATAAATAAATAAATAAAAAGAACAGAAGTTACACTTAATGGATGATTCAGAGCATTACTTTGCATAGATAAATTTAGATCATTAAGAAGAAGAATTTCAATGGACCATATTCAACTTGATAAATGGACGGTCAGGATCATCGCCGAACCACAGTTTATATGTGATAGTACCCAAAGGATGAGCGGCTCGAATCATTAGAATGTAGGCATACAGATTGCAGAGGCAAAAGGAACAAACAGAATCCATTTTCGGTTATACTCACACAGAGCCCACACCAAAACTCTGCTATGGTCTTTTCTCTTTTTCTTTTTTTCTTTTTTACTTTTTTCTACTTGAAGATATTTCAAGATACTAAAAAAAGACTTCAATAATAAATAAATAAATACAAGTGACTTATTTAGCCCAGGGCAGAGTAGTATAATCTATGCAAAAGTGGTAATCTGGAAAGGGTAGAAATGGAAAGAAAGCATCAAAAGAGAATGAGGTTTTAGATTTTACAAGGGTACCTGGGTTTTGGAGGATAGAGCAGAAAGAGAAGGTGTGGAGAAGCAGGTGTTGCAAATTGCACAAGCCATGGCTAAGCAGCGTCTGCCTTCTCATGGGCCAGAATCACCCAACAAAAGGCCCTCGAAATGCTATCTTTAAAGCAGGCAAATGGTGGCGCACGTTAGCGTTCTGAGACTATTGCGCGCGGATTAGGGGAGGAAGGGATAACGGCTCAGCAGGTGAGGCCCTACCCGTGGGACCCACCTCGACTTATGTGTTGTATATCCAGGCCGTCCATCCGTTTTTCCAGATCATCTTAGGACAAGGGATAAAAACGAGGTAGATCCAAATCTCAGGTGAAGTATACAATAGGGATTGAATTTCCACCGTTAATAGGTCTATGTGGCCACAAAAGTTTTGGATCAAGTTGATATTTGTGTTTTCATTTCATCCATGTCTCCGTGACATTACCAACGGCTTGGATGACCACTAAATATTATAATAGGCCGTTGGAAAATTTTGAAGGTGGGCGTTCAATCAGTGTGTAATCCACCTGATAACAAGGTTTGTGATGTTGTCGATGTCTTAAAACTGTCCACCTAATAACAAGGTTTGTGTCTTTGTTGATGTCTCAAATCTCTCCACTTAATAACAAAGTTTGTGATGTTGTTGATGTCTTAAATATATCAACAATAGGATAGGATATGTGGATGCTATTGATAGATCACTCGATACAATCAAATAGTGTTGATGTCATCGATACAATCAAATAGTGTTGATGTCATCGACGAGTGCTCAATGCCGTTGAGAAAATATGGGAAATCCATGTTGGTTGCTGGAGTATTTTAGTGTTGTTATTCGATGTCATCGAAGGTGTTCGATGTCATCGATAAATTCTCGATGGGTGATCGATGCCATCAAAGTCTTATCAAAGATGCACGTGGAATTGCATAAGTGCAAAATTAGTTTCCTATCACAAGTATAACATTATATATATATCAAGTGTAATCAGGATTTGATAGAGAAAGAGAGAGAAGTGTTATAGGGCTTTCTAACTCGTTCTAAAGGTTTCAATGGCATAGCTAGGACTTGTAAAGGCGATTTGAGGCTTGTTCAAATCAGTAAGACTCTATCTTTTGTAATTTCTGCTTTCATGGTGCATTACTCGTCGCTTTGTGTCGTGGTTTTTTTCCATAAAGGTTTTTTCACGTTGATTTTGAATTATTCTTGTTTGGACTTGGTTGTGCGATTGCAAGTACTTTGTTTGATTCGTCTCTAGATGTTTCCATGATTTTCAACAAGTGGTATCAGAGCAAACTTTGGTAAGCAAATTGAATTTAAAAACAACATATCAATAGCATCTAACTCGAAGTTCGATGTAGAAAAATATTTTGGCAAAAACAAGTTTGTACTATGAGAAGTTAAGATGAATGGTATCCTAGTTTAGCAAGTACTGAACGATGCTCTCCTTAAAAAGTGACTGGAATCTATGATAGAAGATGAATGGAACAAGATGAATAAGAAAGCTAGAACATCTATCCAATTGTGCTTAACAGATAAGGTATTCTATAACGTTGTGAGAGAGAAAACTGCAATAAGTAATGAGTGAAATTAGACAATATATATGCGAATAAATCCCTTAAGAATCGCTTGTATTTGAAGCTTCAGTTGTTCATCTAAAGATAGCGAAAGGAGTTAACGTTGAAGCCCACATTAGTAACTTCAACAGGTTGATTTGCAAATTGTTAGATGTAGAGGAAACGATGAAATATGAAGATCAAGCATGTATATAGTTGAATTCTCTCCCAGCATCGTATGAGTCGTTCAAGGACTTTTTATGCACCTATAGAACCACTATTAGCATTGAAACCGTTATCTCGGCCCTTCAGTTAAAGGCGATGAGAAAGAAAAATGGTGACGTGGGCACTTCTCTAGATGCACTGGTTACGAGGGGAAGAAATTCTGAGTAGGCCAATGGATTTTCACGATCGAGGTCCAAATCTAAGGGCAAGGGCAAAGGCAAGTTGAAGTACTGAGATTATGGCATATCAGGGCATATGAAAAAGGATTGTCAGAATCCTAAGTAAAGAAAGGAGAATTCAGATAGTTCTTATAGGGTAGCCAACACTGCAAAATCTAGTGAGAAAGTGAATAGTAGTGACGTGCTGATCGCATCAATATCCGGGTACTTCGACAAATAATGGATTTTAAATACAGGGGTTTCATACTACATGACTCCTCATTGGAGTTGGTTCACTAGTTATAGTAAGTGTAATGGTGGTCAAGTGTTTATGGGTAATGATAATGCATGTAAAGTGATAGGTGTTAGATCAGTGCGCATCAAGATGTTTAATGGCATGGAGCGTATCTTGATCAAAGTAAGACACGTTCCTGATTTGAGAAAGAGTATGATATTTCTAGGAGCACCCGAGGCGCTTGGGTGTAAATTCATCGAGTTCGATCATGTCCTTAAAGTCTCAAATGGGGCACTCATAGTCATGAAGGCACAGAGGAATGGAAATCTTTATAAGTTGATTGGGAGCACTTTATCGAGTAGAGCTGCAGCGTCTGTAGCAGATTTCGCGTCTGCACGTATGTGGCATGTGCGCTTAGGCCACGTGAGCGAGCGGGTCATGAAGGTACTTTCTTACCGCTGTTTAAATCCATTTTTTAAAAGCATTGATTTTAGTATATGTGAGCATTGTATATATGGTAAACAGTTAAGGTTGTCTTTTAAGTATGGGAAACATATATGTAATGAGGTTTTACATTATGTGCATTCTGATTTGTGGGGGCCGACACCTATGGTTTCTGGTGAAGGGTCGTTATGGTTTGTCACATTCATTGACAACTATTCCAGAAAAGTGTAGGTTTATTTTATGAAAAATAAATCTGATGTTTTCTCCAAATTCAAATAGTGAAGGCAATAGTGGAAAAATAGTCAGGACAAAAAGTGAAAGTGTTAAGGACGGATAACTGTGAAGAATTCACTTATGAGAATTTTAATTGGTTTTGTAAAGATGAAGTGATTATTAGGCACAACATAGTGAACTACACACCATTGCAAAATGGTGTGGCTGAGTGGATGAATCAAACTCTCTTAGAGAAAGCCAGATGCATGATCAATAATGTTGGGCTTGGTAAAGAATTATAAACAGAGGCCGTTAACACGGTTTGTTACTTGGTGAATCGGTCTCCTTCTATGGCCTTTGAATATAAAATATCAAAGGAAGTGTATAGTAGTCAGCAGGTAGATCACTCGGGACTGCGTGTATTTGGTTACGATGCTTACTTTCACGTACTGTCAATTGAAAGAGATAAGCCGGACCAAATGGTTAAAAAGTACATCTTTGTCAGCTATGGTGGTGTGAAAGGGTACAGACTATATGACTAGATCACACGGAAAATCATCCTTAGTAGTGAAGTTGAAATCGACGAAGATTCCTTGTTCCAAAAGAATGAACACGAGTAAGCGGAATAGTTAGTCGTAGATGTTCAGATAGACAAGGATGAGACACAAGCTGATACTGAGACGCAGATAGAGGTACAAGAGCAAGTGGAGCAAACACCTATGTGAAGAAATCTACCAAGGGATCTCAGGTTACCGGCGAGATACATGGATGACTCAAATGTTATATTTTCCTTCAACATAGATGAAAGGAATTCGTCTACTTTTCATAAGACTCTTAATGAGTCAGTTGCCGAAAAGTGGAAAACAATTATGCATGATGAGATGGACTCCTTGTACAATAATAAGACGTGGGATCTGGTAGAGTTTCCCGTCAGCAGTAAAGCAATCAGGTTTAAGTGGATTTTCAAGAAGAAACGGTATGGGTACAAGGAAAGGTTGGTAGTGAAGGGATATGCTTAGAGAAAAGGTGTGAACTTTACTGAGATATTCACGCCGATAGTAAGTGTCTATCATATTCATATTGGCATTGGTTATCCAATATAATATCGAGCTGGAACAAATGGATATGAAAACTGTCTTCCTACATGAGGAATTAAAAAGCATATTTACGTAAAGCAACCAGAAAGTTTTGAAATACAAATGGCATAAAAATAAGGTTTGTAGGTTAAAGAGGTCGTTATACGGATTGAAACAGTCGCATGGGCAGTGGTATAATAAATTTGATTCTTTCATGGTGAGTAAGAAGTTTACTAAAAGTGAGTATGATCATTGTGTTTATTACAAGACACTAAATGATAAGAAGTTCATTATCTTAGTATTATATGTTGATGACATGCTTATTGCCAGTCATAGCATGTTTAAGATTGGCATACTAAAGACTCAACTATCAGGGACATTCAATATGAAAGATCTAGTGGCTGCAAAGATGGTTATCGGTATTGACATACACAAAGACAAGAAGATGAATAGGCTAGGTTATCTTAGGCAGAATACCTTGAGAAAGTACTAATGAAGTATGGGATGAATAAGGCAAAGTTGATCAACGTTCTCCATGCGACTCATTTTAAGCTATTTTCTGAACATTGTCTTAAAACAGATGAAGAAAAGCAGGATATGTCTTGCATGCCTTATTCAACTGCAGTTGACAGCCTAATGTATGTCATGGCTTGTATAAGACCAGATATTTCACATGCAGTGGGTGTTGTTAGTAGATACATGTATAACCCCTATAAGCAACATTGGGATGCAATGAAACGACTACTTCGATATATTCGAGGTACGCATGATTACGTCTTTTCATTTGAAAAATTAGGGGACAAGTTAGTAGGCCATGTGGATTCAGATTATGCAGGCAGTGTTGATGATAATAGAAGGTTGACTTCTGGTTATTAGTTTGTACTAACGGGTGGAGTGATCAATTAGATGTCGAAGCTTCAGTCTGTGGTGACTCTTTTCACGACCGAAGATGAGTATATAGTAGTGACAAAAGTGTTCAAGGAATGTGTTTAGTTGAGAGGAATGATAAATCAGTTAAGGCTTTAGTAGGAGGTCATGCCAATCAATTGTGGTAGCGAAAGCATGATCAATTTGGCCAAGAATTCTATTTTATCACTCACGTACTAAATATATTGATGTGCATTATCATTTTATCTAGCATATGCCTGATGAAAGAAGTATGACTCTAGAGAACATTTACGTAAGCGTGAATCCGTCTGACATGCTTACGAAGGTGGTTCCCATAGATAAGTTCAAATTCTGTACAACTTGATCTCTAAGCTTGGTGAAGGCATAAATAGAAGACGGAGTGTGCATGAGAAGCGATGATGGAGCTATGATGCAAGGCGGAATTAAAGATAATGATAAGAAGCTATAATGAATGAAGATTGAAGACATAATGGATATTGTTGTTGGTATATTAAATATGTCAATAACAAGGTATGTCAATGCCATCGATAGACCACTTGATGTCATCAACAGGTGCTCGATGCCATAAAAAAAATCCAGAAAATCCATGTTGGTTGCTAGAACATTTTAGTATTATTACTCGATGACATCGACGGATCCTTGATAGGTGGTCGATGTCATCAAAGTCCCATCAAAGATGCAAGCAGAATTGCGTGAGTGTGGAATTAGTTTCCTATAGCAAGTGTAACATTTAATATATCAAGTGTAATCCAAATTAGAGAGAGAGAGAGAGAGAGAGAGAGAGAGAGAAGTGTTATAGGGCTTTTTAATTCGTTTAGAAGGTTTCAAGAGCATAGATAGGACTTATAAAGGTGATTCAAGGCTTGTTCAAATCAGTAAGACTCTATCTCTTGTAATTTCTGTTTTCATAATGCATTACTCGTCACCTTATGCTGTGATTTTTTTCCGCAAGGATTTTTTCATGTAAAATTTGGATTGTTCTTGTTTGGACTTGGTTGTGCGATTGCTATTGTTTTACTTGATTCATTTATGAGTGTTTTCTTTTCAACCAATTACCTTATCCAAATAACTGCCCATATTACCCATGTAACAGCTTAGGGCCTGTTTGAATTTCCAAACCAATGGTAAATACATGGGGAATGTGTAATGATTACTCTTACATCTGTTTGAAAACTCATAGGTATTTCCGCTTGGAAAACCGGTCCAAATGGACTGGTTTAAAATTTTGGGCCCCATTGTGATATATATGATGTATCTGTGCCATCCATCCATTCTAGCATAACATTTTGAGGCATGAGCCAAAAAATGAGGGCGTTCCAACACTCAAGGGACCCACACTAAAGGAAACAGTGGCCCCAAAAAGTTTTTAAAGGTAGTTATTTGATTTCCTAAATCTTGTGGTGTGGCCCACTTGAGCTTCGGATCTTCCTCATCTTTTTTATGATGCCCTAATTTCAGTTGGAAAAATGAATGGACGGTGTGGATAAGCCACATATATCACCATGGGCCCTACGTATATTTCACAACATTATCGATTTTTGTGCCAAAAAAAACCAACGTCAAATCAAGCATCGATATTGCTGCTACAATTCCTCAAGGAAATCATTATTACTCTTTTCCCATGTATTTACCATTGGTTTAGAAATTCAAATAGGCCCTTAGTGGGTGTTACCCCTACCATATAGGGCCCACCTTGATGAATATATTTTATATCCATGTTGCTCAGCTCATTTTAAAACATTATCCTAAAACTTTTGTAGATTAAAATATCGAGTGGACCACATCGATAGAAAAAGCAATGAAGGATAATTAAAAGCTTTTTTACATGTCACAAAAGTTTGAGATCAAACTAATATTTGTTTTTTCCCTTCATCCATTTCAATAGCTTTATCGACAATTTAAATGAAAAATAAACATTATGTATCTACTTACTATGAGCCTTGGAAAGTTTTTAATAGTTAGTGTTATGGGAAAATTCGAAGTGCTCCGAGACCCGAAGAGCCACGCGAGTACCGTGGTGTCGAGAAACATTCGAGTAGTGTTGACGAGAAGAGCCTCTGAGCATGTGAGGCTCGGAGTGCCTCTCGAACGGTTTAACCTGAGGAAGACGTCCGAGAGATGAGACTTAATGAGGTCTTGCTCGATTTAATATTAACTCCGAGGTATGGTGTAACGCCCCGAAAAATCGGGGGTCGTGCATAGACTCGACTCCCGAGTTCCCGAGTGTCACTTATCATCAATTTTATAATTTTTTGATTAATCCAGTTTAAATGCGCAGCTTGGAATTTCTTGGAGCATGAAACACAACCACAACTAATCTACTGAAATGAAGAGATCAATATATACAGGTCTAAAGGAAAATAAAAGGGTCGCACAAGGCGTTGTCCAACAGAACAACAAAAGATAGTTAGGTCCAAAAAGAATAAAACTGAGCCCGCGGATCAGCAAAACCAAATCCAGTCTGATCTAGCCGATAGTGAGCCGTCCATCAGCTGCAAGTAGGAGAGTCCGTCCTCCTCGTCCAAGCTCGCCTTGCCAGGTTCCTCATGCCCTGAGTCACCTGCATCTATGAATGGGTCTGGTTGGTGTTTTAAAACACCGTCCCAGAGTGGGAGTGAGTGATCAACTCAGTGTGAACTATTGGTCTCAAGTTACAACATGCATCAATTGCAATATGAACTTAATGAAAAGCAGACAATCATCAACACCTAATAACTCTTATTTAAAATGCATGCATGCGGGATGATATGATGCATGCCCTCGCCACAACACTCCCTCAAGCGACTCCATCTAACGATCGCATATGACAACACTCCCTCAGAGCGACCTCGACTTCCGAGTCGCCACCCTAACTAATGCGTGCAATGCGATCGTGTTAGCCAAGTTATTAGTTAAGTCCATTCATCCAGCAGGTTGGGGATTCTGATTCACCCTACGTATCAATGCCCTAAGCTGGTTGCGAGGCCAAGACCCCATCAACGCGTGAGGCCGAGACCTCGCGGTCCATGATCCCGTCGGGTTCCTCATCCCCGACACCAAGCACATGAGGAGTGCCGAAAGGAAGGGATCGCTCGCGGTCACTACGGGGAGGCGCGGTACCCCAGCGTAGGCCGACAGCTCGGACATAGTGTCCCATTCCACCATGCCCGGCTCACGAGGCTGTGGACCAGTTTCAAGTGAATTTTTGATGGGCTACAACGGTTGTAGGGTGGTTCAGGTTCCATACATATGTGACCAAATAGGGTTAACATACATGATTGGTCAGATAGTAGGCTAGACCGCACGAGTCAAGCGAGCGTGAGACGAGTGACCTCGGGCACAAAAGACCCATGTAGTCGAACTACAGCCACCCAAACACACCCGCCCAAACTCACGAGTTTAGCCTCAAGGCGGTCCTACCCTTGGAGCCCCCTTCGCTCTCCTCATGTTTCCTGACCAACCCAAGGTAATGAGGGTTATCCATAATAAGCCGACTATGCAAACTATCACTAGCATGTCATCATCATACTCCATACATATCAGTCATACGAATTAGATGTTCCTAGCATGCAATCAAGAAATATAGTGCATGTAAGGTGTGTGGGTGTGTGTGTGAGGAAGTTACGCACTCCCTCCATCTCAAGCCATCATATGCATAAGGGTAATGGAAGCATACACAACATGGACCAATAACATGTGAAAGAATGACACGGCATAAGCATATTATCATCCATACACGAAATCATGTGAGCAACAAATAACATCATGAAGAACCATCATGCATATCCATACAATTTCAAGAACCTACAATTCCTAGGGGTTCTCTAGACTTTCAAATATACCAACCAAGCATTCAAAATCATTAAGCTAGTACTACAATTGGTGCTAGGCCACCTAAGATTAATAGTCCGCACCTTGTGATTCGTTGGAGGCTCAAAAATGACCTAGGAATGAGGGTTTTGGAGGTTGGCCGACCGGAATCCCTAAAACAATTCAAACATGAGAGAAATCCATGCATTTTCTTCTTCAATACAAGGATTTCAAGAGAAATGAGTGAGGGATCTTACCTAGATGGCCCATGGACGATTTTCGGTGGTTGTGGTGTAGGGATTCTTCTTGGAGAAGGTGTAGAAGGTTGTGGGTTTGATACTCTTGGGCCCCACCTTGATTGAGAGTCCACCATGCCTTCTTCCCTCTCTCTTTCTTCTCCTTTCTCCTCTTTCTCTTCTCCCTTTTCTCTCTTCTAGGGTAAAATTCGTATGGGGAGAGGGGTGCCCAAATGAGGCCCTTTTTATAATTCCATATTTGGTGAAAAAGGCCCCAAGCTTCCATAATTTCCTAAAATAGACTTATGGGACTCCCTATTGGTGTTGGGGTGGCCCTAACACCCCTCTAACCACCAAATTCGGCGTGTAGTTGTCTCCTAACCCTACTAGGGTCCATGCAAAAATTGAGGACGAACGGATGAACGGTTATATGATCTGGAAGGGCGCCACCGACCTTTAAGTGGCCCTGTGGGACCCATTTCGGTGATTGGAATAGTTCTGGGGGTCTTCTGGCCATCAAACTTATAGGTTAAGTGATCCATGGCCCGATGAAGGGCCGTGCAAAATTTGGGAGCGATCGGATATAGGGTTTGATCGCACGGGTCCGATTTGCGATCGACGGTCATCGTGCCACGATCGGGCCCCAGATTTGGTGAACGGGCGTTGAAAAATATATCAAACCATTACCGTAAATTTGGAAGAAATCCGATGGTTGGAAAGTCTCACATTTCAATTTCCTTGATCAGTGCCAGATTTCAATTCTGGCACTGGTGGGGTGCATGGGGCCCCTGCCAGATCCCACTTCTGGGCGTCTGCCGGAGTTGCGGTCCGCGATGGCATTCAAGCCCAGTGAGACCAACGGCCACACCAAGTTTTAGAATTTTCCGACCATCCTCGGTCGATGTGCGTCCAACACAAGCGGTCAATGATGTGTAAACAGCCATCTGGCTTGGTGGCCCACACCAGGCCTTATCACGGCCAGTCAGACCTATTAAATTGGGCTAATCTTGGATTAATTAACTCGTGTATAAGCTAACATTGAGTGCTAATGGTCAGTACGTGATAGTATAAGTTAATTAAAAAAAATATCAAGAATTTTTGGAAATCCAAAACAGTGAAAATTCGGGATGTTACAATCTACCCCCCTTAAAAATAATTTCGTCCCCGAAATTGCCTAAGGGTAGTAAGTAAAGGTTTCATTATTTCATTTGCCTAGGTTTTGTTGAATTCAAGTTCATATGCATGGTAAGGTGTGTACTATTTATACTAGTTTGGCTCATTCTAGTCTACCCCCCTTAAAAGTTTTCGCCTTTGAGGTTTGAATACAAATGTCAAAATCATTATTATCGTATTAAGAGGTTGTTGGTAAAGTTTACCTAATGATGGTATATTCTACTCTTTTAGGATTGGGCTAATACGGAAAGACAGTTGTGGTAGGCTTTGATCCCATACGTCGATCCTCTGCCTGACCAGGGTAGAAAGATCGTTGTATCCCTTCCTAGCCCTGGTAGATCATGGTCTTCTGCTCGGTCAAAGCAGTGAGTCCGTTGGTGTTCACCCAGGATTAAGAATTGGGTCAAGCCGCGAATACATCGCAAGTGTATGGTCCCGTGATTCCGTAGTCCGATCAATCTTAACATTTGGAAGACATCAAAATTCTTTAACAGTTCAAGCTTCACATTCATAATATTTTTGTGGGTGGTGAGTTTCCCGCGATGCTTATGATCAAACGACTGTCCTAGAGGGGTTTCCATGACCTTAAGGTTCCTCTTGACATTACCATTTTGATCCTATGGTTAGTGAGTTATGAGCAAATCACGTTTTGGTTTCATAAATTTTAACAGGAAAGGAAGAATCGAAAGTTTTAAGGTATTCTGGTGGTTTAGAGTGCTAATAACGTTAAGATGGACACAGTAAGGCAATCATACATACAAGCATTTATAAGGTGACAAGAAAATTCAAAAACAATCCATACGTTCATATTAAATTCAAAGTGCCATTAGTATGGCTAGTTACATCATACAACATGGATTACATAGTTTTCTAGACATTCCAAACATAAGGGAAAAAACAACTTAGTCAAGCAAACGTCCTAACTATCCTTCAATACAAGCAGGTAGACCTAATCGACTTAAAGCAAACCACTAATTATCGGAAAGGTTATGCTACTACTCTTCCAGATCGGGCAAAGATGGGGGTACTTCTTCCACATGAGGGAAGGAATCACTGGAATGGGGAAGAAGGAAGTAACAGTTGCTAGGAATGCCATTTTCCTCGGCAGGGAAATGGATTTTGGATGAGAATGTAGGTGAGGGTGGGAGGGGAGATCCTAAGGATGGGTTTGGGAAGGACTTGAAAATGTGTTTAGAATTTGTTTGGGGAAAGTGGGGTGGAATGGGTTTGAGAAAATGAAATTTGAGATGAGCTAGAGTGAAGAGGATTGATGTTGGGTTTCGAGAGTAAATGGGTGAATGGAGTGGGATTGAGGAAGGTTGGAATGTGTATTTGAGATGAATTGGTGGGAGTAGAGGAGGGATTGGGATGAATATTGTGTTGGGTTTTAGAAGTGGTTGTGTAAGTGGGGTTCGATGAAAGGGGTTTGAGATGGGTTATGGAAACGAAGTTTGGAGATGGGAAAAGTGTTGAGAATGAGTTTGAAGTATGGAGAGTTGGGAATGGAGTTTGAAGTGAATGAGCGAATAAGCTTTGTATGGATATTTTGTGGGTTTTGGGATTGAAGGAGGGTTTAGGGAAAGTATGTAGGAAATGAGGTTGGATTAAGCATGAGAAGAGAAAATAAGGGTTTGGAGTGAAGGAGTAAAGGGGATGTGGCTCAAGTGAATAGGTTTTGAGGATTGAAAGATGGAATGTTGAGAGGGTTGTGGAAGATGTGGTTTGGGTATGAAGAAGAAGAAATGGGTTTTGGAGAAGAAGAAGAGAAGTGGTGGAAGTGGGATGTCTTTGTATGGTTTTCTTGGAAATGGATTGAATCTTGGAGAGGGAGAGGGTTCTCCCCTAGGGTGTGGGAGTAGTAGGGGATATTTTGGGGTAAGAAATTGGGTATTAGTGCCCTTAAGTTGCAAGAGAGGAAGACCCCACTCGTGTGAACAATGAAAGGGAGGAGGGGACCCATCTTTTGTAACGTTTCTTATACTTTTAGTATCTGGATATATTTTAAAATTTTTATGATGATTTAACACCAAGTTTTAAGTCATCCTAGAAAATTTCATATCATTTAGAGTTGTAGATAAATTATTAAAATTCTAGGAGCAACAGCTGTCCGAAATTAAAAAATTTTGGACAGTTGATAGAACAGTTTAATTTTAACTATATTATAATTTTTATTTTATTTGTTTCTCATTTTTATATAAAACTAGACTCATCAAGCTTCAATATGGCTTTTGAATCACCTAAATCGGAGTTGTAACGAGAGAGATATGAATTTTTGAAGTTGACCTAAAATTTACAGAAATTCTGGCGGGGCAACACAGGTCGGCGGGGTGGAAACGCGGGTCGGCGGGGTGGAAACGCGGGTGGCGGGGTGAAAACGCGGCAGCGGCGGGGGCCACGCGGCTCGCTGGAGCGTCGGCGGGGTGGCAACGCCGCTGGCGGGGCGAAAACGCGGGCCCGGCGGGGTGGGCGGCGGGGTGAAAACGCGGGTCGGCGGGGTGACCCCCCCGATTTTTGACCCGGAGGTCCGTTGGCATTCCCGGGCGTCGGAAAAGCTCCCCGGGAAGTTCCATATATGATTTTGGGGTAGAACGAGATGATCTACGCAATGGGCCTATCCATTTTATGAGATTCCTCCCGGTTAGAGGTCAAAACTTGATTTTTCTACGGTTTCACTATTTCCGGTGAAATTTCATTCACCCCTACTTAATTGTCCCCGAATGGGTTTGAACTATCATGTTCAGCCCGGTATTAGTTCATTTGGACTTGGACGATGATTTCGACCATCAACCTTTCGATTTCCAGCTCGCTCCTAACAATGTACAGGGGAATTAAAGAACGGAGTGATGGTAGGTGAAGGTTTTAAGGAGATAAGTTGAAAAAAGGAATTTAGACTTAGGCCTGTTTGGCTAGTGGCATTAAACTGTACCAAATGGGATTTCAATACTAATCCCAACTCAAAATTGAAAATGGCATGTCTGGAATGAGTGGGGGATGTGGTTCAAAATTAATATCCTAGGCTTGTTAGAGGAGTCTTGTGTTGGGAAGTGTAATGCGGGATTTCCAAATCCCTTGACGAAGAATTTCTAAGTATAATTTGGAAGGAAACCCAGGATTCACCCTTAATTGAATACATGTCAACAGGGCATCATGGAACATGGGATGCTCCCATCCCAAGGACAATACCTTACCCACATTTATCGCTACTCTAAAATTTATTTCACCCTAATCCCACTTATTCCAGTTAGCCCACAGTCCCTTAGGGATTAGGTGGACTGGAATAGTTAAATTTCCTACTTAGTTGAATTAAGTCTTACCGTCAAGTTCCCAAATTCTTGTCCGAGGACGGGCCGAGGCACTGTAGGACTCTCGAATCCCTCTCTAGCGTCACTATTACTCTCACTACCCAACTCTAACACTCTGGAAGTCTCACCTTCCGTTTAAGACTGTCAACTTAGGAACTGGGGTGGTTCCTAGCATTTTCGTGTTTTCCATTGCGTTTCCTGTCACGTCAGCGGACGCGTTAGTGAGTTCATGACCCATGGCCCAAGGGATTCCAAACTATTGCTCTGATACCAACTGTAACGCCCCGAAAAATCGGGGGTCGTGCATAGACTCGACTCCCGAGTTCCCGAGTGTCACTTATCATCAATTTTATAATTTTTTTGATTAATCCAGTTTAAATGCGCAGCTTGGAATTTCTTGGAGCATGAAACACAACCACAACTAATCTACTGAAATGAAGAGATCAATATATACAGGTCTAAAGGAAAATAAAAGGGTCGCACAAGGCGTTGTCCAACAGAACAACAAAAGATAGTTAGGTCCAAAAAGAATAAAACTGAGCCCGCGGATCAGCAAAACCAAATCCAGTCTGATCTAGCCGATAGTGAGCCGTCCATCAGCTGCAAGTAGGAGAGTCCGTCCTCCTCGTCCAAGCTCGCCTTGCCAGGTTCCTCATGCCCTGAGTCACCTGCATCTATGAATGGGTCTGGTTGGTGTTTTAAAACACCGTCCCAGAGTGGGAGTGAGTGATCAACTCAGTGTGAACTATTGGTCTCAAGTTACAACATGCATCAATTGCAATATGAACTTAATGAAAAGCAGACAATCATCAACACCTAATAACTCTTATTTAAAATGCATGCATGCGGGATGATATGATGCATGCCCTCGCCACAACACTCCCTCAAGCGACTCCATCTAACGATCGCATATGACAACACTCCCTCAGAGCGACCTCGACTTCCGAGTCGCCACCCTAACTAATGCGTGCAATGCGATCGTGTTAGCCAAGTTATTAGTTAAGTCCATTCATCCAGCAGGTTGGGGATTCTGATTCACCCTACGTATCAATGCCCTAAGCTGGTTGCGAGGCCAAGACCCCATCAACGCGTGAGGCCGAGACCTCGCGGTCCATGATCCCGTCGGGTTCCTCATCCCCGACACCAAGCACATGAGGAGTGCCGAAAGGAAGGGATCGCTCGCGGTCACTACGGGGAGGCGCGGTACCCCAGCGTAGGCCGACAGCTCGGACATAGTGTCCCATTCCACCATGCCCGGCTCACGAGGCTGTGGACCAGTTTCAAGTGAATTTTTGATGGGCTACAACGGTTGTAGGGTGGTTCAGGTTCCATACATATGTGACCAAATAGGGTTAACATACATGATTGGTCAGACAGTAGGCTAGACCGCACGAGTCAAGCGAGCGTGAGACGAGTGACCTCGGGCACAAAAGACCCATGTAGTCGAACTACAGCCACCCAAACACACCCGCCCAAACTCACGAGTTTAGCCTCAAGGCGGTCCTACCCTTGGAGCCCCTTCGCTCTCCTCATGTTTCCTGACCAACCCAAGGTAATGAGGGTTATCCATAATAAGCCGACTATGCAAACTATCACTAGCATGTCATCATCATACTCCATACATATCAGTCATACGAATTAGATGTTCCTAGCATGCAATCAAGAAATATAGTGCATGTAAGGTGTGTGGGTGTGTGTGTGAGGAAGTTACGCACTCCCTCCATCTCAAGCCATCATATGCATAAGGGTAATGGAAGCATACACAACATGGACCAATAACATGTGAAAGAATGACACGGCATAAGCATATTATCATCCATACACGAAATCATGTGAGCAACAAATAACATCATGAAGAACCATCATGCATATCCATACAATTTCAAGAACCTACAATTCCTAGGGGTTCTCTAGACTTTCAAATATACCAACCAAGCATTCAAAATCATTAAGCTAGTACTACAATTGGTGCTAGGCCACCTAAGATTAATAGTCCGCACCTTGTGATTCGTTGGAGGCTCAAAAATGACCTAGGAATGAGGGTTTTGGAGGTTGGCCGACCGGAATCCCTAAAACAATTCAAACATGAGAGAAATCCATGCATTTTCTTCTTCAATACAAGGATTTCAAGAGAAATGAGTGAGGGATCTTACCTAGATGGCCCATGGACGATTTTCGGTGGTTGTGGTGTAGGGATTCTTCTTGGAGAAGGTGTAGAAGGTTGTGGGTTTGATCCTCTTGGGCCCCACCTTGATTGAGAGTCCACCATGCCTTCTTCCCTCTCTCTTTCTTCTCCTTTCTCCTCTTTCTCTTCTCCCTTTTCTCTCTTCTAGGGTAAAATTCGTATGGGGAGAGGGGTGCCCAAATGAGGCCCTTTTTATAATTCCATATTTGGTGAAAAAGGCCCCAAGCTTCCATAATTTCCTAAAATAGACTTATGGGACTCCCTATTGGTGTTGGGGTGGCCCTAACACCCCTCTAACCACCAAATTCGGCGTGTAGTTGTCTCCTAACCCTACTAGGGTCCATGCAAAAATTGAGGACGAACGGATGAACGGTTATATGATCTGGAAGGGCGCCACCGACCTTTAAGTGGCCCTGTGGGACCCATTTCGGTGATTGGAATAGTTCTGGGGGTCTTCTGGCCATCAAACTTATAGGTTAAGTGATCCATGGCCCGATGAAGGGCCGTGCAAAATTTGGGAGCGATCGGATATAGGGTTTGATCGCACGGGTCCGATTTGCGATCGACGGTCATCGTGCCACGATCGGGCCCCAGATTTGGTGAACGGGCGTTGAAAAATATATCAAACCATTACCGTAAATTTGGAAGAAATCCGATGGTTGGAAAGTCTCACATTTCAATTTCCTTGATCAGTGCCAGATTTCAATTCTGGCACTGGTGGGGTGCATGGGGCCCCTGCCAGATCCCACTTCTGGGCGTCTGCCGGAGTTGCGGTCCGCGATGGCATTCAAGCCCAGTGAGACCAACGGCCACACCAAGTTTTAGAATTTTCCGACCATCCTCGGTCGATGTGCGTCCAACACAAGCGGTCAATGATGTGTAAACAGCCATCTGGCTTGGTGGCCCACACCAGGCCTTATCACGGCCAGTCAGACCTATTAAATTGGGCTAATCTTGGATTAATTAACTCGTGTATAAGCTAACATTGAGTGCTAATGGTCAGTACGTGATAGTATAAGTTAATTAAAAAAAATATCAAGAATTTTTGGAAATCCAAAACAGTGAAAATTCGGGATGTTACATATGGTCTTGAACTTAATCGGAAGAGGAGCGACTGGGAAGAGTGGAGCGGCTATTACGGTGCCCCACTACTGCACGATCAATTTGGCCAAGATCACCGAGCAGAAGGTGACTGATTCCATCATCTGTCGATTTGGCATTCCGCATACCATTGTCTCAAACAACAGAAAACAGTATGATAATGACGAGTTCAGGAGCATGTGTCAAGGGCTTGGCATCAAGAACGCCTACTCGTCACCATAGCATCCCCAGTCGAATGGACAGGTAGAGGCAGTGAAGAAAATAATAAAGGGTTATCTCAAGACCAAACTGAAAAAAGCTAAGGGCGCGTGGGTCGACAAGCTACCATTTGTGTTATGGGCGTACAGAACGACAACTCGGACTGCCACAGGGGAGACGCCATTCTCCCTCTCATACGGAGCAGAGGTTGTCGTCCCGGTCGAGATAGGGCTTCTCACCGCCCGAGTGCAATCTTATTGCGAAGGACAAAACGTAGATCAAATGTTAATGAGCCTCGACCTGGTGGAAGAACGAAGAGAAGTCGTCCGACTATGGATCGCAGCTCGACATCAGCAAGTCGCCCATTTCTACAACTCAAGGACCAAAGCAAGACGATTCCGACATGGGGACCTCGTCTTGCGTCGTGTGTTCCAAAACACGTCGGAGCTCGGAGTAGGATCCCTAGGGCCTAATTGGGAGGGCCCCTACCGAGTTGTCAGCTCGGCGAAGCTCGAATCTTACCAACTCGAGACTCTGGAAGGACCCCCTCTACCGCATTCGTGGAATGTCGAGCACTTGAAAATCTACTACTCTTAAAAGTAGCAATGTAAGGGTTGACGTGTTTCGTCGAAAGTCTACTGTTTTAATAAAAAAGTAATGTTCTAGAAAAAGCTTTTCGGATCTACACAATCTACCAGGACCCCCACGAGGGAAAATGTCCTGCGGCAAGGTCGGTCGTCGGATTGGTCGACCCATCTCCCGGATACGATATGAGGAACCATATCTCATGTGCAGAGACGGAGCTCCTCGGCGAGTAGACTCTTATAAAGGAGATCAGCTCGTCTCACGACAAACAATCGACAGATTAACAGTCATTATCATTCAACTATCGACACATAAAAGAGCATGTCATCAAACCAAGGATTAGTTACCCATAAAATCACCATCCACAAAGCATCCAAAAAATTATCATCTAGGAAGGAAAAAGATTAAAAACTACTCGGCAGGAGGGTTGGGGTCGATAGGCTGAGGAGCAGGGGGAGCCTCAGAGTCGGGAGGAGGATCCTCAGTATCGAGAGCCTGACAAGTCTGACCTCTGTCGGTTGGCCCCTCGGCATCCTCAGTGGCAAGAGCATCAAGATTGATGTCTGGGTGTAGCTCTCAGACGTCATCAATACAAGCGTTGTAGCCGCAGAAGTAAAACTTGTTGGCTTCGGCGGTCCGATCCGCTGAGGACTTGAATGCTTCAACAGTAACAGCAATCATCGAGGTGATTGAAACCTCGGATTCTGCACGCTGGGCCACCATTGCCCCCTCGACTGCGACCTTCAATTCCTCCGCAGCATCAACTTTTACCCGTTCTAGCTCAGCCACCAGACGAACATTATCCCCTTCAACCGAACCGAGGCGAGCTTTGACCTCCACAAGCTGGGCTTGGAACTTGATAGCATCCCCCTGATACAGCAACACTCTCAGCTTCTCCCCGAACAGTAAACCCTGAAGCTCCTCCCATTCCGCTCGAAGTGATCTGACTTCACTTTGGAGGGCTTTTATCTCCATGTCCTTTCCGGTTATTTTCCTCAATCTCTCTCGAGTCGACAGGAGCATTGGTATGGCCTGAATAGAGGTAAGAGTATGAGTCGGGAACAATTTTAAAATAGTAGGGAGGGGAATATTCGTACGAGAACTACCTTGTAGTAGACAGAAGCAATGTCGTTGATGAAGGATTCGTGCCGCTTGGTGAGGAGGTCGGCAATCGAATCTTCAGGGGCATGCTTTGCTGCCTAGTTGACCAAACCGGACATATGATAGCCCGGAGGAAATCTCGACCTTCCAACATCAGGAGCCTTTGGGTGAGGGGCAAACCCTACCGCCTCACCTGTACCGCTGGCGACAGAGGCATGAGCCTCGGCCATTGCGACGCCTTCATCCCCAGAGGGGAGATCATGACATCAGCAGCTCGGATGGCTTCGCGCTCAGAAGATGATGGGATTGCAATGCAGGGCTGTTGGGAGGCAGGCGGGGGAATTTTGGGGGCTTGAGGGGCTGTGGCAGGTTGTAAGGTCCGAGCGATCCTGGATCCGAATGCAGTTACCGTCCCAACTCTCGCAGCATCGATTGGAGCTGCAGCAACAGAAATTGAAGCCTCGCCTCGAGTCCCCTGCACCTTCTGAGGAGTTATCTTCACTCGAGGTTCGGCAAGCAACATATCTTTGAGGGGCAGAGGTTTCCTCTTCCTAGATCCAATTGCCCTGGCCATATCTACACAAACGACAGCAAATTAGAAAGCTCCTGAATTCAGGGGTCAGTAGCATGATGAAGAGATACTCACTTAGAGCAGAGGGAAGCAGCTTAAGTCTGCAGAGTCCGGACAGATGCAAATTGTCCGGAGTAATCAAATAATGACAAACGCGTTGCTCTTTTGTGCATAGCCTCGCTCTGGCGATCTAAATCTTTTGTAGAGAAGATAGCTTGGGAGCTCCCTTTGGGTATTCTACAAAACAAAAAGGGGGGAGGAGTCGGATTGGAAAGTAAGGAAGGAGGTTAACACTATTCAAGTTCCGACCTAGGAGAGCGAATCTAGTTGACACTCAAACTCGTTGATTCCTCAGCTCGGCCACAAGTGCTTCCCATTCGCCTGAGGCCCAGAACCACTTGTTCTTCCAATCTTTGTTGGAAGAAGAGAGTTTTAGGACAAAGCCTAAACCCTGGCTGGCATGAGCACCAAAGTAGTACCAGTATCGCTCGTTGCGGTCATGCTTGGCCTAGTAGAGCGTCAAAAACTAGTCAGGAGTCAGTTCCTGGTTCCTAGCTTAGTGTCATATGATGTACGACACCATCAGTATTCTCCATGAATTGGGGAGGAGTTGGCCCTGGGTCAATCTCAGACGCGCGATCAGGGCCCGAATGAAGGGGTGCAAAGGAAGCTGGAGCCCACATTGCAGTGCACAAAGGAAAATGACGACATCACCCTCAGCGGGGTCCCCTGGGGTGTCGTGGGGGGCGGGCACACGAATGTGGATGGAGTTGGGGATTTGAAATTCTTCTTGAACCCAGTCCATCTGGGATTCGACGAGCACCGAGCCCCCGATGACAAGCTTGGTAGCCCGACCACCCGAAGGACCATCAGTAGCTCTCCCTTGTGGATCTCGGGGTATCTTTTTCTTACCCTTTAGACAAGCTTGGGGCTTAGACCCTTGGCCCCTGGTGGGCGGGGGATAGAGAGGTACTGCCTCTATTGGCCCCTCGGATGCGTCTGGCGTAGAATCCGAGCCCTCTCGTTTGGACTCAACCTCATAATCGTATACTTCTCGGTTCTCTTCCGAGCCATTTGACATGGTGAAGAATTGGTATCGAAAATAAGTTCAAGAGGCCGGGAGTAGAGATCGACTCACCGAAAATTGTTTCCTCATATCATCAGAAATCGTCACTTCAAATCACCGGAAATCGCCTACTCAGGGGAACCTCAACTGCAAATGCCTTAAGAGAAAATGGAAAATTAGAGTTCTCCGGGGCATGAGGGCTTATAAAGCCTAAGGGCACCCTCTGCATTTATGGCAAAGCGATACGACTACAGTCAAACCGTAGTGAACTGACTTCGCAAGACACGTGGTGGTGCACTATTGGCCGAGCACCGTCGAACCACGTGCTACAAGCATCGGGCAGCTGAAGCGATGTTGTTCTATCCTCTGTAGTCCGCGTGTCAGTTTCATGATCAATATGACGATTCGAAATCATAATCGTTGCCACGCATTCGCCCCTTATGGGTCCGCATACGAAGAGCCTCGACAATGCACATTCTCGACAATAGAATCATAATTGTAGCCGTACGTATTAAACGGGCCGACGGTTCACAGCTCGAGGGGTTGTGCACGATTTTCCCCATATATTTACTCTCTGACTTCACGTCCGAATTCAAAGAGTTGGAGGCTTCTTTTACAAGAAAATCCGAAGTGCTCCGAGACCCGAAGAGCCATGCGAGTACCGAGGTGTCAAGAAACATTCGAGTAGTGT
This sequence comes from Magnolia officinalis, assembly GCA_021015155.1. Taxonomy (NCBI): domain Eukaryota; kingdom Viridiplantae; phylum Streptophyta; class Magnoliopsida; order Magnoliales; family Magnoliaceae; genus Magnolia; species Magnolia officinalis. Next base: position 11,262,295 of record JAJHSJ010000018.1, on the reverse strand, counting down.
GAACGAGAAGAGCCTCTGAGCAGGTGAGGCTCGGAGTGCCTCCCGAACGGTTTAACCTAAGGAAAACGTCCGAGAGATGAGACTTAATGAGGTCTTGCTCGGTTTAATATTAACTCCGAGGTATGGTCTCGGACTTAATAGGAAGAGGAGCGACTGTGAAGAGTGGAGTGGCTATTACGGTGCCCCACTACCGCACAATCAACTAGGTAACCATATAACCTCCAATATCTGCATGTCCTTCGGTCGTGGTTAATGGCTAAGATTGCACCGAATTTTATGGACACATCTATCCCAGTTGAAAGGTATAAATAGTAATCAAACACATAAAAACAGGTACGACAAAAATCTCTCACCCAAATCCCTACTACACTTAGACCCAGATTCCTAGCCTGACTTTGGCATTGGAGGGTCCCCTGCTCTAGCCAAGGTCTCCTTTGTCTTCCATTTGTGCTGGTATTTAGAGGTCGGAGTCCAAGCTCGAAGCTTGGTGCGGGTGAACCAGATTTGTGCATCAACAGTTAGCATTCAATCATCATTGTTTCTTATGGTGTGATCACCTGAGATTTGGATGTGCTTAATTTTTAGGATCACATCTTAAAACGGGTTAACGGATGGACGGAGTGAATATACAACATATCATTAAAGTGGGCTATACAATAATCTACTAAGTTGTTACTGGGCTAATACCCAATCCGTGCCCGTCCAACATTACCTTTTATTTACTTTATAATACTGTATCGAATTGCGTACTGAGTAGAGCTGGGCATCAGTTCGGATTGGATCGGATTGGGTCCAACTCGACCCGATTTGAAGTCTCAATGGCTTGACCCGAACTCGATCCGATTCGGGACCGAGTCCGGGTCACCTAACTCGGACCGATCCAATACATGGTTGGCCTGACCCGAACCGAGTCCGACTCGATCAGGGAAATCGAGTTGGATCGGGTTCGGTAGGATTCAGATTGTATGAATTTAATCCAACTGTTTCATGTGGTGTGGTTCACTTCAGCCTTTAATATACCGCCTTTTTGTGCTCAAGGCCTAAAATGATATGTCAAAATGGATGAACGGCTTAGATAAAACATATACATCAAGATGGGCCCCACGTGGCTCTGAAAGAACTCTCTGTTACCGTATCCATCCTTTCACCGGGTGTTGACGTGCACTGCACGAAAGCGCAGTGAGTGCTTTTCACGCAAGTCAGTAATGATGTTAACAAGTTCTGTGGGTCTGATAATGAGGTATGTGTTATATCCAAACTGTCCATCCATTTGGCGAGCTCGTCATAAGGTTTGAGACGAAAAATAAGACATATCTAACTATCAAGTGGACCACACGAGATGTTTAACGGTGAAAATCATTCTCTGCTGCTATTTGTGGTGTTGTCCAGATGATCTTTGGATATTATTCATTTTTTGGATAATACTCTACAATGATTTTTAAAAATATATGAACGGTGTAGATATAATAAATACATTACTGTGGGGCCCATATAACTTTGATCTCCTTTGAACCGTCCGTACAACTCGGAGCTCGAGGAGCGTCAGTCTCACCTTCGCACGCCACGTACCTAGCCAGCAGCTGCCAGCTAGCCTAGGCTATGGAAGCGGATTGCGTACTGAGTAACTCAGTACGCTAAGCGTATTGAGTAAACTCTATGAGGTCCACCGTGATTTGCATATTTTATCTACTCCGTCCATCCATTTTAACAGATAATTTTATGGTTTCGTCCCAAAAATGAGATATATCCATATCTCAAGTGGACCTCGCCACGGGAAATAGTGTGAATTGAAATTCTACCGTTGAAAACTTCTTGGGGCCCACAGAAGTTTTGGATCAAGCTAATATTTGTTTTTTACCTTCATCCGTGTCCGCGTAATCTTATGAACAAGTTGGATGACAAATAAAAATCACTGTGGGCCCTAGCAAGGTTTCAATGGTGGAAGTCATTATTCACATTGTTTCTTAAAGTGTGGTCCACTTAAGCTTTGGGAATACTTCTATTTTAGACTCAACCACTAAAATGATCTCGAAAAATGGATGGACGGCGTGGATAACCCACATACATTCATGGTAGGCCCAACTGAGTTTACTCGGTACGATAAAAGCATACTGAGTAACTCAATACGCAATCTTATTTCCTGCTACAGCAGTAGCTGCTAGCTGGTGTGTGGTAGTGACGCCTGACGGATTGGCTACTTCGTTTGGTGATCTGTGGACCCCACCATGATGTATGTATTTCATCGATGCCGTTCATCCATTTTTACAGATCATTTTAAGGCCTAATACAAAATATTAGAGGGATAAAAATCTCAGGTGGACCACACCATGGGAAAACAATAATGATTGGATATCCTCCATTAAAATCCTCCTAAGGCTCTGGATCGGGTCAGATTTGATCAAATCGGATCCATTCGGATCGGGTTTCGGATCGGATCGGTTCAGATTGACCACGATCCGATCCCGATCGAAAATCATTCGGATCTAAAATACTTAACTCGATCTGCACCGATCCAGGCCGTTGGTACGGTTAGGATCGGATCGGATCGGATCTACCGGATCGGATCTGTTTTGCCCACCTCTAGTCCAGAGTTACTCAGTATGCTCCTATTGTATTGAGTAAACTCAGTTGGGCCCACCCTGATTGTATGTGGTCTATCCACGCCTTCCATCCATTTTTTCATCTAATTTAAGGTGTTGAGCCCAAAATTGTAGCATATCTAAACATCAAGTGGATCATACCACTGAAAACAGTGGGGATAATGATGTCTACCATTGAAACCTTGTTAGGCCCAGAGTGATGTTTATTTGTGTCCAACCTGTTCATAAGAACATACAAACATGGATGAAGGGAAAACACAAATATACGCTTGATCTAAAACTTCTGTGGCCCCAAGATTTTTACAACGGTAGATGTTCAATTCAACTGTTTCCTGTGGTGTGGTACATTTGATCATTGTATATGCTTAAATTTTGGGCTCAAGCCCTAAAATTATCTGTTAAAATGGATGGACGGTGCCGATAAAATACATATACATAAATCATGGTGGACCTCACATAGTTACTCACTAGGCAGTCCGCTTCCCGGGACATGAGTCTTAAAGATCAAGCAGATAATTTTTTTTTTTTTTTTTTTTTAAAGAACCTCATGTGGGCCACATGGCACACAAAAAGCAGGATTGAACGATCACCGTTAAAAACTTTGTGGGGCACATAAGTTTTGTATCAGGATTGAAAAAAGACCATTGGATATTTTTCATTGTTAACCGTCCAATAAATGTCCACCAATCCGATGGTCAGATTATCAAATGTGCGTGATGTTTTGCTGATGATGCATCTAACTAGTAACGTTAATTTGGACGGTTTAGTTTCATTTGGTTCTAACCAATTTCTAAGTGCCTGCGTATGATCAATCGCAATCTACAGTGTTTTTCTCTTCGTACAATACTTCTCGTCGTGGAGCCACTGCGACTTCTATGTTCAATCTACTCCGTCCATCAGTTGCTACGGATCATTTTAGAACATGACCTAAAAAATCAGTTACATCCAAAACTCAAGTGGGCCACGCAACAGTAAACGGCAGGGATGGGGACGCCGAATGTTGAAATAGAGCCGTAAAAAAGGAAAGCAGATTGAAATAGGTTAGTAATCGATCGGTTGCGTGAAAAATGGATGGGCCAGATTCAAAAGGCAAAACTCAAGAGCTGGTCTATAGCCATCCTCGTAGTGGCCCATGAAATCAACGCTCGTGATCAGCATAAAGCTTTACCTGGTATGCTGAGGCGGCAATGCCTGCATATATGAAGTGGACCCCACCAAGAGCAGCCCTCTTGCGTTCAAATCTCCCCACCCAAAACCCCTTCATTCACAAACTCCGGAATTCCCGAGATCTCATAACTACAATCTCAACCCATTCCACCATCCTCAAATCCGGACTCTCCAACGACACTTTCACAAACAACCATCTCCTGAATTCTTACCTGAAATTTCACCAAACAGAGCATGCACGCCAACTGTTCGATGAAATGCCCCAACGAAATGTCGTCTCATGGACTGCTCTGATGGCCGGATACATCGACGTGGGCCAACCCGACGAGGCCCTCTGCCTCTTTAACAAAATGCCCCGAAACGAGATTCGGCCGAACGCCTTCACTCTTGCAACAGCTGTGAACTCTTGCTCGGTACTCTCTGATTTAAAGACAGGTCGAAAAATCCACGCCCATGCTGAGATTTCCGGTTTCCGATTGAACCTTGTAGTCTCAACTGCTCTTATTGATATGTATGGGAAGTCGAATGATGTCGATAATGCTCGACGGGTTTTCGATGAAATGGTGGATAAGAATGTTGTTTCTTGGACTTCCATGATTTCGGCCTATGCCCAGAATGCACATGGCCATGACGCACTTGAACTGTTTGGGGAATTGCTCCGAGAAGGCCCTGCAGCAACAACTCCAAACCACTTCACGTATGCAAGTGTTCTCAATGCGTGCGCAAGCTTGGGTAGATTAGCTGTGGGGAAGGCAACACATGTGGCTGTGATTCGCTTTGGTCACCATGTGAACAATGTCGTCGCGAGTGCGCTCGTTGACATGTATGCAAAATGCGGGTGTATTGGTTATGGCGACAAGGTGTTTCGGCAGATAAAGGACCCATCTGTGATCCCATATACATCTATGATCGTTGGGGCAGCAAAGCATGGGATGGGGAAATTCTCTCTTCATCTCTTTGAGGAAATGCTTGCCAGAGGAGTTAGACCGAACGGAATCACGTTCATTGGCATCTTATATGCTTGTAGCCACTCGGGTCTCATCGACATTGGCCTCGAGCACTTGAATTCCATGGGAAAGAAGCATGGAATAACACCTGATGCAAAACACTATACATGTGTAATTGACATGCTTGGCCGTGCGGGCCGCCTAGACGAAGCCTATGAATTGTCGAAGAACAATATCCCAATGGAAGCGAATGACGCAGCGCTCATGTGGGCCGCATTACTATCAGCTAGTAGGAACCACAACAGATTAGACCTTGCTGTTGAGGCTGGCAAGAAGCTAATAGAATTGAACAAACAAGTGGCAACAGCATATGTTACAATATCAAATGTGTATGCATCAGTTGGAAGGTGGGAGGGTGTTCGAGATATCCGGTCTGAAATGAAACTGCGTGGGGTCCGCAAGGAACCTGGGTGCAGTTGGGTTGAGGTGAAAAATGCTACGTTCTTGTTCTATGCAGGGGACTCGTTGACATGCCCGCGTGCAAGTGAGGTTGCAGTTGTTTTGAAGGAGTTGGAAGTGAGAATGAAAGAAAAAGGGTATGTGGGTGGTAGTGGTGGATTGGTGCTTGTTGATATTGAAGATGATGAGACCAAGGAGGCAATGGTGGGCCACCACAGTGAGAGATTAGCTCTGGGGTTTGCATTGATAAGCATTCCAAAAGGAGTGACTATCAGAGTAATGAAGAATCTAAGGATGTGTGGGGATTGTCATGAGGCCTTTAAACTAATTTCTGAGATTGTGGGGAGGGATTTTGTGGTGAGAGATGTGAATAGATTTCATCACTTTAGAGATGGGTCTTGCAGTTGTGGAGACTATTGGTGAGATCCTAATCAAACAGTTTTGTTGTATAGTTTGTATAGTGCCTAAGCAATTGTATGTTAGATAGTGCATGATCTTATACCATTGGTTGCATCTGTAGCTAATGATGCAACTACTTGCATTGAAGAAATGGGATGGATGGTCTAAACTTTTCCAAGGTGGGGTCCACATTTAGAATCATGACAGATGATTGGGCCTTCTTTTTATTGATCTTGACCATCAATTCTACACGTTATTGATTGAATGGTTAGTTAGGATCGTTTATTTGGTGTGTTTATTGGGATCTCTTCCTGAAAGATATGGGTTCTTTACTTTAAATAAGTTGAGCCCACGGTTCAGTGATCCAGACGGTTGATCTAATACGACTTGTGAGTGATGGATCATGCCTTAAATATGGTGTAGAGCGGATCGCGGACACTTTCATGGCCAAGATGGATTAGAAAAGGCCCGGTCAATGATAGAAGTGATCCGGACCGTCAGAACTTAAAACGGATGTATCTCTCAAACCGGAATGAGCTATTGGACATACCCCATATGATTTTGGGGTAGGATGAGCTACTTTAGCCACCCAACCTCGCTACGCCGGGTTGCAAATGCCAAAATTGCAAAATACTGATGGTCTAATTCTTGTTTTAGTTTCATTTTTACTATTTATAGTAAGTTTTAGTTTGAGTATAACTCTTCATACATTGGGCTTTAGGAGTTGCGCCTAACATAATAGGTGCTTACAATAATTAGGAGAATAGCATGGCTGAGCCAAATAGGACACTTACTATTTTTGGCCGAAAACCATGAGGTCTAGTAGAAATCACGACTGTCTATCAACAGTAAGTTTACTATTTATAGTAAGTTGCGCTTTCTAGGAGTTTTAGTTATAGTATGATTCCGAAACTTCTCCTTAGGGTTCGTAGCCTTATTTAAAGAGTAGTAAAATCGTTTTTCATCATCAATAAAATTATTTTGAATATTTTAAAATTATTTCTATTTCTTTTCCTCGTGGATTCGAAGTTTTTCTGTGAGGAGTCCAAAGAAGTTCCGTGGATTCGGAATAGTTATCCCCCGTAGGAAGACATGCTCGACCTCACGTCCTTCCCTGTGTCAAAATATCTCCTTAATCATAAGATCTAATCAACCAATCTTAAATTTTCCTTTAATGATGACCATTCATGATTTTCTCCTTAACCATTTATTTGAAGCCTACAAATTGAAACTGTATAGGATTATCTCATCCAAGAGATTTTTTGGGAGGTGGTCCATCCATGGTAGGGCCCAACAGACACTGGTTTGGATTTCCTCAAAAAAGGGTCCAAAAAGTAATGCACTTATTTGAGCAAGGTTTAGAGTGACCTGACCCATTTCAGTGGGCCGTCTGGTCCAAACCTGACCAACCGTAGCCGTTATCGTGTTTTAAAACATTGGTAGCCAATGCATAAATCACCTCTACCCGTCTACACTCCTATTAATCCAGACCATCCAATCAATTAGCCGTATACAAACTTGGCAACAACTATAAATCCTAAATGACCAATCAATCGACCTATATGGTTGATTACACACTACACCAAAATTGCTTATCAGGTACGGCCAGTGCTTTGGTTCAGAAACGGTATTGAGCCGTTTCTAATTGCACACGGTTCTAAACCGTTTCTAAATGCAGCGACTTTACCCTCTTTCTATGTACGGGTCTTTTGCTTTCCCCTTTTCTTCATTCTCTCGTCTTGCGTCTCCTTGTCTTCGAATCTCCAGTTTAGGTCATTATGCCCTCCTGCTCGTCCTGCTCTTCTTTTTCTTCTTCACACTCCTTTAAAAATCATCCCCATTACGTCAGATCTACGCCTCCAGATCTATTACCTCTCTCATTCTCCTCCGTTCTTCCTCCTCCATGTCCCAATTTCTCTCTAGATTTCTTCAGTTTCCTCAGATCTAGGGTTTACAGATCCCGTTTCTGGAATCAGATCCACGTTTCTTGCATTGTGGCCACGGATCTGTCTCTTTTGTAGCTGATTTTATCTGTTAATTTCATCAAAAGCGGGTTTTAGGAAGAGAGAGAGAGGGAAAAAACCGATGTCTCTGTTTTAAGCGCAAAAAAAAATCCCCCAAATCTCTCTTTTCGGAAAATCTAGGGTTTCTTTCTGTAACTGATGATGGCAATTTTGTAATTCTTCTGTAATTCTTCCTTCTTGATTTTTTCCCTCTCGATCTGGTTTCTCTGTTTTTAGGGGGAGAATTTGGGTCCTAGGCTTCAAAATTTGTTCTAGGTTTTTTTTTTTTTTTTCCTTCTATATCTGGAAATGGCATTTCCGTGAATATTACTTTTAAATCTCTGTATGAAAATTGAAATTATGTATTTTTTTATTTTTATTTTTTCTTGATTTTTTATGGATGATTTTTCTATGTTGTTCGAATATCTGTGAAATTAGGGGTTTCCGCTTTAAATCGGATTTTTTTTTTTTGGTCATTTTCTTTGATTTTTTATTTTCGAAATTCCTATTTGGTTTTGTTGTTCCGTAAGTGTTTTCATAGAATTTCGTGGGTGATTTTCATGTTGAAATGAAAATTTTTGTATTCTTTAATTCAAGAAAATTAGGCAATTCTAGCCACTGAATCCGTTCTTTCTCTATTGATTTGTACAAAAATTTCACACATTTTTGTTGCATTAATTTCCTGCGATTTTGAACTTCTTTTGAAATTTCCACAAAAATTTCCAAATGAAGCTCTCCGTCCACGTCAAGGAGAAGGCGAAATCTGCACCATCGGATCAGGCCCCTATGATCGATCTCACGCAGTTTGGGTATGTCAAGCTCCTTGGCAAGGGGATGCTACCGGAGGTGCAGCCTGTCGTCGTGAAGGCGAAGCTAGTGTCAAAGACCGCGGAGAAGAAGATCAAGGAGGCTGGCAGAGCTGTCATGCTCACCGCCTGATCTGTGGGGACCAGTCGATGAATTGTAGGTTTTGATTTCAGATCTTTTTTTTTTTTTTTTTTAAACGGGATATGGATACTTTGGGATATTTTGAGTTTCATGAAAGTACCATTTTGCACTTAGTAGGCTTTTTGTTCTTTGGTGCAATATTCATTACATATCGTCTTTGGTATTTGATCTGCTTAAATTCATTTATTTAGTGACTGATTTGTTGGTTTGGACCTGAGATTTATTTTTTTTGTTAACATACATGCATAAAGTCTCTCACATAGTCTGATCATACCAATTGCAGATATACATGTATATGTCATACATAAGCACATAGGCTGCCCACTCTAATAACATAAATGCATAAAGTGTCTCTTAATCCGAGCATTTCAAATAATATATATATGCATGCATGTATGTACGCATGCATGCATATGTATATAAGCATAAGAAAGGATTAGCAAGCTAGATGAGGTTAGTTTGGCGTGGAGGGACGAAAATGACATTATTACTCCCATCAGACCTCAAAAGCTTCCCAAGATGAGGATCCACATTGAAAGCTGCTTCCAGAAGTGATGGTGATAGAGCTCTGAACAGTGATGTCTTCCCACCAAAATGACTGAACACAGGCAGTGGACTAGAGATGACAGAAAACCATTCCAACCCTTCACCATCTGCAATTGAATATGAAGGGTACAGTTCTGCTATATGCTGTAGTATTAAAATTTTAGTAAGATTCATACATGTAGTAGCCAGATCTATTGGTGATTTCAGATTTACATCTGTTGACTGTTTCATATCTACATCTTCTCTTTGTAGGTTGATGATTTTTTACTGATCGATGTGGTAAAATGGCTTATTCATTTGGTAGCCTCTTTATCATGCCTTAATGTTCTCTTTCTTTCTTTATTATTATTATTATTTTTTTTGTCTCAACTCTCCCTTAGCATTAGAAAAAAAATGCAGGGGAGTTGTTTGTTAAAATGCCAAAGAGATGTGATTTTACGGAAAATTGTGCTTTATCTATGTAGTCATTAGCCATTTACTGGGTAAAATGGTTTAAGTGAGTATGAAGAGATCATGGTGAGACTACCGAGCCCAGTGCAAATGCACGCGTTGCTGGAAATTGGATGTGCTTTGTCATGCATGCCCAATACATGGTGTTATTGCACCTTGCAGGCATCCTCAAATCCTCCCAATTTTTTTGAGACTTTTTATATAGTCTTATCTGAGTGTTGAATGGCTGCAAGCTGATATCACAAAAGCTTGAAATCATTTATGTTGGAGGTTGAAAGTGGTTCAGCCTTTCTTACATGTTCAGTCTATTGGAAATGTAAGTGGGTGTTTCAATTGTTGCAAGTTGGTCCTGTGAAGAGCTGTTCTAAGTACTTGGCAACATATTAATGGATGGTGAAAGTTTTGCAAGATTGAGGTTAGATTCGGTCATTCAACAAAGAACTGGTCTTTGGTAAATTCACAATACATATCTTGCATTTTTTTTATTTTTTTTCCTGCATCAATTTTCTCATAAGACGTTGCTTCTTGTGCAACAGATTCTGTACGTGCATGTTTCCATTTTCACCAAGACACTAAGAATAAAAGACAAACAACAGATGACTGTGACTCTGTAACAGCCAAAAAGTTAAGAGTGCCACCAATTTTATTGTTAGTAGTAGCAAAGGTGGAAATGGAGGGCAGAGATGTGGATAGAAATTCAAAATAAACATGTTACTTACAAGGAGAAAGAAATCATACCTTACCAAGTTGGCTAGTTGTGGCCAGTAGTACATTACATTTATGTTTATTTTGGATTACAAAGAAATCATACCTTTGTACTCTTATTGAGGTCAATGCATTACGAATTTCGGAGTAACCATTGACATAAAAAGGGTAATTAACCAATTCAAGGGAACCGTAGATGTGGATAGAAATCCAAAATAAACATGTATGTTGCAAGGAGAAAGCAATCATACCTTACCAAATTGGCTAGTTGTGGGTAGTAGCACATTACTTTTCATATTTTCTATTAACAATGCTAGTCAGGAATACCAAGGTTTAGCTCACTACAAGAGATGATCCTATAGAAACCATTTCGAAAACATAATGGGCAGGTCATGTAGACCATGGGGACCAATTGATGCACAGGGAGTAGGGAGGAATATTAGTTGATTCAGATAGGTGATATGAATGCCAACAAAATTACACAGCCATGTCTTGTAAAAAAAAATATTTTCAAACTCTTACCAGGGCACTTTGTGCTATCTTTCACTGTTTGTTTTATTTCAGATCTAGTCAATAGGCATGTCTACATGCCTATTGTGACTTAAAAAAAAAGAAATTTAAAAAAAAAAAAAGAAAAAAAAAGTCAATAGGCATGTCTGCAAGTAACAGAGGAAGCAGAGAAGGAATATAAGAAATGATCAGACTGGATTAGTGGAAATATGGAAGTAATGAAGGTGCTCTCATCTTCTCTATAAGCATTAACTATGGATTCTCTTTGAAGGTCCTTGCTGGCAGGAGTATAATCTGGTTATTTGTTGGTCAGGCTTCATATGCAGAATTCATTACAGAAGCACAAACTTCTGCATCCCATGGTATATAATATTTCCTTGGTGTATTTTTCTTCCCTTTCTTCCTTTTAGGCAAGATTGGGAAGTTATGTTCGCGTATGTCTCTGTTTCTTGATTTGTCTTCTGTTGGGTGTTTTCTGGTTTGAGTGCGAATTTCAATTTCTTGTTTTTGGTTTAGGGTTCGTTGTGACTATGCAGAACTAAGCAGAGTTTCAGTGATAGACATGGACATCGGGTGTAGGATGTGACAAAGGTATGTGGTTGTTTTTTTTTTTTTTTTCTTCTTTCTTTCTTTTTACAATTATCTGTCACATGCAATTTGCACAACGTTTTTTGCTGAAATACATTCACCTAATCTTTACTGCTCATTGATCATCACAAATCCTGCACATGTTTTGTATGTCCGCACATGTAAGGAATCACCCTTCTTGTATAGACCCACTGATTTGATAAATACCCCCCCATCCCTTCTGCTTTTAGTCAGATATTAATACTAAATTAGAAAGTAGACATGATGGGTGCATTTTTATCAGGGTTGCAACAGACACAGGGTACTTTCTCATATTGATCTCAACTGTTCATGTTTGCTACTTTCTTGTAATCATGCATCATTGATGATCCTATAACCTTTGAATCTTGGATTTGAACATGACTCATTAAAAATTTTACTTTTCAATATTCCATGTTCCTATTCATGCACAATCATCTGAAACCAATTTTCTTCAAATGGCACTAGTAGCATATAATCCACAGCATGATTTGGTTCAGATCATCATCTAAGATACAATTCAGTGGTGGATAACACCCGCAATGGATATATTAATTTTCAAAAGTAACAGGTTGGACGATATTTCATTTCTTTTATGGTGGTTGACATGCAGAGCTACTGGAACCAGAATAGGATACTATCTGCCACAGACCAGTCTTGAATGAGCAGCTAATCCGTCAAACAGAAGGTCGAGGGATTGATTGGCAGCATTTTGTATCAGGAAAAAGAAAAGCTACTTGCCACTGGAAAGGTGGGAGGTGTGCAGGGCACAGAAAGTGATTTTCTTATTAGGAAGGCCATTCATTTTCTTCCTTCTAAACTCAAAATTAATATCTGCTTAGGTTGTGTAACAGAAAGCTATGTGGCTGTTACTTTTGGGCTGAAGCTAATTCTGCCCAACCTCATTCTCTTAAAATGCTCAGCATATGCATATCATATCTATTCTTCATTTCATCTAGGTGTTTTTTTTTTTTTTTTTTTTTTTTTTTTTTTTTTTTTTTTAAATATTCTCTCTCATGATGATTTCATTCACTGCAATCAGGATCATTATTATCATCAACTTGGAAGTAATAGTTGAAAAGTGCAATCTTATTGGGGAACCAAAGCAGTATGGGGATGGCACTACTTCCAGTGCTCCTACACTGGGCAGAGCTTCCATGCCTGCACAGTCATCATCCATGGATCAATCAGGGATAGCAGCTGGAAGTCCACAATCTTATGGTGGGTCACTACTTCCAGTGCTCCTACAAAATTATGTATCTTTTGTTCAGCTTCCAGTCCACAGTCATCATTCATTCTTTCTTCATTTCTTTTGTTCAGCTTACAAAAATTATATATCTTTTGTTCAGCTTACAAAAATTATATATCTTTTGTTCAGACTAGATGGAAGATGAGTTCTAGTCTTCTACCTCAATTGGTCGCTGTAGCAGAATCGACACAGAATGCTCATGCAAACCAGGCACCTTGTAGACATAAGCACATGCATGCTGACAAATAGATCTCATGAGGAATTTGGCCTAGGTGTTTGGCATATTTAAATTCAAGGTATACCTACTGAATTCAAGGCTAGTATAATCCAACCAATCTGATTTTAAACTGCAACACCACAGCAGGTTCCACAACATTCTATGCAACTAGATAGTCGGGCTTGACTGATCTGACCAATACCCAGCTCCGGTTTAAGAATGAAGGGGCTGGGAGTCTGGGTTGTTAGTTTTGATGATGATGATTGTTACTTTTCTTTCTTTTCTTTTTCGGGGATGGTGGGTGAGCTGCAATCCAAACACAGGGATCCATAAGCAATCCTTTTGGATATACTTTTGTATATGGGTATCAAAATGTAGCTTTTGAGGTGAGTAATTAATAAACATGATTGTATATTTTGTCATGATCATTTCCATTATTTTTGTTGATAGTTGATAGCATTTAGGACGGGGATTAATCAGGTATATACAGCACAAGAGAGTAGTTCTGTCTATTTTTAACTTGCACATGATTTGCAGGGAATAAGAGCTTAATTGTCATTTTATTGCTTGACTTCATGTTGCTAGACTTCACATGATTTGTACCATTCTATCTTCCAGGTCTACATTATAGGAGGAGACGGAACCCAGAAGGGGGCGTCTGTAATAGACGAGGTGACTAAATGAAACCAATAAACATTTCCATTCTTCTGTTTCTATTATTAGCTCGAGAGATGCTGCATATGAAGAGATTAGTTTGTTGTATATTTCCCAATTTGGAAATCATTTGGTTACACTGCAAATTGAAATCATTTGGTTACCCTGCTTTGAATTTGCTTGCAAATTATTACATGTCCTAGGTTGAAGAACAGAAGGTTAATGGTGATGCGTACCAGATGTTCAATGAAATGCCAAAGGGAGATATGCATACCAAATGTTTGATATAATAACTAATAGAAACTTGGTTTTTTCTTGTTGTTTGTGCTCCATGTGATTCCAACTCCATACCAAAGAAAGAACAACTAGCATGTTCTTTTTTAGCAATATTGGACGTTCTTAGTTGCAACCTTGCTTTGCATCCTCTAATGCTTTTATTTACTGTTTAGTGCAGGGATATGTGTGCTCAACGTGGCAAAGTAGGCATCTTCAAGAATGATGGGAAAAACTGATGCAGGCTAATGCAAGGGGTTCTGGCATAGTTAATGTAAGCTGAAGCAGGGGGTTCTGGCATAGGATGAGAATTGGATGGTAGGAAATTCGCTTCTTTTTTTTCTTTTCTTTTTTTTCTCTTAAAAATCTGTGTGAATTTTCTGCTCATGGGATTTTTTCTACTTGAAAGAAAGGGAGTTTGGAATTTAAGTTGCCAGAAGTACCCTTATGAAGGGTTTAATGCCTTTTCAGTAACTGTTTAATGCCCGTCTCACTTAAATGATATTGAATAAAGAAAATCAGAGATACTTTCTTAGGCATTCCACGAGGACCTATCGTGCATATTGGAGCCACTGTGCAGTATTTTGCTCCTTCGCTTACTCAACAAGCCCGTTAGATCTCGAGGGGCCTTTTTTCTTCCACTATGCAGTATTCTGCTTATTCAAGGTCGATTCAGGTGTATTGGAAACTGGAATATTTATATTCATTGGTTTTGGATGCTTTGGAGTTCATTTCTCAAAAGAGGTTTGAATTCTGACTGTTGTTCTGCTTCCTTTGTCATATTCAATTAGGTGCAAATTTATAGAAGGATTTCAAACATTTATTTTAATAATTCCTTGGATTTTGTTTAGTGGAATTCATCCTTTTCTTTGTTATTTCTGGTGCAAGGTGTCGACCCAAGAGTCAAGGTGGAGGTTTGGCCAAGAGTAAGATTTTCACTTGGGGCATCTTTAGTGTAACCCAACTGTTCAGATCTTGCAATTTTTAAAAATGAAATCTTGTTTATAGCCTTTTCTAATATCTTCAGTAAATGCCTCTCATCTTATATATTTTTTTGGCTAGTAATTATCTTTCTTTAATAAGTAATAACAAATCATATGTGAATTCATGATCTAGTCACTTGACACAGGCATCAGACTTTTGACATCACTAATCTAGTCACTTGGAGAAGTGTAGCAGCCTCCGCAAATTTGGGAATCTTGTACTCCAGCTGCTGCAGAGAATTCTATCAAGCTATCTCCACCATGGTCTTTAATGCAACCACCCACCCCGAGAAACGGGCAAACATCAAAATCCAACATGCTGCCATTTATTGTTTGCCAATGTGGATTTTGACATGTGCACCCAACATGACAATTTTTAGATGTATGGAGTGTTGTTCAAGTTACATTGCCTTGTTTACCTCTGTAACTCAAAGACTCATGTTTAGCACCATTATTTCTGACATTCAATTTTGGTTAGGTTATCTTTTTCTGTATTGCATCCAAGCTTGTTTCCATAAGTGGCATGTCTCAAATGTTTTTGATTATCAGGCATCTACTTTCTGGATGCCTTTCTGTTTGAAGGACTTTATCCTTGAGCCCTTGTTTTCTCTTAAAGTCCATTTTTTAATTTTCAGCACTCTTGAACAGACCAATTTCCAGGCCTGCTAGTTTTTATTTAGATACATGAAACAGTAGAGTTCCCCATTCCTTGTTTTGGTAGCAGAGATATTAGGGATAACTGAACTGCGTGGCACAGTGAATTTTAATTCCTTGTTTCCCTTCTTCCGTAGCGACAGGGAATACGTGATTGGTCGCTGGATTTGGGAGTCAGGAAGAAATTATTGTGTGATGAAGGTAAGATAGGGCATATGGTTTTTAAATTGCATATGATTGAGAGTATCAGTCTCCAATTCTTTTTGTATGTTTATATTGGTAATAGGTATACTAATGCCTAGTAGGCATAGACAGTTAATGAAATCGAGAATGGCTAATGCCATTTATCAAGAAATATTTGTTGCAGCAAGCTCTTCTAGTTTTTCAGAAATGATCTGAACAAAAGGATATATGGAATCATCCTCAAAAAAGCAAACTTGCTACCTTTCAAGTACGTTGGGCTTTGCCAGCCCTTGCTGGATCTTCTTCGTGCCCACCAAATGGTAGGAAATAGACGGACATTTTATAGCAGAGGACATTTCAAGTTTGGTCATTCTTGTATTTGGTGAGCCATTTCCCCCCATTTCCTAATGTGTTAACAATGATATAGCTGAAGCCATGCGAGCTATCAACTCTGACGTCATTTGATATAGTATTTGATTTTTTTTCCCCCATTTCCTAATGTGTTAACAATGCAAAAACAGGTCAGCCCAGATCTTTATGGAGATAACAACACAAGGCTCTTCACTTATTAGACTGTAAGTTTATACTTCTTTCATTTTTTTAAAATCTTTTATTGCCTTTTATTATGATTCATGTTTCCTTTACAAGTGATGAGCTCTCTTAAATGACATAGGACAATTCTCAGCTGATCCTTTTAACACCTAGCCTTATACTTTAGACTTCGAGATTTAAAGTGAGCAATTGACATTCTTGCATAATGGTCATGCAAGCAACATTTTCTTGAAAAAGCTATTCCAAAAATGTTTTTTTGTAATTATACTCTTTTGTCAACTAATTTTGATTGGAATTATATTGAGGGAAGTTTTAGGAAAGGGCAACACACAGAGAGGATTCCCATACTATATTTTTATGGCATATTTCATAGGTAAAGGTTAAAAAAAAAAAAAAAAAAAAAAAAAGTAGTTGCATACTGCTTGCTGCTTCTCTGTTTTAATATTTGCTAATTTGGGAGCTTCTTTCTTATCCAATTACAATTACAGGATTGGGGTGGATGCTCTAAATATTAAATTGTGAAACTTGTCCAACAGGCATTAATTACAATTTAGTGTGTTCATTTTAAAATCCTTTCCATTAGTATCACAATTTAGGCTATACACCTAGAAGAGGAGCTTGAAGCAAATGAAAGAAATCTTGCGGAAAAGCTCTAGTATCAAATTCGAATGGAAAATGAGGCTAAACAGAAATGCCACACAGACAAATCTTTGGGTTCTTCAGCGGGCTTTCATACAGGATCTGTTGAGAGGATTGCAGTCCCTGGTAAATCTTCTACCAATGCCACCATGAGGACAGGCTTATGTTTGGTGTTTGTGCATTAAGATGGATGCTTTAGTCTGAAATGTCTTTCCAGGTCCATCGAACCAAGGAATTTTGGAGGATGTTCTTTCACCAAGTGGAAGGCAAGCTCATACCAGTGATGGACATTCTCAAACCATATCTGAGAAAGAAAACCATGAAGCCAGCCTTTCTCAAATTGAAGGTTGCTTCAAAGAGCAAACTCATCCATGGGGTAAGGATTATTTTCATGTTGGCTGCAGTATGGCTGAATTCTTGTGTTTGTTTACTTGGATCAATCAGTACTCAGTACTGAGAGTTTGAATTGCTTCTGAAACATGGAACTAACATTATAATTGTATACTTTGAAAATTAGTCGATCCACATCTAGAAGATAATGAATTTCTGCAATTCTAATTTTCTGATTTTATTGTTCATGTGCTCATGAAGGCTAGGCTTAAGTGAATGTGTCTGGCTGAGGTGGGTAGATGAAGAAGAACAAATTTTGTTTTCGGGTTGTTTTATTGACTGAAAAATCTGACTTATCCCAAAGGAAGTGGGAATAGATACGTGATTTGTTTCAGTGAATTGTATCTGAAATCTGAACAGTGATGGCCCCAAGGGTCAGGCCAGTCCTATTTTTGGTGATTTGTATAGTGCTCTATGGTTCTGCTGTAACGGAACCTGAGAAGGAAGTCAATTGTAACAATATTTCCTTACATTACAATGTGGAAGTGGCCTTCAAGTTGCAGTTATGTTTCTTCCAACCTAAAAGGTATTGCTATTGCGATTTGGTGCTCTGCCCCTTAATGTGAATGATATAGAAGTAGAATTTGACCATTTCTGTTTTATTTGATTAGCTATTGCAATTTAGTTTGGTAGCACATCCACACATTTATGACCTTCCTGGCATAAATCCAAATTGATTTTCTTGTACATTTGTCTCATGCTTTAACCTTTTGCTTGATCACTCTCTCGAAACATTTGTACTACTATAATTGCAGGATTCTAGTTGTAGCAAGTGTTTGCCATTTGTTAGGAGAATCCTATAAAGTTGCCGGGGTGTGTATAACAGAAGGCATCCAGAGTGAAGACTAATGGGAAAGAGATTGAAGAAACCCTATCACCTACTTTTGTAAATTTTTTCGTAATGGAAATTTCAAGATTGTAGAAATTGAATATGAAAATTAATTTCTGATGTGGAACAACTCTTAAAAGTGTAGGATGCACAAAGGATGGTCTTTGTTTCCCTATAGTTGTTTTTCTTTGGATTAATCTCTATTTTGATGGAATGCAATAAACTTTTGTTAATTTATTTCCCGTGACCCTAAATTTCGTAATTTCGTGTGTTTATCAAGGTTAGAAATTATTCCTAAAATTGTGTCCTAACATGACCGTTGGCAATATTAACAACGGTTTAAAACCGTTCCTAAAATTCCGTTTCTAAAATTTGAAATGGTACCCAAAACAGTTCTGAGCCGTTCCTGTTTTTCTGCGACGCGTCAATTAGGAACGGTTTTAAACCGTTTCTGAAGCATTTAGGAACGGTTAAAAACAATCCCTAAATGACGATTTTGGTGTAGTAACAGTTTCAGGCCATGGTGCATCCAAGGAATACAATTGGAATGGACTTGGACGGTATATATTGACAGGGATGTACAGAGATTGGATACTCGGATTGTTTATGCACCCAAGTTTTGGTGTATGGTATACGACAAGATCAAGGGTGGCGATGGGCCGGGTAGCCCAATTGACCCGACGAGCCCAAAGCTTGGCTGGCCTTGGGCGTGGGCTCAAATGCAAGGTCCAATATGTTTTGGGGTTGTGCTTGGGCTCAAGTCATTTTAGCTCAATACAGACAAATGTATACATGCATGTGTTATATCCTACAAATGGGCCTCCAATCTTGGGTCAAACAATTGATGTCGAGCGCGTCACAAGCCTATTCTTGGCTCAGATGGACCAAAAAAAGTTTAAATGGAAGCGAACGAAATCCATCAGATCGGAGCTCAATCTTATGTGGGGCAAGATGTAAGTAAGCCCCAGGTGTGTTTGGATTAGAGAAATTCATCCTGCCGTTTAAAATGCAAACTGTAAATCTATGGTAACTTTTGATCCGGAGTGAGTTATGAGATGCACAACCTATGAATTTTAACTGAAATTTCATTATGGGGCCAATCGACACCTGTCATCATGTTGCGACACTCCATTTCGCGAGAAAATGACTCCTTCCAATGTAACTTTTTATTTTTATAGTTTTAGTATTTGGTGTTTCTTAGGGTTTGCTTATTATCATACTAGGAGGCATTCTATATAGCTAGATTAGAACTTTCTATTTTTAATAAATTTTATTATTCTAGTGAAGTTTCAATTTATGTTTGTTGGGACTCCTAATTAGGATTTTGTTTTATTATTTTAAGTTTTATAATATTGTTTGAGAGAGATTTCAATAAAGTATTTTTGAATTTTCTTAACTCTTGTAAATTGAGAGCCATTACACCCTGTAGATTAAAGGTCCTATTCACTTAGGGGTTGTTCGATTTTTTTCTTATTCCATTGGGAAATGATAATAAGTAATATTATTTCCATACGCAATTCCCACACCAGTACAATGCGCAAGTTGATGACCAGCTTTTTTAGCACTAAAATCGTGGAAAGGTACAAAATAAATGTGGAGTTCACTATGATGTATGTGGCTTATCCACACCGTTCATCCCTTATGCCAGCTGATTTTAAGGCATGAACCCAAAAATAAAGCAGATCCAATGCTCCAGTCGACCACACCACAGGAAATAGTTGAAATTGGATGCTTACCGTATAAAAATTATGTGGTCCTCATAAGTTTTGGATGAAGTTGATATTTGTGTTTACCCCCTATCAATGTTTTTATGACATCATGAATAGGTTAGATGACAAATAAACATCAATGTCGGCCAAATGAACAAAATAACTTTCAATGGTGGACATTTAAGGCCATTGGTTCCTATGGTACGGGCCACTTGAGCATTGGATCTGTCTCAATTTTGGACTGAGGATCGAAAATCTTCTGATAAAACAGATGGATGGTGTGGATATGTCATACACATCACAATGGGGTACACAAATTTAAGTCAGCTTTTTTGAACCAATTTTCGAGATGAAAGTAGGTTTGACATTTCAATCAGAGTTAAAAGGTGATAATGACCTTTTTACCAGGAAATATTTCCTGAGAAATGAAAAATCAAATAGCCCCTCAAGGAAGAAGGTGATCACCTCTCTATCCTTTCACACTCTTCCCTGTGTCAACGACCTATCCATCTTGAACATAGTATGTTGGTTCCATTCCTCTAAATGTTTATTTTTTTGTGCATCTGTGGTCCACTTGATCAATGGATAGATTTGGAACAATCAAGTGGCAAATAGGGATTTTATCAGTTTTTGGGCTGGGCCTGGGCCATCAATTTTTTGGGCTCAGACTCGGGCCTGCTTGCTAGGTGATTTAGGCCAGGTCAGGCCTTTGTTCTTAGTGTCGACCGGGTCAGGGCCTAGCCCAGCCGGCCCATTTGCAACCCCTACATAGGATCGATCATGTTCTCCATAAAGAAAACAAGCCATTTTTTACATTGATTGGACATTTTTTAGATCATACATTGCACTAGAGAATTGCAAGAATGCAACTAGGGGTGGCACTAGGTTGGCCTCGTTTCGGGTTCGGGTCAGCTCAGGCCCAACATATTTACTAAGTGGGCCAGACACAGCCCATTGGCCCAACCAAACCCACTTCAAACTTCATTGAGCCCAAGCTCGACCAATAGGCCTGGCAACAGCAAACCAGGCCTTCTTTGCAACTGATCGGGGCACGCCTTCAGGCAAGCTTTGTTCGAATTTTGATTTTGCTGGGCCTGCCCATTGCCATTGCTGTACGAACTGACTAGCCCATTGCCGCACCCAATTGGAACCAGACCCGACCCACATGACGACAATTGGGTTTATGAATGGAATATGGGGCTAATGCTTATGCCTAGCCCTGCCCAACTAATGGGTACTTACAAAGATATAAACCATATGTATGTATCTTCACTTATTGTTTCGGGTTTTGGGCTTGGTTAGGTCCCGATGATGCGGCCCATTGACAAGAGCTATATGGGTGGGCTGGGTTGGATTGGGTTCAACCCGAGCCTGACTTATTTACTTAAACAGGCCACATTTCACACCCAACTAAACTTACTACTCTTTTAGTTTGGGCTGAGCCCACCTCAGACTAGCGGGCCAACCCGACCCATTGCCACCCCTACCGCTAGATGCCAACCCGACCCATTGCCACCCCTACCGCTAGATGCTCCAAAAGAAGCTTCACAACAACGGAATAAATGAATGTATAAAATTCTAGCTCAGGCTATCCATGCAATGTGGATTTGCCTCACGCCATGGCCAAATGACTAAGCTAGGCCAGGCCTTGGCCTGATCCAACACTTAAGACCCACGGCCGAGCCTAGCATAGCATGTTGAAAATTGGATGTCTTAAATCTATGCTAAAACAGGGGCTATCGACCGGTTGATAGGTTGAAAGATCTCGTGAGAATGTTAGACGTGCTTAAGGGTTTCGGAGGGTTTTGGAGAGAGAAAAAGCTAAGTTTTTTTTTTTTTTCCTCTTGGGGCTTTGATTCAGTAAGATTTTATTTCTTGTAACTTTGTTATTTATAGTGCATTATCACTTTGTATTGTGGTTTTTCCCCGCAAGGATTTTTCCACTTAAACTTAGAGTGTTCTTCGTTGGATTTGCTTGTGTAATTGTGATTACC
>JAJHSJ010000018.1:11140529-11240529 GCA_021015155.1 Magnolia officinalis | reverse complement strand
AGGGCAAAGGTTTTAGGTCAAGCTTCGGTGCCTTGAGGTTAGACGGTAGAGGCACTACATCAGTTTGTGGTAATTCTTCAAATTGTGGCCTCCACCGGTTAACTTCAAGTACCGGTGCAGTATCCAGCAAGGCACACGTCTCCCTAATCATATCATCATCAAACTCATGGGAGTGGGCCAGGCACGTCTCGAGAGGGTCGGAGGATAAGGTCAGAGGTGTCGTATCTTCCACGAAAGAGTCAATCATGTTAATGTCATGGATATCGTCATCATCCTCTGAGTTGTTGCCGTTATTGAAAAAGATGTTTGACTCCAATGTCAAATTTTCAAAAGACATAGTCATGACACCATTCCTGCACCTTGCAATTGATAATTGCATTTGACGTAGCAAGGAATGGGCGACCAGAATGACGGGAATCTGAGTGCTTATGTTATTGATGGGTTCGGTGTCCAGATGATAAAATCTACATGGTAGTAAAATCTATCGACTTGGACCAAAACATCCTCAATAATCCCTTGGTACACGAACAGAGCGATCGACGAGTTGTAGTGTGGTTAGAGTGGGTTTTAACTCACCCAAACCTAACTGTTTGTATACCGAGTAGGGAATCAGATTGACGCTCGCTCCTAAGTCATGGTTCCTGATTACACATGATATGGTTGGGCTACCGGGATCCTTGAATTTCTGCGGCACGTCTTGCTTCAGGATGGCACTCACTTTTTCAGTCAAGAAAATCTTCTTTTGAATACTCTGCCGTCTTTTGGTCGTGCATAGGTCTTTCAGAAATTTTGCATATGAAGGAATCTGTTTTACGACATCAAGTAGAGGAATGTTGACTTTTACTTGTTTCAACACCTCCAGAATATCCTGAGAGTTAGAAAGACGTTTTGGTGCAACCAACCGTTGGGGAAACGGAGCAACTGGCTTCTCTAGAAGTTCCGGTTCTAATTTTGTGGGGTATCACTAGATCCATCATTATTGTCCTCTTCTGGTTCTTCAGGCTTTTCGGGCCTAACCGGAAGGGTTTTATCAATGATCTTCCCACTCCTAAGAGTGGTGATGGATTTAGCGTGCCCCATTTGATTTGAGGAGCTGGGATCATTTATCTCGTACTGCGGTTTAGGATTGGGGAGAGGTTGTGCAGGAAGCATCCCCTTTTCTATAACCGTCATACGAGAATCTATCTTTTGCATAAATTCAGTAAATCCTCGCATCGCCTGAGCCAGCTCTTGTATGAAATTTTGAACCGGTTCTTCTTGAGGTTTCCCTTGATTTGGATTTTGATTGAGAAAACCTTGGGGGGTAGCCGTTTGCCCATTTCTCCAACTAAAGTTTGGATGAGTTTTCCAACCAGGATTGTACGTGTTGGAGTTAGGTCCAGTAAAAGGTCTTTGATAGTTGTTTATGGCATTGGCTTGTTCATTCAACACTCCTCGAAAGGCAGATATTGTAGGACAGTTTTCAGTTGTGTGAATGTTGCAATCACAGATGCCGCAAACAATTTCATTGACCTTATCCTTCTTTCCTTCCATGGCCTCGACTCTTCGTATGAGATTAGTCACTTTAAAATTTACATCATCCTCTTCTTTCAGGAGATATACTCCACTTTTCTCCTTAGATTGAGTTGGCCTAGACGTGGTATTTGATTTTGGGTAATGGTCCCAAGATTGTGCATTTTCGGCAAGTCTATCGAGATAATCTCATACCTCATCGACCTCTTTATTCATGAATTCTCCATTACACATTGTCTCGACTAGTTGGCGCATGGAAGATGTCAGTCCATCATAGAAAAAATTTGTAATGCGCCACATTTCAAAACCGTGTTGTGGGCATGAACTGACAAGATCCTTGAACCTTTCCCAACATTGGTAGAATGTTTCATCTTCCTTTTGGGCGAAGTTCATGATTGCTTTTCTGAGGGTAATTGTTTTATGGTGTGGGAAAAATTTCTTTATGAATTCCTCTGCAAATCATTCCATGTGCCAATGGATCTAGGACGCAGTGAATGTAACCACGTCTTAGCCTTTTCTTTCAAGGAAAAAGGAAAAGTTTCAGCCTGATTGTATCCTCGGATACATTGGGAAAGTATAAGGTGGCTATAATCTCATCGAACTCTTTCAAATGTAAGTATGGGCTTTCAGATTCAAGCCCATGGAATTTAGGAAGGAGTTGGATAACTCCTGGCTTGATGTCCATCTGTCCTGTGTTTTAGGAAAAATCATACATGAGGGCGTACTCACCCCCGCCGGTTGTAAATAATCTCGTAAAGTACGAGGCGGGGGTGCTTGATGCACCTCATTCTCATCATGTGTTTCCTCATCCCTGTGGTGAGGTAGTGCTTGAGGTTGATTTGCAGCCATAACCTCAATTAACTCAGGGGAATTCGAGCGGTGTCTAATCCTGCGATGGACAGTCAACCCCTCGACTAATCCTCCTTCAGTCAAGAGACGTTGAGTATTGTCACGAGCCCACTTGGGCATGAAACACTCACAGCCCTCAATTAATTTCTAAACCGAATCCTAAGAAAGAAAAACTAGAAAGAAGAGAGGGTTGGAAGGAAGTTACCAAATTGAAGTCCCTAAGTTAAAACCTGTAAAATAAAACGAAACAAGTTAGTTTCTAAAGATAATAGGCCTAAGAGTAGAAAATTCCTAAGAAGAAGGATAGCAAAAGAGAAATCCTAAAAAGGAAAGTAGGAATCTCTAAATAATTTAGGAAAATTCTAAACTAGAAAGTAACTGAATAATGAAAGAGATAGAAAGTAGAAGTCAGAAAGAGCTTACTGAGTTAGAAAACCTACAAAACAAGAAGGTTAGTTTCTAAATAGAAAATCTAAAAATAGAAAATTTTCTAGAAATATAGGAAATAAGGTTAGATTCTAGAAGACTTAGAATTAGAAACTTCCTAAAAAGGAAGACAAATCCTACTAAAATAGAAAGGAAAAAATTAGAAAGAATGTTACCAATTTAGAAGTCTATCAAAAAGTCTACAAAACAAGACACTTAGGTTAGTTTCTAAAAAGAGAACAAAACCTAAGGAAATAGAAAGTTAGGAAAATCCTAATCTTACCCTTAATTCTAAGACTAATTAATTTCAAATTACGTAGCCGTCAATCCCCGGCAACGGCGCCAAAAACTTGTTCACTCCCCAAGTATAGGGTTGTGATGTAGTAATAAACTCGGTGAGACCGAGGTCGAATCCACAGGGACTGGAACCTGTACGTTATCTGAAACTAACTAGGACTAGAACTAGACTAAGATGCAATCTAAATCAAGTATGATTTGAATAATAATGGTGAAATAGTAATGTAAAACTTTTAAGAAATTCAGAGGAAGGGAGACTAGGGATTCAGAGGATCCACTTGTAGAGATCAGGGAGATCTTATCCCTGTTCCAAGAATTCAACTGGACTTAGAGTTCTATCTTCATCCAGTTGAAGGGTGAAACCATGAAAATCAAACCGAACGTCCTTTGATATAGTTGTCAAGGTATGAAAAGTATATGAATTAGAATGGATTCTATCACCAAACCATGCCCAGGAGACAAGGTGAACAACAGAATTAAACTAATTGATAACCAATCAGATGCTTATGAAGGTTAGGAAGGGTACCGACATCCAACCATGCCCAGGAGACGATAGTGAACAACAGGACTTCCTGACGTCATAAACATCAAAAGGAAGAAGAAATACTTAAAGCTATCGCAGACCCATTGTAATTTTAGTCACAACAGACCATTAAAAACTAAAAGTATTCCCTTAAATAATCAAACTAATACCAATTCAGTTCACAAATTGGAAGTAAATTAAAGGCATAAAGTGAAATCCCATCTCACTACAAGCTTCACCTCTTAGCCCTAGCTAAGAGGTTTAGCCCGTCATGGATGGGCTGAAACTCTTCTTAAAATAAACAAATAGGAAAAGAATAAAAGAAAGAAAAAATAAACTAACTCTACTCTCCTCCTGCCTCTGCCCACGTATAGCCCAAGATGCTGCCTCAAGCTCCAATTCTTCTAACCGTAGATCCCTTCTCTCTTTCTCCTCTTCTCTTTTTATAGGCAGCCAGGCAGAGTGGAGTCAATGCTGGAGTCGGAGAGAAGGAGTTACACAGCCAACAATTACAAACCGCATGCGCAGCGGCAGCGAAACAGAAAACATCTGCGGTTGGATCCTGTTTTTGGCAAGATGTGCATTAAGAAAAATAGTTTTTCTCCTTGGTTAGGATCTTGACCATCTGGTGCGTCGACTGAACGGTCCAGATCACTCAACTGATCAGCAATCGTGACACACAACTCCCTGCAAATCCCGGACGTGCGTAAACAGATCTCGCAACCGGATCGATGCTGGACTCTCGATGGGCCCCACTTCGATTGCCTTTTGATATATCCAAACCGTCCACCAAATTCCTCTCGTTATTTCAGCCTGAAATAGATGGTTTTTTTTTTCATATTCGGTGTGGCCCACAGAAGTTTTCTTTCCGCCGTCGATCATCCGATTGAGTACTCATGTACATGCAGTGTCTTCATGGAGCAAAACACCACCTAGGCGAGGGTTAGACGTCCCTTCTGGTCATAATGGACGGTCAAGATCAAGCCCATAATGTCCGTTGGTGGCCCAGCAGATCGGTCCGCAGGCTCTGTCTGCGAACAGAGCTCGCGTCATTGTTACGCTGTGATGAAGTGGGACCCATGATCAGTGATTGCATGAAAAATCCATTCCGTCCATTGGTTTCAGTTCGAGAAACCGGTCAGAAACGGGTGTTTTTACTCGAATTTGGTGCGGTCCAGAGAATCTCTTTCTCTACCGTCTATCATACGTTTGAACAGTTGAAAACCATTCTCCACTGTTTCTTCGAATTTGGTCACCTAGGCATGGTTTGTTGCCGCCTCACGTGACAGATGAACGGTTCCGATCGTGGATACGGAGGATGGGTGGGGCCCACTAGCCGAAAACGGACAGACAGCGTCCGTCCGTTGTCCCTGCGTAAGAAGGAGACGAGTCGGGTCAGCTTACGCTGACCGACTAACTGGCGTGCGGTGCACGTCCAGCGCATGTGCACCCCATGTACATGCGATGTACACGTGGGGTCCACTGAGATGTTTATATGAAATCCGCGCCGTCCATCTATTTTGTCTCTTTAGTTAAGGGGTTGATACCAAAAGTAAAACACATCCAGCTATCAGGTGGGCCCAGAATCATGATTCTGAGGGATGATCTATCCATTAGGCCACTTCTACCAGGATCCAACGGCCGAAATTTTGCATGTACGGTTAATTTATATTCTTCAGGCCTTGTATGAAGTTTTGGGACAAACGGCTGGTGGGAACCCTGTGATCTTGTATTCTGGACGTCCTACGGCCCACTTGAGCTTCAGTTTCTTGATTTTCCTTGGCTCTCGGGCATTGATCTTGGTTCACTGGGGTCCGTCCCTTGCCTTGGTGCATTCAAAGTGTTAAATCTATGCTTTTAGCATTCTTTTACAATCAAAGCTCCTAAAGTCACCTTGCAACACAACTACCAGTAAATCAGGCTGTTAAATCGCCTCTTGTTCGTAAATCGCGGCAATAACTGGGTCTGATATGCAATATTTGACCCTCGACATGGATCAGATTGGAGTCCTCATATAAAGCGTCTAAAGCTATGTATGAAGGGATTGACGGGTACTTCTAAGGGCTCATTGTTTGAAGTTGCAGATGTTTCATGCATGAGGACAGATGGTCAACTAACACCATTGGGGGGCATGGCACGTGCACTACATGTGGAGAGAGGTAGTCGTCCATGAGGCATGGGAGAGTGCTAAAGGGGAAAAGAGGCAGGGAACTATTCGATACTCCAGAAGAGTGATCAATGATGCTCCAGCACTTTTACATTGCACATGTGACATACATTAGCTCAATCAAACCGGTCAAGTTGTGAGACTCACATTATATAGGTTATTTTACAATTTTCAGATTTACTTAATGCTTCTAACCTCCAAGTTAGTAAGCAACGATTCAGGGAATTGCGACCACTACTTTCTTTTATGTTTCTATCCACTAATCAGACACTTAGAAAATCAAATCAATATATAATTTTAACTAAGATCCATCTGAATCAAGGTATTCCTTAATTGGTAACAGTGGCCATAACGGTTACCACCATTACCAATACAACTATCGGCCATAACGGGCGATACGGGGGGCGTAACGACGATTATGACCCCTGTAACGGTTGAAAATTTTCTTTTGCCCAAAAAAATCTGAAAAATATCTAGAAAATTCATAATAATGTAAATATTCCAAATATCTATTCATTTTTTGTTTTGGATATGTTTATAGTAGTATAATGGTCCACTCTTTGGTGAGAGTGTTATATCGAGCTGTCTAGTGAATTTGTGAACATGATTATGTCTCTAATGTTTACACATCACAATCAAGCATTAAAACTAGAAATCATTTTTTTCTTAAGACATAAATACTACCTTTTCAATTGTTTTATAAAATAAAATAAAATCACTTCAATTTAGGTTTTAATCTTAAAACTATAATAAGAGTGGTCGAAATCTATTATAAAATGATCTAGGAGAGTTTTTTGAATGAGAAAAGTGGAAAAAAAAAAATTGAAAAAGAAAATGGATTTAAATAGAAATAAAAAATAAAAGTGGTTGTTTTTCGACCATTACAGGGGTAACAATCGTTATACCCCGTAACGGCTTTTATGGCCACTGTAACGCTGATATGGTCCTAAAAAATGAACTGCCCCGTTTCACCCCTATATCGTGTAACGGTCATGGCCGTTATCTATACGTATCAGCCTTTACGGCGTATCGTGACAGATACAGAACACCTTGATCTAAATCGAAGCCCCAAAAAATGCATGGTTTAATTCCAATTCATGGCTTTCCCACATGCATATTTTCTTAGATCCCATATATCAACTATCTTACTTTGCCAAAGCATCAAAGTTCTGCTCGTAAAAAGCAGAGAACATCATAGTAGAAAAGACGGTTGATGTAGAGCGGGTCGCGGACAATTACATGGCAAAGATGGATCAGAAAAGGCCCGGTCGGCGACAGAAGTGATCTGGACCATCAGACCTTAAATCAGGCGTATCTCGCAATCCGGGATGAGTTAGCGGACGAAAAATATATGATTTTGGGGTAGAACGAGCTTACTTTAGCCAACCAACCGGCTACGCCGGGTTGCGACGCTCGGAATTGCGAGAAACCCCTGATTTCACGGTCGTTTCCCTGTTTCAATTTCGTTTTTACTATAAATAGTAAGTTTTAGTTTGCTTATAACTCTTCATCCGTCGGGCTTTAGGAGTTGCGCCCAACGTGAAAAGAGCTTAGAATAATTAGGAGAACGGGTTGGTGAAGCCAAATAGGACACTTACTATTTTTGGCCGAAAACCTTGCGCACTAGTAGACATCACGACCGTCTATAAATAGTAAGTTTACTATTTATAGTAAGTCGCGAATTCTAGGAGTCCTAGTTGTAGTTGGATTCTGATTTCTTTCTCATTGCTTAGTACCCTTATTTAAAGGGTTGTGAACTCGTTTTTATGATTAATTAATCTATTTCGAATTTATTTCTATTTTCTGCTCTCTTTTTCTCGTGGATTCGAGAAGTCTCTGTGAGGAGTCCAGAGAAGTTCCGTGGATTCGGAATATTTATCCTCTTGAGGAAGACGGTGCTCGACCTCACGTCCTCCCCTGCGTCAGTTTGGTATCAAAGCGAGGTTTCTCCTCGGGTCGATGGCTTCTAACGACGGGTCGGGCAACAATCCCATAGGCGGTGTTCCAGAAAATTTTCCTTTAACGGCGGCAACTTTTCAAGCAGCGCAGCAAGAGAATCGACAAGCCATGCAAGGGCTGCAGGCTTCCATGGACCGCATAGCAAATCTCTTGGCAGAAACCCTAGGGCAACTCCGTGTTCCTGGTGGTAATCCTCCACCACCAATTGCTGAAACCCGTAATCGCCCTGATCGCAGGATAATCCCAGCAGTGCATCCAAGGGCCGTCCCTGAGGACGGGGGCTCCAGTGAAGAGGAGATCGATGACGTGATCTTCCAACACCCCAGGCAGGGCGGCGATCGGGTAGATCGAGACTTCAAGATACGGGTTGATATTCCTAACTTCAATGGCCAGCTACACATTGAGGATTTTCTCGATTGGCTTTCTGAAGTTGAGCGATTTTTTGACTATATGGACATCCCTGAAACAAAGAAGGTCAAGCTTGTGGCCTACAAGTTGAAAGGAGGAGCTTCAGCTTGGTGGGAACAACTGCAACTCGCACGAACCAGGCAGATGAAAACACCAATCCGCACATGGCAACGAATGAAGCAGCTACTACGTGCCCGATTCCTCCCTAGCGATTACGATCAGGTATTATTCCAACAATACCAAAATTGTCGACAGGGTAGTCGGTCGGTGAGAGAGTACGCAGAAGAATTTTACCGCCTGGCGGCGCGCAACGATTTGGTCGAGACTGAATCGCAGCAAGTCGCCCGATTCAACGGTGGATTGCGTATGGCGATCCAGGATCGGGTCCAGATGCAGTCCGTCTGGACGATGAATGATGCGATCAAGTTGGCTACTCGGGCAGAAGCGCAACTTGAACGTCTAACACACGGGCCTATCCTACTGCGAGGATCACTGCGGCAGGTCCACCCCAGGGAGCTCCACAGCCTAAGGGGAAGGAGCCCGTAGGAGCACGCACTCAACCTCCTATGTCTGAGAACCGAGATCAGGGAAGCGGGCAAGCTAGACCCCAAAGGGGCGTATCGACTGCTGCTGGCACAAGTACAATCCCGAACCCTTATGCTCGGCCAAGGCCCAACAACTGCTATCGTTGTGGCCAGCCCGGCCACCTGTCAAATACTTGTCCCCAGCGAAAAGTGGCAAACCTCGCCATTAATGATGGTAGTGCTGATAACGCTTATGAAGATCCAGATATTGAAGAACAGGAGCATACCGCCGAGGACGAGGTAGATGATTCAGATTGGGTTCAGCAAGATCACGGCGAGTCGCTCGTCGTGAGGCGACTATTATATGCGCCAAGAAAAGAAGTGCATCCACAGCGGCATAACATCTTCCGCACTAGGTGTACGGTGAATCGAAAGGTTTGTGATGTGATCATTGACAGTGGAAGCAGCGAGAACATTGTCTCCAGGGGCATGGTGGAAAAATTGCAATTGAAAACAGAGCGTCATCCCTCTCCATATACAATCGGTTGGATCAAGAAGGTCAGCGAAACAAAGGTAACTGAACGGTGCACCATATCCTTTTCAATTGGCAAACATTATAAGGATGAAGTAGTATGCGATGTGGTTGACATGGAAGCATGTCACATACTACTCGGTCGACCCTGGCAATCTGACCGTGACGCCACTCATAAAGGGCGAGATAACATATATATCTTCGTCAAGGACGGCCGAAGACCATATTGGCCCCTATGGATCCAGAAGGACCACCTGAAACTTCTAAAGTGGATGGTCGTTTTCTCTTAACCATTCGGGACTTCGTGGAAGAATCCAAAGAAACAGGACAGACTTATGCATTAATTGTAAAAGGGAAGAACTCGAGCCTACCATCATCCCTGAAAGACTAAGGCCCTTGTTGCATGAATTCCAAGAAATCTGGCCCGAGGACCTTCCCGATGGGTTACCCCCTATGCGAGATATCCAACACCGTATCGACCTTGTCCCTGGGTCCAGTTTACCTAATCGTCCTCATTATCGAATGAGCCCGAATGAGTGCGAGATTCTGCAGGGACAAGTGGAGGAACTGATCCGTAAGGGTCTTATTCGAGAAAGCATGAGCCCATGTGCTGTACCAGCTCTGCTAACTCCAAAGAAAGATGGGAGTTGGCGCATGTGTGTCGACAGCCGGGCCATCAACAAGATCACCATAAAATATAGGTTTCCTATACCACGATTGGATGATATGTTGGATATGCTAGAGGGCGCAAAAATATTCTCTAAATTGGACTTAAGGAGCGGCTACCATCAGATTCGAATACGGCCAGGTGATGAGTGGAAAACAGCCTTCAAGACCAAGGAAGGATTGTACGAATGGATGGTCATGCCTTTCGGTCTTTCTAATGCGCCTAGCACATTCATGAGGTTGATGAACCAAGTTCTGAAACCTTTCATTGGGCGGTTCGTTGTGGTTTATTTTGATGATATTTTGATATACAGTCAAGACGAAACCACCCATATGGAGCACCTCAAGAAAGTCCTTCAAGTGCTCACTGAAAATAAATTGTACCTCAATTTAAAAAAGTGTAGCTTCATGACTGATAGCCTATTGTTTCTGGGTTTTGTGGTTACGTCCACGGGCATTCGAGTGGATGAGGAAAAGGTGAAGACAATCAGAGAATGGCCGGTTCCCAAAAATATTCACGAAGTACGAAGTTTCCATGGACTAGCGACATTCTATCGTCGGTTCGTGAAAAATTTCAGTAGCATTGTGTCACCGATCACAGATTGCATGAAGAAAGGGCAGTTTCAGTGGACTGACGAAGCTGACAGGAGCTTTGCCGAAATCAAGCGCAGATTATCCACGACCCCGGTTCTTGTACTTCCCAACTTCGACAAACTGTTTGAAGTCGAATGTGATGCCTCATATGTCGGGATTGGGGGAGTTTTGTCTCAAGAAGGTAGGCCGGTAGCCTTCTACAGTGAGAAACTTAGTGATGCACGCAAGAAGTGGTCTACATATGAGATCGAGTTGTACGCGGTGGTCCAGGCACTGCGACACTGGCGACATTATTTGATTCAAAGAGAATTCATACTTTACACGGACCATCAAGCCCTCAAGTTTATTAATAGTCAAGCTAACATTAACCGTGTGCATGCTAGATGGATCTCGTTTTTGCAGGAATTCACATTCGTGCTAAAGCATAAGTCAGGGCAACAGAACAAAGTAGCCGATGCGCTGAGTCGCCGTGCAACTTTGTTAGTCACTATGAGCAATGAAGTTGTCGGGTTCGATCGCCTCAAAGACATATATGCCGACGACGACGACTTCAAGGACGCATGGGTTAGATGTCAGGAAGGTCACCCCGGTGACTTACATATACAAGACGGGTTCCTTTTTAGGGAAATCGACTATGTATCCCAAAGAGTTCGCTAAGGGAACAGATAATCCAAGAGTTACATGGAGGTGGCCTCAGTGGACACCTTGGGCGAGACAAGACGCGAGCTCTTGTGGAAGAACGGTATTACTACTGGCCGCAATTGGTACGTGATGTGGGAAAGGCAGTCCAACGCTGTTATTTTGTCAGACTTCCAAGGGGCAATCTCATAATACGGGCCTCTACACCCCGTTACCCGTGCCTGACGGCCCTTGGGAGGATTTATCTGGACTTTGTGCTTGGTCTCCCACGAACACAACGCGGCATGGATTCGGTGTTCGTGGTAGTAGATCGTTTTTCCAAGATGGCGCACTTTATTCCATGCAAGAAGACTCTCGATGCAACACACGTGGCGAATTTATTCTTCAGAGAAATTGTGCGGCTACATGGGGTTCCCAAGACTATTACTTCTGACCGTGACACGAAGTTCATAAGCCACTTTTGGCGGACTTTGTGGACTCGATTCGATACACGCCTTCAGTTCAGTAGCGCGTACCACCACAGACTGACGGTCAAACTGAGGTTGTGAATCGCACATTGGGAAACCTCCTTCGATGTATTTCAGGAGAAAAACCAAAGCAATGGGATTTGGCCTTGTCTCAAGCGGAGTTTGCATTCAACAACATGGTGAATCGCTCGACAGGAAAATCCCCGTTCCAGGTTATTTACGGACGAGTACCTCGCATACACTAGACTTGGTCCCTCTGCCCAAGCTCCCAGGCATGAGTATTGCAGCAGAACATATGGCAGACAAAATCATGGGCATTCATGCGGAGGTACAGAACAAGCTACATGCCTCGAACGAAAAGTACAAGGAGCAAGCGGACAAGCATCGGCGACAGAAAGTGTTCGAGGTGGGCGACCAAGTAATGGTCCATCTGCGCAAAGAAAGATTTCCGACCGGAACGTACAACAAGTTGAAGAATAAAAAGATTGGACCGGTACCAATCATCCGAAAGATCAATGACAACGCTTATGTTGTTGATCTTCCAGATGATATGGCGATCTCACGAACTTTCAATGTTGCGGACCTGACTGAGTATCATGAACCAGCGCATAATGATAACTCGAGGACGAGTTCTTTTGAAGTGGAGGAGACTGATGTAGAGCGGGTCGCGGACAATTACATGGCAAAGATGGATCAGAAAAGGCCCGGTCGGCGACAGAAGTGATCTGGACCATCAGACCTAAATCAGGCGTATCTCGCAATCCGGGATGAGTTAGCGGACGAAAAATATATGATTTTGGGGTAGAACGAGCTACTTTAGCCAACCAACCCGGCTACGCGGGGTTGCGACGCTCGGAATTGCGAGAAACCCCTGATTTCACGGTCGTTTCCCTGTTTCAATTTCGTTTTTACTATAAATAGTAAGTTTTAGTTTGCTTATAACTCTTCATCCGTCGGGCTTTAGGAGTTGCGCCCAACGTGAAAAGAGCTTAGAATAATTAGGAGAACGGGTTGGTGAAGCCAAATAGGACACTTACTATTTTTGGCCGAAAACCTTGCGCACTAGTAGACATCACGACCGTCTATAAATAGTAAGTTTACTATTTATAGTAAGTCGCGAATTCTAGGAGTCCTAGTTGTAGTTGGATTCTGATTTCTTTCTCATTGCTTAGTACCCTTATTTAAAGGGTTGTGAACTCGTTTTTATGAATTAATTAATCTATTTCGAATTTATTTCTATTTTCTGCTCTCTTTTCTCGTGGATTCGAGAAGTCTCTGTGAGGAGTCCAGAGAAGTTCCGTGGATTCGGAATATTTATCCTCTTGAGGAAGACGGTGCTCGACCTCACGTCCTCCCCTGCGTCACGGTCCATTGGTCTTGTGCTTGTAAATTCCCTAAATGCCCTTTCTTATGTTAAACTCTCCCATGTCGTTTAAATAAAGAAAGTTTTACCTCAATGAAAAACTACTTGTGTGGGTAAAATTGTCCAGAGCTACTCAGGTTATATATATTATTGCTATTTTTTTCTTATGAAATATCTATCTTCATAAATGACAACAGCTATAGAAAAAATTCTATTGCTCAGCCAATGTAACATGCCTTCAAGCACTTCTCTATTTTCCCCCCAACATTCCTGATATAACCGTGTTTTAAATTAAAGGGGGGAAAAGTCCAATACCAAGCTAACTCAATATCGGCCCCAAGGGGAGGGGGGGAGGCGATCAAAGCACTTGGCTTGAATCGAACAACTCCCAAGGGAGTCACACTAACTTGCCGAGCAACCCTATGACTTGGCCTCATCTTGGATGTTTAGAACATCATCCTATGCCAATTCAATTTACTCAAGTTGACTTGGTATCAACCCTAAATAGAACAATTTCAGCACCCAATTCATAAAAAAGCCCGAATTTGATGTCTCTCAGGACTTATCCAATTTACCCAAGTTGCACAATGCGACCCATCTGTACCAGCAATATGCAAAGTTGGACTCATACATGTCGGTGATAAACACAATATGACTCGATCATATCATAAATTAAAATTTTAGACAGGTAAAACTCAAACTGAATCAAGTTGGTATCAGAGATGAACCCGAATTCACGAATACCAAGCCAGGCACCAAAACCAGAATTTTCATCCATGGTCCTCAGTGAATGAGCCACACTTATGTAATTAAAAGGAAAGTTAAGGTACGACTCAGATTCAGCACAGACCGAGTTGGGCGCTAGGGGTAGCAATGGGCCAAGGAGGACTTTGAATAGACCAATTGTTAATCATTCCTATAAACCAGGCCCAGTCCAAGTGGGTCTAGTACCTGGGCAATGAATTTTCAGCACCAAGCCCACCCATTAAAGTCATAACCCGGCCTAGTTTTTTTTTTTTTTTTTTTGAAACTTAGGCCGGGGCCCACCTCATTTATCAATCAAGACTATAAAATCAGGTCCATGCCCAACCCACACATCTAAACCACACACCCAGGGCCAACCCTTATTGGGTCAGCCAAAAATCAGTCATCCAGTTCCCATTCTCATAAGCCGCCGAAACTGAGACTCCAAACCCTGGTTTCATGAGCCAAGAAAGTTTTGCCTCTGCCGAGACTTAGGATCACAGCATGAGTTGCCCCACTGGGGCTCGCATGCTAAGGTCTGATGATAGCAACCACTCATGCTCTGTAATCTACCTTTTTTAATGCACAGGCCCTCACACCCACACACACCACAATGGCTACTCGAACCCATGACCTTAGTGTTGAAATTCTTGTGAGTCTACCACTAAGCCATGAGTAAGGACTAGTAATCTATCCTATTAGAGCCATCATAAAAAATTTAAAAATAATAATAATAAATAAATAAATAAATAAAAAGAACAGAAGTTACACTTAATGGATGATTCAGAGCATTACTTTGCATAGATAAATTTAGATCATTAAGAAGAAGAATTTCAATGGACCATATTCAACTTGATAAATGGACGGTCAGGATCATCGCCGAACCACAGTTTATATGTGATAGTACCCAAAGGATGAGCGGCTCGAATCATTAGAATGTAGGCATACAGATTGCAGAGGCAAAAGGAACAAACAGAATCCATTTTCGGTTATACTCACACAGAGCCCACACCAAAACTCTGCTATGGTCTTTTCTCTTTTTCTTTTTTTTCTTTTTTACTTTTTTCTACTTGAAGATATTTCAAGATACTAAAAAAAAGACTTCAATAATAAATAAATAAATACAAGTGACTTATTTAGCCCAGGGCAGAGTAGTATAATCTATGCAAAAATGGTAATCTGGAAAGGGTAGAAATGGAAAGAAAGCATCAAAAGAGAATGAGGTTTTAGATTTTACAAGGGTACCTGGGTTTTGGAGGATAGAGCATAAAGAGAAGGTGTGGAGAAGCAGGTGTTGCAGAGTGCACAAGCCATGGCTAAGCAGCGTCTGCCTTCTCATGGGCCAGAATCACCCAACAAACGGCCCTCGAAATGCTATCTTTAAAGCGGGCAAAAGGTGGCGCACGTTAGCGCTCTGGGACGATTGCGCGCGGATTAGGGGAGGAAGGGATAACAGCTCAGCGGGTGAGGCCCTACCCGTGGGACCCACCTCGACTTATGTGTTGTATATCCAGGCCGTCCATCCGTTTTTATAGATCATTTTAGGACAAGGGGTAAAAACGAGGTAGATCCCAATCTCAGGCGAACTATACAATAGGGATTGAATTTCCACCGTTAATAGGTCTATGTGGCCACTAAAGTCTTGGATCAAGTTGATATTTGTGTTTTCATTTCATCCATGTCTCCGAGACATTACCAACGGCTTGGATGACAACTAAATATTATAATAGGCCGTTGGAAAATTTTGAAGGTGGGCGTTCAATCAGTGTGTAATCCACCTGATAACAAGGTTTGTGATGTTGTTGATGTCTTAAAACTGTCCACCTAATAACAAGGTTTGTGTCTTTGTTGATGTCTCAAATCTCTCCACTTAATAACAAAGTTTGTGATGTTGTTGATGTCTTAAATATATCAACAATAGGATATGTGGATGCTATTAATAGATCAGTCGATACAATCAAATAGTGTTGATGTCATCGACCACCATGTTGGTTGCTGGAGTATTTTAGTGTTGTTATTCGATGTCATCGAAGATGTTCGATGCCATCGATAGATTCTCAATGGGTGATCGATGCCATCAAAGTCCTATCAAAGATGCACGTGGAATTGCATAAGTGCAAAATTAGTTTCCTATCACAAGTATAACATTATATATATATATATATATTATATATATATATATATATATATATATATATATATATATATATATATATATATATATATCAAGTTTAATCAAGATTTGATAGAGAAAGAGAGAGAAGTGTTATAGGGCTTTCTAACTCGTTCTAAAGGTTTCAATGGCATAGCTAGGACTTGTAAAGGCGATTTGAGGCTTGTTCAAATCAGTAAGACTCTATCTTTTGTAATTTCTGCTTTCATGGTACATTACTTGTCGCTTTGTGTCGTAGTTTTTTCCATAAAGGTTTTTTTACGTTGATTTTGAATTATTCTTGTTTGGACTTGGTTGTGCGATTACAAGTACTTTGTTTGATTCGTCTCTAGATGTTTCCATAATTTTCAACAAGTGGTATCAGAGCAAACGTTGGTAAGCAAATCGAATTTAAAAACAACATATCAATAGTATCTAACTCGAAGTTCGATGTAGAAAAATATTTTGGCAAAAACAAGTTTGTACCATGAGAAGTTAAGATGAATGGTATCCTAGTTCAGCAAGTACTGAACGATGCTCTCCTTAAAAAGTGACTGGAATCTATGATAGAAGATGAATAGAACAAGATGAATAAGAAAGCTAGAACATCTATCCAATTGTACTTAACAGATGAGGTATTCTATAACATTGTGAGAAAGAAAACTGCAATAAGTAGTGAGTGAAATTAGAGAATATATATGCGAATAAATCTCTTAAGAATCACTTGTATTTGAAGCTTCAGTTGTTCATCTAAAGATAGCGAAAGGGGTTAACGTTGAAGCCCACATTAGTAACTTCAACAGATTGATTTGCAAATTGTTGGATGTGGAGGAAACGATGAAATATGAAGATCAAGCATGTATATAGTTGAATTTTCTCCTAGCATCGTATGAGTCGTTCAAGGACTTTTTATGCACCTATAGAACCACTATTAGCATTGAGACCGTTATCTCGGCCCTTCAATCGAAGGCGATGAGAAAGAAAAATGGTGACGTGGGTGCTTCTCTAGATGCACTGGTTACGAGGGGAAGAAATTCTGAGCAAGCCAATGGATTTTCACGATCGAGGTCCAAATCTAAGGGCAAGGTCAAAGGCAAGTTGAAGTGCTGAGATTATGGCATATTAGGGCATATGAAAAAGGATTGTCAGAATTCTAAGTAAAGAAAGGAGAATTCAGATAGTTCTTATAGGGTCTACACTGCATAATCTAGTGAGAAAGCAAATAGTAGTGACGTGCTGATCGCATCAATATCCGGGTACTTCGGCGAATAATGGATTTTAAATACAGGGGTTTCATACTACATGACCCCTCATTGGAGTTGGTTCACCAGTTATAGTAAGTGTAATGGTGGTCAAGTGTTTATGGGTAATGATAATGCATGTAAAGTGATAGGTGTTAGATCAGTGCACATCAAGATGTTTAATAGCATGGAGCATATCTTGATCAAAGTAAGACACGTTCCTAATTTGAGAAAGAGTATGATATTTCTGGGAGCACCCGAGGCGCTTGGGTGTAAATTCATCGAGTTCAATCATGTCCTTAAAGTCTCAAATGGGGCACTCATAGTCGTGAAGGCACAGAGGAATGGAAATCTTTATAAGTTGATCGGGAGCACTTCATCGAGTAGAGCTGCAGCATCTGTAGCAGATTCTGCGTTTGCACGTATGTGGCATGTGCGCTTAGGCCACGTGAGCGAGAGGGTCATGAAGGTACTTTCTTACCGCTGTTTAAATCCAGTTTTTAAAAGCATTGAGTTTAGTATATATGAGCATTGTATATATGGTAAACAGTTAAGGTTGTCTTT
Source organism: Magnolia officinalis (assembly GCA_021015155.1). Classification (NCBI taxonomy): domain Eukaryota; kingdom Viridiplantae; phylum Streptophyta; class Magnoliopsida; order Magnoliales; family Magnoliaceae; genus Magnolia; species Magnolia officinalis. The sequence continues at coordinate 11,222,902 of JAJHSJ010000018.1, read as the reverse complement.
TAAGTATGGGAAACATAGATGTAAGGGGGTTTTATATTATGTACATTCTGATTGTGGGGACCGACACCTGTGGTTTCTGGTGAAGGGTCGTTATGGTTTGTCACATTCATTTACGACTATTCCAGGAAAGTGTAGGTTTATTTTATGAAAAATAAATCTAATGTTTTCTCCAAATTCAAATAGTTGAAGGCAATGGTGGAAAAATAGTCAGGACGAAAAATGAAAGTGTTAAGGACGGATAACTGTGAAGAATTCACTTACGAGAATTTTAATTGGTTTTGTAAAGATGAAGTGATTATTAGGCACAACACAATGAACTACACACCATTGCAAAACGATATGGCTGACGGATGAATCAGACTGTCTTAGAGAGGGCCAGATGCATGATCAATAATGTTGGGCTTGGTAAGGAATTATAAACAGAGGCCGTTAAAACGGCTTGTTACTTGGTGAATCGGTCTCCTTCTATGGCCATTGAATATAAAATACCAAAGGAAGTGTATAGTAGTTAGCAGGTAGACCACTCGGGACTGCGCGTTTTGGTTACGATGCTTACTTTCACGTACTATCAATTGAGAGAGATAAGCCGGACCAAATGGCTAAAAAGTACATCTTTGTTAGCTATGGTGGTGTGAAAGGGTACAGACTATATGACTAGATCACACGGAAAATCATCCTTAGTAGTGAAGTTGAAATCGACGAAGATTCCTTGTTCCAAAAGAATGAACACAAGTAAGCGGAATAGTTAGTTGTAGATGTTCAGATAGACAAGGATGAAACACAAGCTGATACTGAGACGCAGATAAAGGTACAAGAGCAAGTGGAGCAGACACCTGTGTGAAAAAATCTACCAAGGGATCTCAGGTTACCAGCGAGATACATGGATGACTCAAATGTTATATTTTCCTTCAACATGGATGAAAGGAATTCGTCTACTTGTCATAAGACTCTTAATGAGTCAGTTGCCGAAAAGTGGAAAGCAATTATGCATAATGAGATGGACTCCTTGTACAATAATGACACGTGGGATCTGGTAGAGTTTCCCGTCAGCGATAAAGCGATCAGGTGTAAGTGGATTTTCAAGAAGAAACGGTATGGGTACAAGGAAAGATTGGTAGTGAAGGGATATGCTTAGAGAAAAGGTGTAAACTTTACTGAGAAATTCACGCCGGTAGTAAGTGTCTATCATATTCATATTGGCGTTGGTAATCCAATATAATATCGAGCTGGAACAAATGGATATGAAGACTATCTTCCTACATGAGGAATTAGAAAAACATATTTACATAAAGTAACGAAAAAGTTTTGAAATACAAAGGGCATAAAAATAAGGTTTGTAGACTAAAGAGGTCGTTATACGGACTGAAACAGTCGCATGGGCAGTGGTATAAGAAATTTGATTCTTTCATGGTGAGTAAAAAGTTTACTAAAAGTGAGTATGTGTTCACTCCCCAAGTGTAGGGTTGTGATGTAGTAATAAACTTGGTAAGACCGAGGTCGAATCCCAAAGGACTGAAACCTGTACATTATCTGAAAATAAGTAGAACTAGAACTAAACTAAGATGTAATCTAAATCAGATTAAATTTAAGGAATTATTGTCCAATAATTATCTAAAACTTAAGGAATTCAGGAAAAAACACTAAGGATTCAGAGGATCCAGTTGTAGAGATCAGGGAGATCTTATGCCTGCATTAAAAACTCAACTGGACTTATAATCTTATCTTCATCCAGTTGAAAGGTGAAACCATGAAAATCAAACCGAACTTCCCTTGATATAGTTTTCAATAGCTGAAAGATATATGAATTAGAATGGATTCCATCACCAAACCATGCCCAGGAGACAAAGTAAACAACAGAATTAAACTAATTACCAACCAATCAACATGCTATGAAGGTTAGGAAGGGTACCGTCATCCAACTATGCCCAGGAGACGATGGTGAACAATAGGGCTTCCTGACGTCATAAACATAAAGGGGAAAAGAACATGCTCAAAAGCCATTGCAGACCCATTGTAATTTCAGTCACAATAGACAATTAAAGACTAAAAAATATTCCCTTAATAATTAAACTAAATCAAATTCAATGCATGAATTAAATTAAAAGCATAGAATAGAGTCTCCCATCTCACTACAAGCTTCACCTCCTAGCCCTAGCTAAGAGGTTTAGCCTGACATGGATGGACTAAATCCCTTAGACAAAACAAAATAAAAATAAAAATAAAAACAAACTCTACTCTTCTTTGTCCCTCTGTTGTTGTGCACGTCCCATGATGCTCGATCCCCTGCCCTTTCTTTCTTTTTATAACAGCAGGGGGCAAGAGATGGTGGCTGCGTGTAGGCCTAGCTGGATTCGGTGCGGAAACTCCCTTTACAAAGCAGCGTGCGTAGCATTTACGCACCCGGAAATACAGACGCCTACTCGTGTGCTAAGTTGATGGTGGGACCCATTGTTGTGATTCTCTGAGAAATCCACCCCGTCCAACAGCTTCGTGACAGAATTTCCGCTGGAGAGAACCGGTTGGATTGCTTCTGACACAGCCCACTCGCTTTTCCCTTTTACCGTCCATCTTACGTTTTAACGATCGAGATCTGATACACACTATTTCTTGGAAAATCGCCACCTAAGTCGTGGTTAATGGTCTTGTAAGACTCTGATGGATGGCCCGGATCAAACCTTCGAGTTGTGGTGGTGGCCCACAAGGATGGACCGTAGGCTCTGTTGCGAAACAGAGCTTCCGCGTCGTCACTGGAAAGTTGGTGGGTCCAGGATCGGTCTCAGGTGTAGAATCCACTCCATCTATTGTCGTCAGGACGAAAAACCATCTGGGAATCTATATTTTTGGAGCGAAATTGGTGTAGCACACGAGCCTGTCTATTTCGCCATCCATTTCATATTCGACAGTTAGGATGTGCAACAGCTTGCATGGTTTCAAATTGCCACTTTGGCAACGGTTAAATCTCCCTTCTAAACACAATAGACGGCCCGGATCGATGATTTGAAGATGGAGTGAGCCCTACTAAGAAAATTGCAAATGAACTATGAAGACGCTATAGCAATTTCTGAATTTGAGAAGGATGAGTCGGTCAACTTGTGTTGACCGACTTTGGTTGTAATAGTGCACGGCCGGTGTACTCTTATAGCATGTACATGCAACGTACAAGTGGGCTCCAACATGATGGTCGTGGGAAATCTGCTCCGTCCATTCGCTTTTCCACTGCATTTAATGCGTTGAGACCGAGTTTGGAGCATATCCAGATATCAGATGGGCCGTAAATCATGATTTCAGGGGATGATTTGTCAGTTCGGCCATTTCTAAAAGGATACAAGAGCTGAAATTTGATGTGTACGGTTAATTTATGGCCCTCAACCCATATATGTAGTTTCAAGCTAATCAAATGGTGAGAACCTTGTGATCTTGCATTCTGGATGATTCTCGGGCCACTTGAACTTTGGTGTATCCGTTTTCTCGGATCTCTGGCAGGTAAATTCTTTGATCTTGGTCCCTTGGAGTCCGTCCCTTGCCTTGGTGTCTTCAGATCGGTAAATCCATACTTTTAGCACCTTTTTGCAATCCATGCTCTCAAATATACCCTGCATCACGAACACAGTTAAAACCGGGCGTTAATCAGTGTCATGTTCGTAAATCTAGGCAATAACTGGGGTCCGATATGCAATATTTGACCCTCAACAGTATGATCATTGTGTTTATTACAAGATACTAAATGATGAGAAGTTCATTATCTTAGTATTATATGTTGATGACATGCTCATTGTCAGTCATAGCATGTCTAAGATTGGCATACTAAAGACTCAACTGTTAGGGACATTCAATATGAAAGATTTGGTGGCTGCAAAGATGGTTATCGGTATTGACATACACAAAGACAAGAAGATGAATAAGCTAGGTTATCTTAGGCAGAATACCTTACGAAAGTACTAATGAAGTATGGGATGAATAAGGCAAAGTTGATCAACGTTCTCCATGCGACTCATTTTAAGCTATCTTCTGAACATTGTCTTAAAACAGATGAAGAAAAGCAGGATATGTCTTGCATGCCTTATTCAATCGCAATTGACAGCCTAATGTATGCCATAGCTTGTATAAGACCAGATATTTCACATGCAGTGGGTGTTGTTAGCAGATACATGTATAACCCTGATAAGCAACATTGAGATGCAATGAAACGACTACTTCGATATATTCGAGGTACGCAGGATTACGTCTTTTCATTTGAAAAATTAGGGGACAAGTTAGCAGGTCATGTGGATTCAGATTATGCAGGCAGTGTTGATAATAGAAGGTTGACTTCTGATTATTAGTTTGTACTAACGGGTGGAGTGATCAATTAGATGTCGAAGCTTCAGTTTGTGGTGACTCTTTTCACGACCGAAGATGAGTATATAGTAGTGACAAAAGTGTTCAAGGAATGTGTTTAGTTGAGAGGAATGATAAATCAATTAAGGCTTTAGTAGGAGGTCATGCCAATCAATTGTGGTAGCGAAAGCATGATCAATTTGGCCAAGAATTCTATTTTATCACTCACGTACTAAACATATTAATGTGCGTTATCATTTTATCCAGCATATGCTTGATGAAAGAAGCATGACTCTAGAGAACATTCACGCAAGCGTGAATCCGTCTGACATGCTTACGAAGGTGGTTCCCATAGATAAGTTCAAATTCTGCACAACTTAATCTCTAAGCTTGGTGAAGGCATAAATAGAAGACGGAGTGTGCATGAGAAGCGATGATGGAGCTATGATGCAAGGCGGAATTAAATATAATGATAAGAAGCTATAATGAATGAAAATTGAAGACATAATGGAGATTGTTGTTGGTATCTTAAATATGTCAATAACAAGGTATGTCAATGCCATCGATAGACCACTTGATGTCATCAACAGGTGCTCGATGCCATAAAAAAAATTCAGAAAATCCATGTTGGTTGCTAGAACATTTTAGTGTTATTACTCGATGACATCGACGGATCCTTGATAGGTGGTCGATGTAATCGAAGTCTCATCGAAGATGCAAGCCAATTGCATGAGTGTGGAATTAGTTTCCTATAGCAAGTGTAACATTTAATATATCAAGTGTAATCCAAATTAGAGAGAGAGAGAGAGAGAGAGAGAGAGAGAGAAGTGTTATAGGGCTTTTTAATTCATTTAGAAGGTTTCAAGAGCATAGCTAGGACTTGTAAAGGTGATTCAAGGCTTGTTCAAATCAGTAAAACTCTATCTCTTGTAATTTCTGTTTTCATAGTGCATTACTTGTCACTTTATGCTGTGATTTTTTTCTACAATGATTTTTTCATGTAAAATTTGGATTGTTCTTGTTTGGACTTGGTTGTGCGATTGCGATTATTTTACTTGATTCATTTATGAGTGTTTTCTTTTCAACCAATTACCTTATCCAAATAACTGCCCATATTACCCATGTAACAGCTTAGGGCCTGTTTGAATTTCCAAACCAATGGTAAATACATGGGGAATGTGTAATGATTACTCTTACATCTGTTTGAAAACTCATAGGTATTTCCGCTTGGAAAACCGGTCCAAATGGACTGGTTTAAAATTTTTGGCCCCATTGTGATATATATGATGTATCTGTGCCATCCATCCATTCTAGCATAACATTTTGAGGCATGAGCCAAAAAATGAGGGCGTTCCAACACTCAAGGGACCCACACTAAAGGAAACAGTGGCCCCAAAAAGTTTTTAAAGGTAGTTATTTGATTTCCTAAATCTTGTGGTGTGGCCCACTTGAGCTTCGGATCTTCCTCATCTTTTTTATGATGCCCTAATTTCAGTTGGAAAAATGAATGGACGGTGTGGATAAGCCACATATATCACCATGGGCCCTACGTATATTTCACAACATTATCGATTTTTGTGCCAAAAAAAACCAACGTCAAATCAAGCATCGATATTGCTGCTACAATTCCTCAAGGAAATCATTATTACTCTTTTCCCATGTATTTACCATTGGTTTAGAAATTCAAATAGGCCCTTAGTGAGTGTTACCCCTACCATATAGGGCCCACCTTGATGAATATATTTTATATCCATGTTGCTCAGCTCATTTTAAAACATTATCCTAAAACTTTTGTAGATTAAAATATCGAGTGGACCACATCAATAGAAAAAGCAATGAAGGATAATTAAAAGCTTTTTTACATGTCACAAAAGTTTGAGATCAAACTAATATTTGTTTTTTCCCTTCATCCATTTCAATAGCTTTATCGACAATTTAAATGAAAATAACATTATGTATCTACTTACTATGAGCCTTGGAAAGTTTTTAATAGTTAGTGTTATGGGAAAATTCGAAGTGCTCCGAGACCCGAAGAGCCACGCGAGTACCGTGGTGTCGAGAAACATTCGAGTAGTGTTGACGAGAAGAGCCTCTGAGCATGTGAGGCTCGGAGTGCCTCTCGAACGGTTTAACCTGAGGAAGACGTCCGAGAGATGAGACTTAATGAGGTCTTGCTCGATTTAATATTAACTCCGAGGTATGGTGTAACGCCCCGAAAAATCGGGGGTCGTGCATAGACTCGACTCCCGAGTTCCCGAGTGTCACTTATCATCAATTTTATAATTTTTTTGATTAATCCAGTTTAAATGCGCAGCTTGGAATTTCTTGGAGCATGAAACACAACCACAACTAATCTACTGAAATGAAGAGATCAATATATACAGGTCTAAAGGAAAATAAAAGGGTCGCACAAGGCGTTGTCCAACAGAACAACAAAAGATAGTTAGGTCCAAAAAGAATAAAACTGAGCCCGCGGATCAGCAAAACCAAATCCAGTCTGATCTAGCCGATAGTGAGCCGTCCATCAGCTGCAAGTAGGAGAGTCCGTCCTCCTCGTCCAAGCTCGCCTTGCCAGGTTCCTCATGCCCTGAGTCACCTGCATCTATGAATGGGTCTGGTTGGTGTTTTAAAACACCGTCCCAGAGTGGGAGTGAGTGATCAACTCAGTGTGAACTATTGGTCTCAAGTTACAACATGCATCAATTGCAATATGAACTTAATGAAAAGCAGACAATCATCAACACCTAATAACTCTTATTTAAAATGCATGCATGCGGGATGATATGATGCATGCCCTCGCCACAACACTCCCTCAAGCGACTCCATCTAACGATCGCATATGACAACACTCCCTCAGAGCGACCTCGACTTCCGAGTCGCCACCCTAACTAATGCGTGCAATGCGATCGTGTTAGCCAAGTTATTAGTTAAGTCCATTCATCCAGCAGGTTGGGGATTCTGATTCACCCTACGTATCAATGCCCTAAGCTGGTTGCGAGGCCAAGACCCCATCAACGCGTGAGGCCGAGACCTCGCGGTCCATGATCCCGTCGGGTTCCTCATCCCCGACACCAAGCACATGAGGAGTGCCGAAAGGAAGGGATCGCTCGCGGTCACTACGGGGAGGCGCGGTACCCCAGCGTAGGCCGACAGCTCGGACATAGTGTCCCATTCCACCATGCCCGGCTCACGAGGCTGTGGACCAGTTTCAAGTGAATTTTTGATGGGCTACAACGGTTGTAGGGTGGTTCAGGTTCCATACATATGTGACCAAATAGGGTTAACATACATGATTGGTCAGATAGTAGGCTAGACCGCACGAGTCAAGCGAGCGTGAGACGAGTGACCTCGGGCACAAAAGACCCATGTAGTCGAACTACAGCCACCCAAACACACCCGCCCAAACTCACGAGTTTAGCCTCAAGGCGGTCCTACCCTTGGAGCCCCCTTCGCTCTCCTCATGTTTCCTGACCAACCCAAGGTAATGAGGGTTATCCATAATAAGCCGACTATGCAAACTATCACTAGCATGTCATCATCATACTCCATACATATCAGTCATACGAATTAGATGTTCCTAGCATGCAATCAAGAAATATAGTGCATGTAAGGTGTGTGGGTGTGTGTGAGGAAGTTACGCACTCCCTCCATCTCAAGCCATCATATGCATAAGGGTAATGGAAGCATACACAACATGGACCAATAACATGTGAAAGAATGACACGGCATAAGCATATTATCATCCATACACGAAATCATGTGAGCAACAAATAACATCATGAAGAACCATCATGCATATCCATACAATTTCAAGAACCTACAATTCCTAGGGGTTCTCTAGACTTTCAAATATACCAACCAAGCATTCAAAATCATTAAGCTAGTACTACAATTGGTGCTAGGCCACCTAAGATTAATAGTCCGCACCTTGTGATTCGTTGGAGGCTCAAAAATGACCTAGGAATGAGGGTTTTGGAGGTTGGCCGACCGGAATCCCTAAAACAATTCAAACATGAGAGAAATCCATGCATTTTCTTCTTCAATACAAGGATTTCAAGAGAAATGAGTGAGGGATCTTACCTAGATGGCCCATGGACGATTTTCGGTGGTTGTGGTGTAGGGATTCTTCTTGGAGAAGGTGTAGAAGGTTGTGGGTTTGATACTCTTGGGCCCCACCTTGATTGAGAGTCCACCATGCCTTCTTCCCTCTCTCTTTCTTCTCCTTTCTCCTCTTTCTCTTCTCCCTTTTCTCTCTTCTAGGGTAAAATTCGTATGGGGAGAGGGGTGCCCAAATGAGGCCCTTTTTATAATTCCATATTTGGTGAAAAAGGCCCCAAGCTTCCATAATTTCCTAAAATAGACTTATGGGACTCCCTATTGGTGTTGGGGTGGCCCTAACACCCCTCTAACCACCAAATTCGGCGTGTAGTTGTCTCCTAACCCTACTAGGGTCCATGCAAAAATTGAGGACGAACGGATGAACGGTTATATGATCTGGAAGGGCGCCACCGACCTTTAAGTGGCCCTGTGGGACCCATTTCGGTGATTGGAATAGTTCTGGGGGTCTTCTGGCCATCAAACTTATAGGTTAAGTGATCCATGGCCCGATGAAGGGCCGTGCAAAATTTGGGAGCGATCGGATATAGGGTTTGATCGCACGGGTCCGATTTGCGATCGACGGTCATCGTGCCACGATCGGGCCCCAGATTTGGTGAACGGGCGTTGAAAAAATATCAAACCATTACCGTAAATTTGGAAGAAATCCGATGGTTGGAAAGTCTCACATTTCAATTTCCTTGATCAGTGCCAGATTTCAATTCTGGCACTGGTGGGGTGCATGGGGCCCCTGCCAGATCCCACTTCTGGGCGTCTGCCGGAGTTGCGGTCCGCGATGGCATTCAAGCCCAGTGAGACCAACGGCCACACCAAGTTTTAGAATTTTCCGACCATCCTCGGTCGATGTGCGTCCAACACAAGCGGTCAATGATGTGTAAACAGCCATCTGGCTTGGTGGCCCACACCAGGCCTTATCACGGCCAGTCAGACCTATTAAATTGGGCTAATCTTGGATTAATTAACTCGTGTATAAGCTAACATTGAGTGCTAATGGTCAGTACGTGATAGTATAAGTTAATTAAAAAAAATATCAAGAATTTTTGGAAATCCAAAACAGTGAAAATTCGGGATGTTACAATCTACCCCCCTTAAAAATAATTTCGTCCCCGAAATTGCCTAAGGGTAGTAAGTAAAGGTTTCATTATTTCATTTGCCTAGGTTTTGTTGAATTCAAGTTCATATGCATGGTAAGGTGTGTACTATTTATACTAGTTTGGCTCATTCTAGTCTACCCCCCTTAAAAGTTTTCGCCTTTGAGGTTTGAATACAAATGTCAAAATCATTATTATCGTATTAAGAGGTTGTTGGTAAAGTTTACCTAATGATGGTATATTCTACTTCTTTTAGGATTGGGCTAATACGGAAAGACAGTTGTGGTAGGCTTTGATCCCATACGTCGATCCTCTGCCTGACCAGGGTAGAAAGATCGTTGTAACCCTTCCTAGCCCTGGTAGATCATGGTCTTCTGCTCGGTCAAAGCAGTGAGTCCGTTGGTGTTCACCCAGGATTAAGAATTGGGTCAAGCCGCGAATACATCGCAAGTGTATGGTCCCGTGATTCCGTAGTCCGATCAATCTTAACATTTGGAAGACATCAAAATTCTTTAACAGTTCAAGCTTCACATTCATAATATTTTTGTGGGTGGTGAGTTTCCCGCGATGCTTATGATCAAACGACTGTCCTAGAGGGGTTTCCATGACCTTAAGGTTCCTCTTGACATTACCATTTTGATCCTATGGTTAGTGAGTTATGAGCAAATCACGTTTTGGTTTCATAAATTTTAACAGGAAAGGAAGAATCGAAAGTTTTAAGGTATTCTGGTGGTTTAGAGTGCTAATAACGTTAAGATGGACACAGTAAGGCAATCATACATACAAGCATTTATAAGGTGACAAGAAAATTCAAAAACAATCCATACGTTCATATTAAATTCAAAGTGCCATTAGTATGGCTAGTTACATCATACAACATGGATTACATAGTTTTCTAGACATTCCAAACATAAGGGAAAAAACAACTTAGTCAAGCAAACGTCCTAACTATCCTTCAATACAAGCAGGTAGACCTAATCGACTTAAAGCAAACCACTAATTATCGGAAAGGTTATGCTACTACTCTTCCAGATCGGGCAAAGATGGGGGTACTTCTTCCACATGAGGGAAGGAATCACTGGAATGGGGAAGAAGGAAGTAACAGTTGCTAGGAATGCCATTTTCCTCGGCAGGGAAATGGATTTTGGATGAGAATGTAGGTGAGGGTGGGAGGGGAGATCCTAAGGATGGGTTTGGGAAGGACTTGAAAATGTGTTTAGAATTTGTTTGGGGAAAGTGGGGTGGAATGGGTTTGAGAAAATGAAATTTGAGATGAGCTAGAGTGAAGAGGATTGATGTTGGGTTTCGAGAGTAAATGGGTGAATGGAGTGGGATTGAGGAAGGTTGGAATGTGTATTTGAGATGAATTGGTGGGAGTAGAGGAGGGATTGGGATGAATATTGTGTTGGGTTTTAGAAGTGGTTGTGTAAGTGGGGTTCGATGAAGGGGTTTGAGATGGGTTATGGAAACGAAGTTTGGAGATGGGAAAAGTGTTGAGAATGAGTTTGAAGTATGGAGAGTTGGGAATGGAGTTTGAAGTGAATGAGCGAATAAGCTTTGTATGGATATTTTGTGGGTTTTGGGATTGAAGGAGGGTTTAGGGAAAGTATGTAGGAAATGAGGTTGGATTAAGCATGAGAAGAGAAAATAAGGGTTTGGAGTGAAGGAGTAAAGGGGATGTGGCTCAAGTGAATAGGTTTTGAGGATTGAAAGATGGAATGTTGAGAGGGTTGTGGAAGATGTGGTTTGGGTATGAAGAAGAAGAAATGGGTTTTGGAGAAGAAGAAGAGAAGTGGTGGAAGTGGGATGTCTTTGTATGGTTTTCTTGGAAATGGATTGAATCTTGGAGAGGGAGAGGGTTCTCCCCTAGGGTGTGGGAGTAGTAGGGGATATTTTGGGGTAAGAAATTGGGTATTAGTGCCCTTAAGTTGCAAGAGAGGAAGACCCCACTCGTGTGAACAATGAAAGGGAGAGGGGACCCATCTTTTGTAACGTTTCTTATACTTTTAGTATCTGGATATATTTTAAAATTTTTATGATGATTTAACACAAGTTTTAAGTCATCCTAGAAAATTTCATATCATTTAGAGTTGTAGATAAATTATTAAAATTCTAGGAGCAACAGCTGTCCGAAATTAAAAAATTTTGGACAGTTGATAGAACAGTTTAATTTTAACTATATTATAATTTTTATTTTATTTGTTTCTCATTTTTATATAAAACTAGACTCATCAAGCTTCAATATGGCTTTTGAATCACCTAAATCGGAGTTGTAACGAGAGAGATATGAATTTTTGAAGTTGACCTAAAATTTACAGAAATTCTGGCGGGGCAACACAGGTCGGCGGGGTGGAAACGCGGGTCGGCGGGGTGGAAACGCGGGTGGCGGGGTGAAAACGCGGCAGCGGCGGGGGCCACGCGGCTCGCTGGAGCGTCGGCGGGGTGGCAACGCCGCTGGCGGGGCGAAAACGCGGGCCCGGCGGGGTGGGCGGCGGGGTGAAAACGCGGGTCGGCGGGGTGACCCCCCCGATTTTTGACCCGGAGGTCCGTTGGCATTCCCGGGCGTCGGAAAAGCTCCCCGGGAAGTTCCATATATGATTTTGGGGTAGAACGAGATGATCTACGCAATGGGCCTATCCATTTTATGAGATTCCTCCCGGTTAGAGGTCAAAACTTGATTTTTCTACGGTTTCACTATTTCCGGTGAAATTTCATTCACCCCTACTTAATTGTCCCCGAATGGTTTGAACTATCATGTTCAGCCCGGTATTAGTTCATTTGGACTTGGACGATGATTTCGACCATCAACCTTTCGATTTCCAGCTCGCTCCTAACAATGTAATGGGGAAATTAAAGAACGGAGTGATGGTAGGTGAAGGTTTTAAGAAGATAGGTTGAAAAGAGGAATTTAGACTTAGGCCTGTTTGGCTAGTGACATTAAACTGTACCAAATGGGATTTCAATACTAATCCCAACTCAAAATTGAAAATGGCATGTCTGGAATGAGTGGGGGATGTGGTTCAAAATTAATTTCCTATGCTTGTTAGAGGAGTCTTGTGTTGGGAAGTGTAATGCGGGATTTCCAAATCCCTTGACGAAGAATTTCTAAGTATAATTTGGAAGGAAACCCAGGATTCACCCTTAATTGAATACATGTCAACAGGGCATTATGGAACATGGGATGCTCCCATCCCAAGGACAATACCTTACCCACATTTATCGCTACTCTAAAATTTATTTCACCCTAATCCCACCTATTTCAGTTAGCCCACAGTCCCTTAGGGATTAGGTGGACTGGAATAGTTAAATTTCCTACTTAGTTGAATTAAGTCTTACCGTCAAGTTCCCAAATTCTTGTCCGAGGACGGGCCGAGGCACTGTAGGACTCTCGAATCCCTCTCTAGCGTCACTATTACTCTCACTACCCAACCTTAACACTCTGGAAGTCTCACCTTCCGTTTAAGAGTGTCAACTTAGGAACTGGGGTGGTTCCTAGCATTTTCGTGTTTTCCATTGCGTTTCCTGTCAAGTCAGCGGACGCGTTAGTGAGTTCATGACCCATGGCCCAAGGGATTCCAAACTATTGCTCTGATACCATTTGTAACGCCCCAAAAAATCGGGGGTCGAGCATAGACTCGACTCCCGAGTTCCCGAGTGTCACTTATCATCAATTTTATAATTTTTTTGATTAATCCAGTTTAAATGCGCAGCTTGGAATTTCTTGGAGCATGAAACACAACCACAACTAATCTACTGAAATGAAGAGATCAATATATACAGGTCTAAAGGAAAATAAAAGGGTCGCACAAGGCGTTGTCCAACAGAACAACAAAAGATAGTTAGGTCCAAAAAGAATAAAACTGAGCCCGCGGATCAGCAAAACCAAATCCAGTCTGATCTAGCCGATAGTGAGCCGTCCATCAGCTGCAAGTAGGAGAGTCCGTCCTCCTCGTCCAAGCTCGCCTTGCCAGGTTCCTCATGCCCTGAGTCACCTGCATCTATGAATGGGTCTGGTTGGTGTTTTAAAACACCGTCCCAGAGTGGGAGTGAGTGATCAACTCAGTGTGAACTATTGGTCTCAAGTTACAACATGCATCAATTGCAATATGAACTTAATGAAAAGCAGACAATCATCAACACCTAATAACTCTTATTTAAAATGCATGCATGCGGGATGATATGATGCATGCCCTCGCCACAACACTCCCTCAAGCGACTCCATCTAACGATCGCATATGACAACACTCCCTCAGAGCGACCTCGACTTCCGAGTCGCCACCCTAACTAATGCGTGCAATGCGATCGTGTTAGCCAAGTTATTAGTTAAGTCCATTCATCCAGCAGGTTGGGGATTCTGATTCACCCTACGTATCAATGCCCTAAGCTGGTTGCGAGGCCAAGACCCCATCAACGCGTGAGGCCGAGACCTCGCGGTCCATGATCCCGTCGGGTTCCTCATCCCCGACACCAAGCACATGAGGAGTGCCGAAAGGAAGGGATCGCTCGCGGTCACTACGGGGAGGCGCGGTACCCCAGCGTAGGCCGACAGCTCGGACATAGTGTCCCATTCCACCATGCCCGGCTCACGAGGCTGTGGACCAGTTTCAAGTGAATTTTTGATGGGCTACAACGGTTGTAGGGTGGTTCAGGTTCCATACATATGTGACCAAATAGGGTTAACATACATGATTGGTCAGACAGTAGGCTAGACCGCACGAGTCAAGCGAGCGTGAGACGAGTGACCTCGGGCACAAAAGACCCATGTAGTCGAACTACAGCCACCCAAACACACCCGCCCAAACTCACGGGTTTAGCCTCAAGGCGGTCCTACCCTTGGAGCCCCCTTCGCTCTCCTCATGTTTCCTGACCAACCCAAGTGACCATCCAAGGTAATGAGGTTATCCATAATAAGCCGACTATGCAACTATCACTAGCATGTCATCATCATACTCCATACATATCAGTCATACGAATTAGATGTTCCTAGCATGCAATCAAGAAATATAGTGCATGTAAGGTGTGTGGGTGTGTTGTGAGGAAGTTACGCACTCCCTCCATCTCAAGCCATCATATGCATAAGGGTAATGGAAGCATACACAACATGGACCAATAACATGTGAAAGAATGACACGGCATAAGCATATTATCATCCATACACGAAATCATGTGAGCAACAAATAACATCATGAAGAACCATCATGCATATCCATACAATTTCAAGAACCTACAATTCCTAGGGGTTCTCTAGACTTTCAAATATACCAACCAAGCATTCAAAATCATTAAGCTAGTACTACAATTGGTGCTAGGCCACCTAAGATTAATAGTCCGCACCTTGTGATTCGTTGGAGGCTCAAAAATGACCTAGGAATGAGGGTTTTGGAGGTTGGCCGACCGGAATCCCTAAAACAATTCAAACATGAGAGAAATCCATGCATTTTCTTCTTCAATACAAGGATTTCAAGAGAAATGAGTGAGGGATCTTACCTAGATGGCCCATGGACGATTTTCGGTGGTTGTGGTGTAGGGATTCTTCTTGGAGAAGGTGTAGAAGGTTGTGGGTTTGATCCTCTTGGGCCCCACCTTGATTGAGAGTCCACCATGCCTTCTTCCCTCTCTCTTTCTTCTCCTTTCTCCTCTTTCTCTTCTCCCTTTTCTCTCTTCTAGGTAAAATTCGTATGGGGAGAGGGGTGCCCAAATGAGGCCCTTTTTATAATTCCATATTTGGTGAAAAAGGCCCCAAGCTTCCATAATTTCCTAAAATAGACTTATGGGACTCCCTATTGGTGTTGGGGTGGCCCTAACACCCCTCTAACCACCAAATTCGGCGTGTAGTTGTCTCCTAACCCTACTAGGGTCCATGCAAAAATTGAGACGAACGGATGAACGGTTATATGATCTGGAAGGGCCCACCGACCTTTAAGTGGCCCTGTGGGACCCATTTCGGTGATTGGAATAGTTCTGGGGGTCTTCTGGCCATCAAACTTATAGGTTAGTGATCCATGGCCCGATGAAGGGCCGTGCAAAATTTGGGAGCGATCGGATATAGGGTTTGATCGCACGGGTCCGATTTGCGATCGACGGTCATCGTGCCACGATCGGGCCCCAGATTTGGTGAACGGGCGTTGAAAAATATATCAAACCATTACCGTAAATTTGGAAGAATCCGATGGTTGGAAAGTCTCACATTTCAATTTCCTTGATCAGTGCCAGATTTCAATTCTGGCACTGGTGGGGTGCATGGGGCCCCTGCCAGATCCCACTTCTGGGCGTCTGCCGGAGTTGCGGTCCGCGATGGCATTCAAGCCCAGTGAGACCAACGGCCACACCAAGTTTTAGAATTTTCCGACCATCCTCGGTCGATGTGCGTCCAACACAAGCGGTCAATGATGTGTAAACAGCCATCTGGCTTGGTGGCCCACACCAGGCCTTATCACGGCCAGTCAGACCTATTAAATTGGGCTAATCTTGGATTAATTAACTCGTGTATAGCTAACATTGAGTGCTAATGGTCAGTACGTGATAGTATAAGTTAATTAAAAAAAAATCAAGAATTTTTGGAAATCCAAAACAGTGAAAATTCGGGATGTTACATATGGTCTTGAACTTAATCGGAAGAGGAGCGACTGGGAAGAGTGGAGCGGCTATTACGGTGCCCCACTACTGCACGATCAATTTGGCCAAGATCACCGAGCAGAAGGTGACTGATTCCATCATCTGTCGATTTGGCATTCCGCATACCATTGTCTCAAACACAGAAAACAGTATGATAATGACGAGTTCAGGAGCATGTGTCAAGGGCTTGGCATCAAGAACGCCTACTCGTCACCATAGCATCCCCAGTCGAATGGACAGGTAGAGGCAGTGAAGAAAATAATAAAGGGTTATCTCAAGACCAAACTGAAAAAAGCTAAGGGCGCGTGGGTCGACAAGCTACCATTTGTGTTATGGGCGTACAGAACGACAACTCGGACTGCCACAGGGGAGACGCCATTCTCCCTCTCATACGGGGCAGAGGTTGTCGTCCCGGTCGAGATAGGGCTTCCCACCGCCCGAGTGCAATCTTATTGCGAAGGACAAAACGCAGATCAAATGTCAACGAGCCTCGACCTGGTTGAATAACTAAGAGAAGTCGTCCGACTACGGATCGCAGCTCGACATCAGCAAGTCGCCCATTTCTACAACTCAAGGACCAAAGCAAGACGATTATGACATGGGGACCTCGTCTTGCGTCGTGTGTTCCAAAACACGTCGGAGCTCGGAGTAGGATCCCTAGGGCCTAATTGGGAGGGCCCCTACCGAGTTGTCAGCTCAGCGAAGCCCGAATCTTACCAACTCGAGACTCTGGAAGGATGCCCTCTACCGCATTCGTGGAATGTCGAGCACTTGAAAAATCTACTACTCTTAAAAGTAGCAATGTAAGGGTCGATGTGTTTCGTCGAAAGTCTACTGTTTTAATAAAAAAGTAATGTTCTAGAAAAAGCTTTTCGGATCTACACAATCTACCAGGACCCCCACGAGGGAAAATGTCCCGCGGGAAGGTCGGTCGTCGGGTTGGTTGAGTCATCTCCCGGATACGATATGAGGAACCATATCTCATGTGCAGAGACGGAGCTCCTCGGCGAGTAGACTCTTATAGAGGAGATCAGCTCGTCTCACGACAAACAATCGACAAATTAACAGTCATTTACGTTCAACTATCGACACATAAAAGAGCACGCCATCAAACCAAGGGTTAGTTACCCATAAAATCACCATCCACAAAGCATCCAAAAAATTATCATCTATGAAGGAAAAAGATTAAAAACTACTCAGCAGGAGGGTTGGGGTCGATAGGCTGAGGAGCAGGGGGAGCCTCAGAGTCGGGAGGAGGATCCTCGGTATTGGGAGTCTGACAAGTCTGACCTCTGTCGGTTGGCCCCTCGGCATCCTCAGTGGCAAGAGCATCAAGATTGATGTTTGGGTGTAGCTCTCGGACGTCATCAATACAAGCGTTGTAGCCGCAGAAGTAAAACTTGTTGGCTTCGGCGTTCCGATCCGCTGAGGACTTGAATGCTTTAACAGTAACAAAAATCATCGAGGCGATTGAAACCTCGGATTCTGTACGCTGGGCCGCCATTGCCCCCTCTACTGTGACCTTCAATTCCTCTACAGCATCAACTTTTACCCGTTCTAGCTCAGCCACCAGACGAACATTATCCCCTTCAACCGAACCGAGGTGAGCTTTGACCTCTGCAATCTGGGCTTGGAACTTGATAGCATCCCCCTGATACAGCAACACTCTCAGCTTCTCCCCGAACAATAAACCCTGAAGCTCCTCCCATTCCGCTTGAAGTGATCTGACTTTACTTTGGAGGACTTTTATCTCCATGTCCTTTCCGATTATTTCCCTCAATCTCTCTCGAGTCGACAGGAGCATTGGTATGGCCTGAATAGAGGTAAGAGTATGAGTCAGGAACAATTTTAAAACAGTAGGGAGGGGAATATTCGTACGAGAACTACCTTGTAGCAGACAGAAGCAATGTCGTTGATGAAGGATTCGTGCCGCTTGGTGAGGAGGTCGACAATCTCATCTTCAGGGGCACGCTTTGCTGCCCAGTTGACCAAACCGGACATATGATAGCCCGGAGGAAATCTCGACCTTCCAACATCAGGAGCCTCTGGGTGAGGGGCAAACCCTACCGCCTCACTTGTACCGCTGGCGGCAGAGGCATGAGCCTCGGCCATTGCAACGCCTTCATCCCCAGGAGGGGAGATCATGACATCAACAACTCAGATGGCTTCACGCTCAGAAGATGATGGGATTGCAATGCAGGGCTGTTGGGAGGTAGGCAGGGGAATTTTGGGGGCTTGAGGGGCTGTGGCAGGTTGTAAGGTCCGAGCTTGAGCGATCCTAGATCCGAATGCAGCTACCGTCCCAACTCTCGCAGCATCGATTGGAGCTGTAGCAACAGAAATTGAAGCCTCGCCTCGAGTCCCCCGCACCTTCTGAGGAGTTATCTTCACTCGAGGTTCGGCAAGCAATATATCTTTGAGGGGCAGGGGTTTCCTCTTCCTAGATCCAATTACCTCGGCCATATCTACACAAACGACAGCAAATTAGAAAGCTCCTGAATTCAGGGGTCCGTAGCATGATGAAGAGATACTCACTTAGAGCAGAGGGAAGTGGCTTAAGTCTGCAGAGTCCGGACATATGCAAATTGTCCGGAGTAATCAAATAATGACAAACGCGTTGCTCTTCTGTGCGTAGCCTCGCTCTAGCGATCTAATTCTTTTGCAGAGAAGATAGCTCGAGAGCTCCCTTTGGGTATTCTACAAAATAAAAAGGGGGGAGGAGTCGGATCAGAAAGTAATGAAGGAGGTTAACAATATTCAAGTTCCGACCTAGGAGAGCGAATCTAATTGACACTCAGACTCGTTGATTCCTCAGCTTGGCCTCAGGTGCTTCCCATTCGCCTGAGGCCCAAAACTACTTGTTCTTCCAATCTTTGTTGGAAGAAGGGAGTTTTAGGACAAGGCCTGAACCCTGGCTGGCATGAGCACCAAAGTAGTACCAGTATCGCTCGTTGCGGTCATGCTTGGCCTGGTAGAGCGTCAAAAACTAGTCAGGAGTCAGTTCCTGGTTCCTAGCTTGGTGCCATATGATGTACGACGCCATCAGTATTCTCCATGAATTGGGGAGGAGTTGGCCCGGGGTCAATCTTAGGCATGCGATCAGGGCCCAAATGAAGGGGTACAAAGGAAGCTGGAGCCCACATTGCAGTGTACAAAGGAAAATGACGACATCACCCTCAGCGGGGTCCCCTGGGGTATTGTGGGGGGCGGGCGCACGAATGTGGATGGAGTTGGGGATTTGAAATTCTTCTCGAACCTAGTCCATCTGGGATTCGACGAGCACCGAGCCCCCGATGACAAGCTCGGTAGCCCGACCACCCGAAGGACCATCAGTAGTTCTCCCTTGTGGATCTCGGGGTATCATTTTCTTACCCTTTGGACGAGCGTGGGGCTTAGACCCTTGGCCCCCGGTGGGCGGGAGATAGAGAGGTACTGCCTCTATTGGCCCCTCAGATGCGTCTGGCGTAGAATCCGAGCCCTCTCGTCTGGACTCAACCTCATAATCGTATATTTCTCGTTCTCTTCCGAGCCATTTGACATGGTGAAGAATTGAGATTGAAAAGAAGTTCAAGAGGCCAGGAGTAGAGATCGACTCACCGGAAATTGTTTCCTCAGATCATCGGAAATTGTTACTTCAAATCACCGGAAATCGCCTACTCAGGGGAACCTCAACTGCAAATGCCTTAAGAGAAAATGGGAAATTAGAGTTCTCCGGGGCACGAGGGCTTATAAAGCCTAGGGGCACCCTCTGCATTTATGGCGAAGCGATACGACTACAATCAAACCGTCGTGAACTGACTTTGCAAGACACGTGGCGGTGCACTATTAGCCGAGCACCGTCGAACCACGTACTACAAGCATCGGGCAGCTGAAGCGATGTCATTCTGTCCTCTGTAGTCCGTGTGTCAATCTAATGATCAATATGACGATTCTAAATCATAACCGTCGCCACGCATTCTCCCCTTATGGGTCCGCATACGAAGAGCCTTGACAATGCACATTCTCAACAATAGAATCATAATTGTAGCCGTACGTATTAAACGGGCCGACAGTTCACAGCTCGAATTCAGAGAGTTGGGGGCTTCTTTTACAAGAAAATCCGAAGTGCTCCGAGACCCGAAGAGCTATGCGAGTATCGAGGTGTCAAGAAACATTCGAGTAGTGTGAACGAGAAGAGCCTTTGACAGGTGAGGCTCGGAGTGCCTCCCGAACGTTTTAACCTAAGGAAAATGTCCGAGAGATGAGACTTAATGAGGTCTTGCTCGGTTTAATATTAACTCTGAGGTACGATCTCGGACTTAATAGGAAGAGGAGCGACTAGGAAGAGTGGAGTGGCTATTATGGTGCCCCACTACCGCATAATCAACTAGGTAACCGTATAACCTCCAATATCTGCATGTCCTTCGGTCGTGGTTAATGGCTAAGATTGCACCGAATTTTACGGACACATTTATCCTAGTTGAAAGCTATAAATAGTAATCAAACACATAAAAACAGGTACGACAAAAATCTCTCACCCAAATCCCTACTACACTTAGACCCAGATTCCTAGCCTGACTTCGGCATCGGAGGGTCCCCTGCTCTAGCCAAGGTCTCCTTTGTCTTCCATTTGTGCTGGTATTTAGAGGTCGGAGTCCAAGCTCGAAGCTTGGTGCGAGTGAACCAAATTTGTGCATCAACAGTTAGCATTCAATCATCATTGTTTCTTATGGTGTGATCACCTGAGATTTGGATGTGCTTAATTTTTAGGATCACATCTTAAAACGGGTTAACGAATGGATGGAGTGAATATACAACATATCATTAAAGTGGGCTATACAATAATCTACTAAGTTGTTACTGGGCTAATACCCAATCCGTGCCCATCCAACATTACCTTTTATTTACTTTATAATACTGTATCGAATCGCGTACTGAGTAGAGCTGGGCATCAGTTCGGATTGGATCGGATTGGGTCCAACTCGATCCGATTCGAAGTCTCAATGGCCTGACCCGAACTCGATCCGATCCGGGACCGAGTCCGGGTCACCTGACTCGGACCGATCCAATACATGGTTGGCCTGACCCGAACCGAGTCCGACTCAATCAGGGAAATCGAGTTGGATCAGATTCGGTAGGATTCGGATTGTATGAATTTAATCCAACTGTTTCATGTGGTGTGGTTCACTTCAACCTTTAATATATCGCCTTTTGTGCTCAAGGCCTAAAATAATATGTCAAAATGGATGAACGGCTTAGATAAAACATATACATCAAGATGGGCCCCACATGGCTCTGAAAGAACTCTCCGTTACCGTATCCATCCTTTCACTAGATATGTGTTGATGTGCACTGCACGAAAGCGCGGTGAGTGCTTTTCACGCAAGTCAGTAACGATGTTAGCAAGTTTTGTGGGTCTGATAATGGGGTATGTGTTATATCCAACCTGTCCATCCATTTTGGCGAGCTCATCTTAAGGTTTGAGACAAAAAATAAGACAGATCTAACTATCAAGTGGACCACACGAGATGTTTAACGGTGAAAATCATTCTCTGCTGCTATTTGTGGTGTTGTCCATATGATCTTTGGATATTATTCATTTTTTGGATAATACTCTACAATGATTTCTAAAAATATATGAACGGTGTAGATATAATAAATACATTACTGTGGGGCCCATATAACTTTGATCTCCTTTGAACCGTCCGTACAACTCGGAGCTCGAGGAGCGTCAGTCTCGTCTTCGCACGCCACGTACCTAGCCAGCAGCTGCCAGCTAGCCTAGGTTACGGAAGCGGATTGCGTACTGAGTAACTCAGTACGCTAAGCGTATTGAGTAAACTCTATAGGGTCCACCGTGATTTGCATATTGTATCTACTCCATCCATCCATTTTAACAGATAATTTTATGGTTTCATCCCAAAAATGAGATATATCCATATCTCAAGTGGACCTCACCACGGGAAATAATGTGAATTGAAATTCTACCGTTGAAAACTTCTTGGGGCCCACAGAAGTTTTGGATCAAGCTAATATTTGTTTTTTACCTTCATCCGTGTCTGCATAATCTTATGAACAAGTTGGATGACAAATAAAAATCACTGTGGGCCCTAACAAGGTTTCAACGGTGGAAGTCATTATTCACATTGTTTCTTAAAGTGTGGTCCACTTGAGCTTTGGGAATACTTCTATTTTAGACTCAACCACTAAAATGATCTCGAAAAATGGATGGACGGCGTGGATAACCCACATACATTCATGGTAGGCCCAACT
Source organism: Magnolia officinalis (assembly GCA_021015155.1). Classification (NCBI taxonomy): domain Eukaryota; kingdom Viridiplantae; phylum Streptophyta; class Magnoliopsida; order Magnoliales; family Magnoliaceae; genus Magnolia; species Magnolia officinalis. The sequence continues at coordinate 11,200,511 of JAJHSJ010000018.1, read as the reverse complement.
GAGTTTACTCAGTACAATAAAAGCGTACTGAGTAACTCGATACGCAATCCTATTTCCTGCTACAGCAGTAGCTGCTAGCTGGTGTGTGGTAGTGACGCCAAAATGGATTGGCTACTCCGTTTGGTGATATGTGGACCCCACCATGATGTATGTATTTCATCGATGCCGTTCAGATCATTTTAAGGCCTAATACAAAATATTAGAGGGATAAAAATCTCAGGTGGACCACACCACAGGAAAACAATAATGATTGGATATCCTCAATTAAAATCCTCCTAAGGCTCCGGATCGGGTCAGATTTGATCAAATCAGATCCATTCGGATTGGGTTTCGGATCGGATCAGTCTGGATTGACCACGATCCGATCCCGATCTGAAAATCATTCGGATCTAAAATACTTAACTCGATCTGCACCAATCCAGGCCGTCGGTTCGGTTAGGATGAGATTGGATCGGATCGGATTGGATCTACCGGATCGGATCTGTTTTACCCACCTTTAGTACAAAGTTACTCAGTATGCTCCTATTATACTGAGTAAACTCAGTTGGGCCCACCCTGATTGTATGTGGTCTATCCACGCCTTCCATCCATTTTTTCATCTAATGTAAGGCTTGGAGCCCAAAATTGAAGCGTATCTAAAGATCAAGTGGATCATACCTTTGGAAACAGTGGGGATAATGATGTCTACCATTGAAACCTTGCTAGGCCCACAGTGATGTTTATTTGTGTCCAACCTGTTCATAAGAACATACAGACATGGATGAAGGGAAAACACAAATATACGCTTGATCTGAAACTTCTGTGGCCCCAAGATTTTTTCAACGGTAGATGTTCAATTCAACTGTTTCCTGTGGTGTGGTACATTTGAACATTGTATATGCTTAAATTTTGGGCTCAAGTCCTAAAATTATCGGTTAAAAATGGATGGACGGTGCCGATAAAATACATATACATAAATCATGGTGGACCTCACATAGTTACTCACTAGGCAGTCCGCTTCCCGGGACATGAGTCTAAAGATCAAGCAGATAAATTTTTTTTTTTTTTTTTTTTTTTTAAAAGAACCTCATGTGGGCCACATGGCACACAAAAAGCAGGATTGAACGATCACCGTTAAAAACTTTGTGGGGCCACATAAGTTTTGTATCAGGATTGAAAAAAGACCATTGGATATTTTTCATTGTTAACCGTCCAATAAATGTCCACCAATCCGATGGTCAGATTATCAAATGTGCGTGATGTTTTGTTGATGATACATCTAACTTGTAACGTTAATTTGGACGGTTTAGTTTCATTTGTTTCTAACCAATTTCCAAGTGTCTGCGTATTATCAATCGCAATCTACAGTGTTTTTCTCTTCGTACAATACTTCTAGTCGTGGAGCCACTGCGACTTCTATGTTCAATCTACTCCGTCCATCAGTTGCTACGGATCATTTTAGAACATGACCTAAAAAATCAGTTACATCCAAAACTCAAGTGGGCCACGCAACAGTAAACGGCAGGGATGGGGACGCCGAATGTTGAAATAGAGCCGTAAAAAAGGAAAGCAGATTGAAATAGGTTAGTAATCGATCGGTTGCGTGAAAAATGGATGGGCCAGATTCAAAAGGCAAAACTCAAGAGCTGGTCTATAGCCATCCTCGTAGTGGCCCATGAAATCAACGCTCGTGATCAGCATAAAGCTTTACCTGGTATGCTGAGGCGGCAATGCCTGCATATATGAAGTGGACCCCACCAAGAGCAGCCCTCTTGCGTTCAAATCCCCCCACCCAAAACCCCTTCATTCACAAACTCCAGAATTCCCGAGATCTCATAACTACAATCTCAACCCATTCCACCATCCTCAAATTCGGACTCTCCAACGACACCTTCACAAACAACCATCTCCTGAATTCTTACCTCAAACTTCACCAAACAGAGCATGCAAGCCAACTGTTCGATGAAATGCCCCAACGAAATGTCGTCTCATGGACTGCTCTGATGGCCGGATACATCGACGTGGGCCAACCCGACGAGGCTCTCTGCCTCTTTAACAACATGCCCCGAAACAAGATTCGGCCGAACGCCTTCACTCTTGCAACAGCTGTGAACTCTTGCTCGGTACTCTCTGATTTAAAGACAGGTCGAAAAATCCATGCCCATGCTGAGATTGCCGGTTTCCGATCGAACCTTGTGGTCTCAACTGCTCTTATTGATATGTATGGGAAGTCAAATGATGTAGATAATGCTCGACGGGTTTTCGATGAAATGGTGGATAAGAATGTTGTTTCGTGGACTTCCATGATTTCAGCCTATGCCCAGAATGCACATGGCCATGACGCACTTGAACTGTTTGGGGAATTTCTCCGAGGAGGCCCTGCAGCAATAGCTCCGAACCACTTCACGTATGCAAGTGTTCTTAATGCGTGCACGAGCTTGGGTAGATTAGCTGTGGGGAAGGCAACGCATGTGGCTGTGATCCGTTTCGGTCACCATGTGAACAATGTCATCGCGAGTGTGCTCGTTGACATGTATGCGAAATGTGGGTGTATTGGTTATGGTGACAAGGTGTTTCGGCAGATAAAGGACCCATCTGTGATGCCATATACATCTATGATCGTTGGGGCAGCAAAGCATGGGATGGGGAAATTCTCTCTTGATCTCTTTGAGGAAATGCTTGCCAAAGGAGTTAGACCGAACCAAATCACGTTCATCGGCATCTTATATGCTTGTAGCCACTCAGGTCTCATTGACATTGGCCTCGAGCACTTGAATTCCATGGGAAAGAAGCATGGAATAACACCTGATGCAAAACACTTTACATGTGTAATTGACATGCTTGGTCGTGCGGGCCGCCTGGACGAAGCCTATGAATTGTCGAAGAACAATATCCCAATGGAAGCAAACGACGCAGCGCTCATGTGGGCCGCATTACTATCAGCGAGTAGGAACCACAACAGATTAGACCTTGCCGTTGAGGCTGGCAAGAGGCTAATAGAATTGAACGAACAAGTGGCGATAGCATATGTTGCAATTTCAAATGTGTATGCATCAGTTGGAAGGTGGGAGGATGTTCGAGATATCCGGTCTGAAATGAAACTGCGTGGGGTCCGCAAGGAACCTGGGTGCAGTTGGGTTGAGTTGAAAAACGATACGTTCTTGTTCTACGCAGGGGACTCATCGACATGCCCGCGTGCAAGTGAGGTTGCAGTTGTTTTGAAGGGTTTGGAAGTCAGAATGAAAGAAAAAGGGTATGTGGGTGGTAGTGGTGGATTGGTGCTTGTTGATATTGAAGATGATGAGGCTAAGGAGGAAATGGTAGGCCACCACAGTGAGAGATTAGCTCTGGGGTTTGCATTGATAAGCATTCCAAAAGGAGTGACTATCAGAGTAATGAAGAATCTAAGGATGTGTAGGGATTGTCATGAGGCCTTCAAACTAATTTATGAGATTGTGGGGAGGGATTTTGTGGTGAGAGATGTGAATAGATTTCATCACTTTAGAGATGGGTCTTGCAGTTGTGGAGACTATTGGTGAGATCCGCATCAAACAGTTTTGTATAGTTTGTATGTTGGAATATTTCGTTGAATTAAATAGACTATTAAAAATTCGAAAACCAAAAAAGAAAATAAAATTAGAGATAGAAAACTTATACATTTGAGTTGAGCTGTGACATGAGTCACTCGGCTCGAAATCGAATTTGCTCTCCTTGGACAGCGTCCCAAGCACAACAGGTTTCCAGAGCTATCGACCTTTAGGATACAACGACTATGACCTGGTCTCAACAGTGCACTCACTGTACGTGGGCTCGAACTACTTGCAATTTAACCCGAAAGTGCTAAGTTGACTCAGCTATGAACTCAGTAAAATTCTTAGAAGCAGAGAGAGTTTTATAAGACGAGAGGAGAGAGGTTTTTCATACTTTTATAAACAGGAACGGAAGTCCTTATATAGACTCTGAAGTGGTGCATAAGCACCCTTTAGAAAGGGTTATGTCCGTTGGGTTTAAACCCAACAGATGCGATCAACCGGAACGGACACATCTCTCTAGTTTAAAATGAAAAGGCGCAAGTGCGAGTACACTCTCGCAACTAAAGTCCTGCGAGTGCACTTGCGCTGCATCGCACTTGCGCCTGCACCCGCGTCGCACCACAATTGCACCTGCACTTGTGCCCACGCCCACATCCAGCCCGTCCCGTTGCGTCATGCAAGCGCACACGGACACAGACTCGGCTCGGCGCGCGCACGTGTGTGATCAATGATATAGATTAGAGCCAATCCCCCCCCCCCCCCCCCCCCCCCCCCCCATGACCAAATTCACTTGCCCCCTAAATGTGGCTCAAGCCCCAAGGCAAAAGCCTATCTTATATACAAGAAAATTTTCTTTGAAAATTCGATGTGGGACAAAACCCACACCCAAAAGCACCAAAAATTTCAAATGTGGAGGGAAACCGAAAATTTTGAAAACTAAATTTTTACTGTTTATTTTGAAACAAAATACAACAATCCCCCACATGTTTCAAAATAAAAATCTTTCGGGTTAAAGCGTAATAGTTGTGCAATGGTGCCGATGTCACCATATACTTAAACCGATATTAGAGTAAGCAAGACAGGTTTATAGGAATTATGTGACACCATAGTTTTGAACCTGAATCATTTTATTATAAATCGTAAGTACATGCCACTCACACAACTCTTCCTCTGCAAGTGATTCTGCGATTCGGTGCGTTTCGGGCATACACCATTACCTGAATTTCATGAGTGTTCCAGAGAACTCGCCTAGATTCTTATAGGAAGTAATCTCCACCTCTACACCCATATAGGTGAATTCCATCAAGTGTATGCAACAATTGTATACACCACCAAATATATGGCTATGAATCCATTAAGAGTTCTAAAAAACTCATCCTTCTGCGTTGCTGCTCACACTGTACACCATAGAAGGGGCTTATATAACTCAGTGCAATCGTCTACCTCGTGTCTTGTTGTTTACCCATTAAACCTATCTCACGGGATCTCCACTTGTATAGGTTGGGTTGCCGACACTGGTAGCTCATATATTAGGCTCAGCCCCATTTCCTTCGATGTATCATTGACTAATCTTTTATATAGTCCTTTGATCGGAGGATCAACCTGATTTTTTTCTGACCTTACAAAGTCAATAGAAATGACTCCATCAAACAACAAATGTTTCACTATGTTGTGTCTGAGTCTAATATGCCTGCCTTTTCCATTATATATTTTACTTTTTGCTTTTGTTATAGCCGCTTGAAAATCACAATGAATAAACACGGCCGATACCGGCTTTGACCACAATGGTATATCAGCTAAGAGATTTCTATGCTACTCGACTTCTGATCCAGCCTTTTCTAAGGCAATAAACTCGGATTCCATAGTTGATCAAGCGATACATGTCTGCTTGATAGACTTCCAAGAAACTGCTCCTCCACCCAAAGTGAAAATATATCCACTAGTGGATTTTGTTTCATCTGAATCACTAATCCAGTTAACATCTCTGTATCCTTCTAATATAGCAGGAAAACCATTATAATGTAAACCATAGGCCATACTGCCTTTTAAGTATTTCAAAATCTTAGGCAAGGCATTCCAATGCTCTTTTCCAGGGTTATGTGTATATCTATGGTGTAGTGCAGTTTGTTAGATACATGAGGCTACCAATTGTTCTGGAATACTCTAATTGAGACATACTACTTCCTTTATTCTTCATGAGAGTCACACTATAATCATAAAGTGTACTGACAGGTAAACAATTAAAATGGTTAAAGTTTCTCAATAACTTCTCAACGTAATGAGATTGTGATAATATAATAATACCATCTTTCCTAGTTACTTCAATACCTAAAATTAAATTCGCCTCTCCTAAGTCTTTTATGTCAAATTTAGATTACAAGAATTTCTTAGTCTCAATAACTAATTTAATATTTGTTCCAAAAATAAGCATGTCATCAACATAAAGGCATATAATAACATAATCATTTCCATAATTTTTACTATATACACATCTATCTATATCATTTATATGATAACTATTTGATTTAAAAACACCATTAAATTTTTTATGTCATTGTTTAGGAGCCTGTTTTAAACCATATAATGATTTAATTAGTCTACATATTTTATTTTCTTTACCTGATATCTTATAATTCTTAGTTTGTTCCATATATATTTCTTCTTCCAAGTCTCCATTTAGGAAAGCCGTCTTAACGTCCATCTGGTGTACCACCAGTTTATATATAGAGGCTATCGCTATTAAGACCTTAATAATTGTAATCCTAGTTACAGGGGAATATGTATCAAAATAATTTATTCATTCATTTTGTTTAAAGCCTTTCGCTACCAACCTAGCCTTAAACTTATCAATAGTCTTATCTGGTTTTAGTTTCTTTCTAAACATCCATTTACAACCTATTGGTTTGTTTTCAAGTGGTAGGTCTACAAGTCTCCAAGTGTTATTAGATATAATAGATTTCAACTTATCATTTATTGTTTCCTTCCAAAAGGTTGCATCTGGAGAGTTAATCGCTTTTGTATAAATCGTAGGATTGTTTTCTACTAAGAATGTGAAAAAACCACCTCCTAGGTTAGTTTCTTTTCTAACTCTAGTACTTTTTCTTGGTTGTATCTCTTCTACTACTTTCTCGTAAGCACTTTTACTTGTAAACGCGATATCTGATTCATTAACTTCCTCTATTCCTATAGATTTAAATTTCATAGGGAATACGTTCTCAAAGAACTCTGCATCTCTAGCTTCTATAATTGTATTAGGATCTAGAATATTATCCTTAGTTTTTAAAACTAGAAACCTGTAAGGTACACTATTTTGTACGTACCCTATAAATACACAGTCGGTCGTTTTAGGGCCTAACTTTCTTTTTTTAGTTTCAGGCAATCCTACTTTAGCAAGACACTCTCACACTGTAATATATTTATAACTAGGAACATGATTCTTTCAAAGTTCATAAGGTGTTTGTTCAGAAGATTTAGAATGAATCTTTTTATGATATAACAAGCAGATAGAATTGCTTCTCCCTACATATTTGAGGGTAAGCATGAACTATTTAACATAACATTCATCATCTCCTTAAAAGTTCTATTCTTACGTTCTGCTATTCCATTTTGTTCTGGTATATAAGGAGCTGTAGTTTTATAAACTATTCCACTATTTTCACATAATTCTCTAAATTGAGAAAATTCATATTCACCTCCTCTATCTGTTCTTAGTCTTTTAATTTTTATATTTAACTGATTTTTAACTTTAATTTTGTACTTAGAAAAAGCATTTAAAGCTTCATCTTTGTTCCTTAACAAATATACTTTAGTGAACCTGGAGTAATCATCTACAAAAGTTATGTAATATCTTTTTCCACCTCTAGACATGTGATTTCTAAAATCACCTAAGTCACTGTGTATCAATTCTAATAGAACAGAGAATCGTTCTATTCGTTTAAAAGGTTTTCTAATGAATTTTAATTCTACACATGTTTCACATTTATCGAATTCCTCATTAGATATATTAGGTAATAAACCTAATCTTTTCATTTTCTTCAAAGATACTATATTCACATGACTTAATCTATTATGTCATAGATGAAAAGGTTCAACGATATAAATAGAACTGGATGTCTTCTTATTATTATTATTGGATACATTTACAATGAATAAATCATCACTACAATATCCTTTATCAACAAAAGTTTCATTCTTGATCATTACAAGCTTATCTGAATCAAATACCAACTTGACACCAGCCTTATTGAGGAGTGAACCAGAGACCAAGTTTCTTCTAATGTCAGGCACATGTAGGACACCATTCAATAGCAGAGTCTTTCTAGAAGTGAGTTTCAGAAGCACTTTCTCTTTTCTTACAACTGGAGTTGTTTTAGCATTACCCATGAACACATGTTCATCATCTTCTGATACTTGGTATGAGGTAAACATGCTACGATCCTTGCACGTGTGCCTAGTTGCACTAGTGTGTAGTTCACTGTCCAAGTTGTTTATGAGGAAGACTTCTGACATCACAACTATTATCATGTTAGACTCATTGACTATTTCTGTAAGATTAGCCTGCGGCTTATCTTTGTTTTTCTTAAGCCTGTAGATTTTAATGTGATGCCCAGGCTTTCCACAGTTGTAGCAATTTTCCTTTTTCTTGAATTGATCGTATGCATTCTTCTTTTTGAGCACACATTCATTTGCATAATGTCCAGGTTTGCCACAGTTATGACATTTGCCCCTTTTTTTAATTGTTTTCTCGACTCGATTACACAAGATTCGATTTTGAATCTATTTCATTTCTATTTTCTTTTTGATCCCTGATTCTATTGGCCTCCTATATTTATATGTGTACGATAGTGGTTTTCAAAAAAACACCGTTCTTTTTATGTTTCATTTTATTCTTATATTCTTTCCAAGAGGGCAGTAATTTTTTTATTAACGCTCTTGACAGAAACACTTCATCCAACTTAATTCATTCTATCGATAGTTCGTGAACTAGATTTTGAAAATCATAAATCTGATTAGTAACAGGTTTGTCTTCTGTCATTTCATAATGAAGGAAATTAGCAATTGCGTGTTTCTTAACGCCTGCATCTTTCAATATGTACTTCTTTTTTAAAGCAGTCCATATGTCTTTAGCAGATTCGTAAGAAGTATTCACGTCATATAGTTCGTTGGACAAAGAGTTTAAAATATAATTTTTACAATTATTTTCATCTGCTACTTCAGTTTTGATTTGCTGGATCTATTGTAAATGATTCAGATGTATGTATGAAACTTTAAGGGTGGTCAATGTGAACATCAGTTTCTGATTCCACCGTTTAAAGCATTGTCCAGCGAACGGTTCGATTTTGGCTAACTCAGCAGAAGCATTTACTGTTATTGTAGCCATAGTCTATGTAATTCAACAATTCGATTTCAAGATTGTTGGAATATTTGGTTGAATTAAATAGACTATTAAAAATTTGAAAATAAAAAAAGAAAATAAAATTAGAGATAGAAAACTTAAAGATTTGAGTTGAGGCGTGACGTGAGTCACTCGACTTGAAATCGAATTTGCTCCCTTGGATAGCGTCTCAAGTGCAACAGGTTTCCAGAGCAATCGACCTCCAGGATACAACGACTATGACCCGATCCCAGCGGTGCACTCACTGTACGTGGGCTTGAACCACTTGCAGTTTAACCCGAAAGTGCTGAGTTGACTCAACGATGAACTCAGTAAAATTTTTAGAAGTAGAGAAAGTTTTATAAGAGGAGAAAGGTTTTTCGTACTTTTAGAAATAGGAACGAAAGTCCTTATATAGACTCCGAAGTGGTGCATAAGCACCCTTTAGAAAGGGTTAGGTCCGTTAGGTTTAAACCCAATAGATGCGACCAACTTGAATGGACACATCTCTCTGGTTTAAAACGAAAAGGCACAAGTTACACTCTCGCAACTAAAGTCCCGCGAGTACCCATACACACACACCCCCATGCGAGTACACTCGCACCGTACTGCACCGGCACCTGCACCCACGCTCACACCCGTTGCGTCGTGCACGCACACGCGGACACGGACTCAGACTCTGCACGGCACGTCTCGACTTAACGCGTGCGTCTGTGGTCAATGCCCCCCCCCCCCCCCCCCCCCCAGGACCAAATTCACATGCCTCCTGAACCCAAGGCAAAAAGCTTATCTTATATATAAGAAAATTTTCTTTGGAAAATCCGATGTAGGATAAAACCCACAACCCAAAAGCACCAAAAATTTCAAATGTGAAGGGAAACCGAAAAATTTGAAAACCAAAATTTTAATATTTATTTTAAAACAAAATACAACATTGTATAGTGCCTCAACAATTGTATGTTAGATAGTGCATGATCTTATACCATTAGTTGCATTTGTAGCTAATGATGCAACTACTTGCATTGAAGAAATGGGATGGTCTAAACAATTTGTTTTCCAAGGTGGGGTCCACATTTAGATTCATAATAGATGATTGGGCTTACTTTTTATTGATCTTGACCATCAATTCTACACGTTATTGATTGAATGGTTAGGATCGTTTATTTGGTGTTAGGATCTCTACTACCTGAAAGATATGGGTTTTTACTTTAAATTAGTTGAGCCCACAGTTCAGTGATCCAGACGGTTGATCTAATATGACCTGTGAGTGATGGATCATGCCTTAATTATGATGTAGAGCGAGTCACGGACACTTTCATGGTCAAGATGGATCAGAAAAGGCCCGGTCAACGACAGAAGTGATCCGGACTATCAAAACTTAAAACAAACGTATCTTGCAAACTAGAATGAGCTATCGGACATACCATATATGATTTTGGGATAGGACGAGCTACTTTAGCTACCCAACCCCACTATGCTAGGTTGTGAATGCCAAATTTGCAAAATACCATCAGATCAATGAACGAATTCCTATTTTAATTTCATTTTTACTATTTATAGTAAGTTTTAGTTTAACTATAACTCTTCATGCGTTGGGCTTTAGGGGTTGTGCCCAACATAAAAAGTGCTTAGAATAATTAGGAGAATAGCATAGTTGAGTCAAATAGGACACTTACTATTTTTGGCCGAAAACCATGAGGTCTAGTAGAAATCACCGTCTATAATAGTAAGTTTACTATTTATATTAAGTGGCGATTTCTAAGAGTTTTAGTTATAGTATGATTTTGAAACTTCGCCCTAGGGTTAGTAATCTTATTTAAAGAGTTGTAAACTTGTTTTTCATCGTCAATAAAATTATTTTGAATATTTTAGAATTATTTTTATTTTCTTTTCATCCTGGATTTAAAGTTTTTATGAGAGGAGTCCAGAGAAGTTTCGTGGATTCGGAATAGTTATCCCCCCTAACAAAGACGGTGCTCGGCCTCTCGTCCTTCCCAACCTCAAAATATCTCCTTAATCATAAGATCTAATCCACCAATCTTATGATTTCTTTTAATGTGGACCATTGATGATTTTCTCCTAACCATTTATTTGAAGCCTACGAATTGAAATTGTATAGGATTATCTCATTGACGAGATTTTTTGGTAGGTGGTCCATCCATGGTAGGGCCCAACAGACACTGGTTTGGATTTCCTCAAAAAAGGGTCCAAAGAGTGATGCACTTAATTGAGCAGGATTTAGAGTGACCTGACCCATTTCAGTGGGCCATCTGGTCCAAACCTGACCAACTGTGGCCCTTATCGTGTTTTAAAACATTGGTAGCCAATGCATAAATCACCTCTACCCCACTACACCAAATCGCCAAACCGGTACGGTTGGCATTTTGGTTCAAAAACGGCTTTAAGCCGTTTTTGATTTGAAATGGGAGTAAACCGTACTGAAATAGTTGATGTTATACATTGTTACTTTCGCTGTTTTGTTGGTGTGTCCCGATTGAGTGTTGGATCTTCTTATTTCTTATTATTATAGTTTATTGTATTATTTTGAAACAAATGGACGGAATGGATTCTATTAGAACCCTCTAAGTGGACCCCACATGGCCCGAGAGTCACATTTATGTAAATCTGCCGCAGACTATGGGATTATTTTCATCGTCAAAACACCTTAAACCCTCCAAAATGCCCAAAACGCCAAAACGCGATCTCCCTTTCCCTCTCCCTCTCCCTCTCACGATCTCCATCTCCCTCTCTCCATCTCCCTCTCCCGATCTCAACCCTCTCTCTCGATCTCCCCCTCACTCTCCCTCCCTCTCTCGATCTCCCTCTCCCTGCAACATCCACCGAGGAGCTACCCGCTTCAAGTTCACCACCGAGGAGCTTCCATCGAATCGAAATCGCTATTACCTTCGAACGTTGATTGCCTCGAAGGGTTCGAGAAATGGTTCCGCATCAAATCCCAATGTGATCGTGGGGGCCCTTGTAGGTGGGCCCAATCGGCAAGATGACTACGTCGATCAACGGTGGAACTACGAACAGACGGAGCCGTCCATCGCCTGCAATGCTCCACTTGCAATCTGCTCGAGATACGCCCTCAGTACGAACGGTTAAGATACAACAAACCAAACATCTATATGCAGAGGTAGACGTCCACCAATCGGTTGTAAAGGGTGTTAGGTGAAGAAGGTTTTGGGTCTATCTTGTGTGGGGCCCATCAAATGAATGGTCTGGATCTAAATCAGAGGAAGATAAGCGATACAGGTAAAGTCTCGGGACCATTTTAATCAGATGGGTCAGTTTAGGATATACCATCGACACAAGGTGGGCCTTATGGACATGTATCATAATGATTGTTGTGGCCCAAAAATTTGGGTGCTCCTACGGCCATAAATGGATTTTATAAATCTATGGCTGTGGGTTATTTATTCCATCGCCATCCAACATCCAGTTAAAAATACAATAAAATAAATGGTCAAGATTGGTTGCCTTTCAACACTAATAAATGGGAAGTGGGGATTGCGTGGTGTGTACCTCGGTGGTGTGTTGACGTCACCAAGTTCTGTAGGCCCTAATATGATGTATGTCTTATATCCATGCCGTCCATTCAATTTTCGAGATCATTTAAAAGCACTGAAAAAATATTAAGATTCAAAGCTCAAGTGGACTGCGTTACAAAAAGTAATGGGATTGAATGCCTACCACTGGAAACTTCTTGAGGGCCACGAAAGTTTTTGATCAAGCTAATATTTATGTTATTCCTTCATCTAGGTGTTTGTGACCTTGTTGCCTATTTTCAGACGGATTACACCGCATTGTTGTTGCCTATTTTCAGCTTGCTTAGGTACTGAGCCAAATCCAGGAATTCCTAGAAGAGGGATTTTCAGGTATCTGTATAGGAGAGATTTGCTTCTCTTGTGGTGCAAGTTCAAGCATATATTCAGCTGAACTGCAGTAGGTGCAGCCCCAGAACTGCAGCAGGTGGAATCCCCTATTGTAGTGAAGGTCAGGAAAAACCTTATTTGAACCATATTCACGAAATAGACGTCTATATCTATCTTAAAGTGAGTGATTTCGAGTATGATATTGTTTCCCATTTATGTATTATCATGATTTAATTCATTTTTCACCTGTGGATCTCCCTGCTATCACATCTTCTTCACTACAGCAAAATTCCATGCATCAACAGTCTGCTCAGCATGCACTGATGTCAGCTGGAGTGAAAGATGCAGGTGCTCATGACATCACTATTCAGCATGTACCCTTACTACATTCCAAGTTTATTGATATTTAGTTCCTCTCTTTGTTCTCGAAATTAAAATTTGTTATTACTTATAATGCAGATGCTGGCCAGGTGAAAGCAGAAGCCCAACAGCAACAACAAAATTCATCTAATGATTTGAACATGGAACCTGCTGCTAATTTTGGAGTAAATAAGAGTCTCATGAATGAGGTTGTTCTTTTCTTCCACAATAATTCATTCTCCCATTTTTTGTTCAAATCATCAAGATAATTATCTTGATGATCAGAAAAAATGCAATCTTCTTTCATAAATAAAAACTTTGTTTTAATGTCTTACCTTATCAGGATTGAGCCAGCTGCTTCCATGTATTTTCTTATTGGTAACTTTGCATATGCTCCAGATTTCAAAATATAGTGTGGATGGTCTTGTTTCGACAAGTACTGTTAAGCTAAAGCTACGGAAGCAAAAGCTACATGCTTCTTGCAAGGTGCACCTATTTTACATTTTTTCCCAACTCCAATGTGATGTTTTCAGTGCATCCTCAAACTGACAGTGGTGTTCCTTATAAAGGAACCCTTGTAAACAGGGTTCCTATTATACGGATTAGAAGAGGGCTCTCTCTCTCTCTCTCTCTCTCTCTCTCTCTCTCTCTCTCTCTCTCTCTCTTTTTAAAATTAATATCACTGTTCTGGCAGGGTAGAGACGGCAGAGACTGTAACGTGCATGAATGAACCAGGTTGGATCCCTGGATGTCTTACTCTTGCCTTGTAAACCTCACTTGGTAATTTTTAAAAAAGAAGAAAAAAAAAAAGGTGCTCATCTTGTTCAGGCCAAGGCTCTTGAGTGGGATTTGGAATGGGTCAGGCCCATCTCAGCTTGGAAGGTGGGCAGGTAGCTGAAAACCCTACCAACTGTCATCCATGATTTGCTAGTAAACTCTAAATGCTACCTAAAAAACAGAAGAATAGTTCTCTTATATGTTTGAATATTTTCAAATCTTTCATGATTCCACAGGCAATTATTCATCCAGAAGCAATCATTTTTAAATATTTGATTTGTTAGCTAGTATAGGCAACCTTTATTGGGGAATGTAATGCATCATGAATGCCATGAAGTTGGAAGTTGCTATTGCTTGTACATTTTGGATTTGTTTTTTAAAATGAATTAGCATAAATGATAACTAACACGTATGTAGGTCGTTCCGGCCTAAGAATCTGCGAACAATCTGCGTAGGCCTAAGAATCAACATGAGAAAATCAAGTACGTACGTAGGTTGTTCCGACCCAAGTAAGTACGTAGGTACGTATGTAGGTTGTTCCGACCCAAGTACGTATGTAGGTCGTTCCGACCCAAGTAAGGTGGACAATCTGCGAACCTCCATTTGCTGTTTTGAGGCTGTTTCCGGCCTAAGAATCAACATGAGAAAATCAAGATTATATGGGGTGAATCTGGAAGAAGAAGAAGTTGCTCAGTTTGCCTCACGCTTTGGATGCTCATCGGCCTCATTCACCTATGGAACAAGATCATTCTAAGGTTTGAGAAATTTTTAGCCACATGGCAGTGCTGGTTTCTTTCCCTGGGTGGTCGACTCACTTTAATCAAATCAGCCCTCTCAAATCTGCCCCTCTATTACATGTCTTTATTCAGATGCCCAGCAACTGTTTTGGCATCTATTGATAAGCTGAGAAGGGACTTCTTATGGCATGGGAAGGAGAACCTAAAAAGATTCCATCTGATGGATCGGAATCAGGTTTGCAAACAATATAAAGAAGGTGGTGCGGGTCTCAAAGACCTCAAGCAAATGAATAGGGCGTTGCTTGGGAAGTGGATTTGGAGGCTAGGATCCGAAAAAGACAGTCTTTGGATCACGATAATTAAGAGTAAATACGGTACTTCACCTGGGGTTTGGTGGACAAAAGAGTCGTCTGCGCATAGGGCCTCTAGCATTTGGAAGGGCATTATCCGTCTCAAAAAGATCATTCTCAAGCACATCGGTTTTGATCTCGGAAAAGGTAGTATCCGGTTTTGGAAGGACATTTGGGTAGGGGACAAAACTCTTAAAGACTCCTTCCCTTCAATTTTCCGTTGTCTCCCACCAAAGACGCAGTTGTGGCAGATTTTTTGAAGCTAAGGAAGATGGCCCAGTCTGGAACCTGCGCTGTGTAGAAGAAGCTTGGAGGACTGGGAGATCCCCGATTTGTCAGCCTGATGGATCATATATACAAAATCAGCCCTAATCAGGAAATGGAAGATAGAATCTCCTGGAAGCTTGACAAATCTGCCTCCTACACGGTCAAATCCTTCTACAACCAGGCCCAGCTTTCCGGTATGCAGCTTTCTGTTTGTTTTCCCGCCCATGTCTGGCACTACTTTGCTCCCCCAAAGGTGGTGGCCTTCGGTTGGTTGGCAGCAAATGAAAAAATCCTCACGATCGACAACTTGAGGAAGAGAGGAATGGTGCTTCCAAACATCTGTCTTTGTTGTATGAGGGCCGCAGAATCGGTTGACCATTTGCTGTTGCATTGCTCATTCATTTCCCTTATCTGGTCAGATTTTCTTTCAGCCTTCCATGTGTCCTGGTGCCTACCGGATTCAGTGGACCTCCTTCTCAAAGCGTGGCACGGTATCAAGATTGGAAAGAAGAAGACGCAGATCTGGAGAATGGCTCTCCTTGCAATTTGGTGGTCAGTTTGGGGAGAACGAAACGAGAGGTGTTTTAGAAATATCTCAAGCTCTGCCAAGTTCGTTGCTTCCAAAGCCAAACGGGTGGTGATCGAATGGGCCACTAATGTCGCCGGTTTAAAAGATGAAGATTTTCTTTTTCTAGGAGCATAGCTTCTCTTTGCTATCTCAGCGATTCATTCCCTGCTCCTCTTCTTTGCCTGCTTTTTGTGTTTTCTGCTTTGCTCTCCGCTCTGTTTGTTTGTTTTCCTTTTCTCTTTAATATATTTCAGTTCTCTCAAAAAAAAAAAAATGATAACTAACACTAATTTCTAAACTAAATATTACATGAGTCAGTTCTTATGAAGATTCCATCAAAGAGCCATCTTTATGTACCGGTTTCTGCATATCTCGACCTAAGTATTTCAGAGGCACCGGCCTGGATAATTCAGCAAGTTCGTTGACAGTACTTAGAGCTGTCAAGCATTTTAAGATATTTCAGGTAGTTACTTTAATACTCGACTGTGTTACATGAACTGCATATGCTTTCTTATTACAAGTCTCTACTTGGGGTTATATCTCTTGTTGGCTCATATTCTCCATGTTCTTCCATGATCCTTTGTTATGGAGCTTCATTTAAAAAAAAAAAAAAAATTTTAAAAAAAAAAAATGCTGGTAAGATCAATTAGTGGTGACTTCAACTTGCCTGAATGTCAAGCTTTTATCCAAAAAAATTTAATTTACATAGCACGAAAGTGGTTAAAAACTTCTCAGGTTGGAAGTGATATTTGCAATTTTCTTTTAGCTTTTAGCATTTAGCAAGTTAGCATACCCCAACATTTACTCCATGCTTTCAGTAGGTATATTGTAGTTCACCAATCTGTTTCTTTTTAATTGAGCGTCTTGACTTGGATTGATATTTATGTTCCAGGGAGCCTCCCATGTATATTAGGATGCTAAGTATGTTCATGCTTTTAAAGACATCATGCAATAGAAACTCCCATGTATATTCAGAATTTTTTTCTTGGAAAGGCCATAGTTCTAATCATTCAAACTTTGTGTTCAGGGACATTCATGTTTTTCCATTGTATGATGACCATCCCACCTAACATACAATCGTATTTCTTACATGGATATTTTTTTTCATGCAAAATATTCTTTTTTCCTTGATTGTTCCTTGCGTCAACTCTAGTATTTTGCATAAACTTCAGTTTTAATTATCTTTTCTGAACTTTGGTATGAGTTTGGATTTGAGCATGTAGTTCAATGGTAGAAAATCTGCATTACAACATTGAAACCTATGGTAGTCTAGCTCACCTGGATTGAATGGGAGCTGCTAACAAAGGTCTTTAAACCATGCGTTCTTTTCTTTCTTATAACCATGGCCCACTTAGAGATTAGATCAGGCCAATTGGCTAGGCTGGGCCATTCATCGTTGGCCTGAGCATGGCTTGGCTATTAATTGAGCTCCACTATTAAGATGCATTTTCTGAAAATAATGTTGGCTCGCTGATCCATATCAAACTTGGAAGAGAAAAAATAACAATGAAGAGAAGTCCAACAGCCTAGATTCAACAAATATATGTCAAATATATGTGGCTTACTTGATAAGAGTGCCACCTTAAATTTTAGAATATAGCATGTTCATAATACTTGCAAGCTAAAATGCTTATTGTATTGTGCAAAAACAGTTTCGTATAGCCTACCTCAATGTACTTATCCCAAACAACCAGCTCTATGATGATACAATTTGAGTTATCATTCCATCTAAACCCACTTTGAGTAGATCTGTCATGATATCGTATTGTTTTTTCAAAGTAGTTGATTCTGAAAGCCAAAAAGGGGGCCCATTCATGCTATGGAAGTCCTATAGAAACTCAGTTGAGTTTTGCATTGACTCAGCTGATCGACTAATTTGCGAAAGCTCAGATTATGTCAATCCCATATAAAATTTGCTAAAATCACGAACAATCCTTGGTGCAGGTGAACAAGTTCCCTTTCTTTTTTAAATAATATTTGTACTATTCCCTTTTACTTTCAATTTTTATCTATTAAATCCTCAATTGGAACTTTTACACCTGTTTATTTCCAAATCAAAATCTTCTATGCTTCTCCTTCTAAGTCGGAACATTCTCTGTTTTTTTTTTTTTAAATGAGCCCACAACTTCTTATTCTCAAACTATTCAAAGCTAGATCGGTATAAGAATTCAGATCCAACACAAACCTATACTTCTATACAGGTTGCTATCATCTTCACTAGCTAGTTCAGAGTTGTATTCTACAGGGGCACACTATGGTTGGTGAGCATGGATTTGCATGCTCATTGGTGGGTCCCACCATGGATGCCCCACTATCTTCAAATTGCACGGATTGGACAATCTCTCACCAATCCAATTGGCGGTCCTCTTCAATTTCAATGTTGTCTATTGCCAATATTGTTTTGTACCTACCATTAGAAGGTCACCTTATCTCATAATCTGATATGTGAAACCCAATAGATGGATGGTCTTGTTCATGGACCATTGCACCTATGTCCAGTTCAGTGCAGTGTCAGATAAGGAAATTGGTACATTGTGCTGAGGCTAGCTTCCCCATATGTAATTATACATCTACCAAAGTATTTAATGAATTTCCTTCTTGTAGTAGAGAGTGCTTATTCTACTTGTAGCCTAGCTGTCTTCAACTTGTACAGGCATTACATGTCCTCTAACAGTTGTATGCTATTTTTTTCTTTTTCTTTTTGTTGTTTAAAAATTATTGTTTCTGTTTTGCAGGAAGATTTATTAAAAATGACTGTTTCTGTTTTGCAGGAAGATTTATGGCGGGCTGCATTTCCGGTTAGCACAGAGGTTTGTTTCAATTCTTTTTCTTCTTCAATCAGTACATCGCTTTTCAATGTTATATCAAACATTGCTAGAGTAGTTCGTGTCAATGGAGTGAGCAGTAAACTATTCAATTCGTGCTACCGGACACTGGGGAACTCATTGTGGAGCCCCACAGTGTTCCTTCTCTTCTTTCCAAGTCATCAATATTCTTTTGTTTCCTATGGTGCGGCCTACCTAGTTTTTGGAATACTGCACTTTTTAGGTAGTTCTTTCATCCTAACAAGGAACATTAGAAGAATGGTTTTAATGTAATCTGCAGGTTTGTGGGAGATGCGTGTGCATTGACAATTAATATTTTAATGGGGCGGATCTTACGAAAGTTCCACCCAAGGGGCTCTCAGTTTGCTAGCCTGGTTCTGTTTGGATTGTGGGAGATGTATGCATTGACGAATAATATTTTAATGTAATCTGCAGGTTTATGGCTAATGATGGGAAGATGAAGCTGAAGGCAATGCTTCCAACCCATTCCTCTTCAGAAATACATTCTAGAAAACTTCAGAAGCTTGGTCTGATTTCTATTCTTGATTATACCTGCAATGCCATTCCAAATCAGCCTGGAAAGTACGTCCAATTATACCTGCAATGCCATTCCAAATATCTTTTTACAATGTAAATGATGCATTTCTCATAAGAATCTAGAGTATTCCATTCTGGATTTTGAACATTCCTTGGCAGAAATTTCCAGCACCTCTACCTTTGCTAGTTCTATATGCATCACAAGTTTCAGTTAAGATGATTGCCGGAGTTTCCTTGTTGAACTACCATAGGTGGTGTTCTTATGTTGTTATAGATTTCACAGGAGATGCATTTTCGCACATAGCAAGTGAACAAGTTTGCCTTGCTTGGTCTAGAACGAGCTCCCCTCAGGTCAGGAGTGCATCGAGCATATTTTAAAACCAGGTGAGTCAACTAACAACAGTCCCCCATATGTATGTTCAATTGTCACAATTTTATTCACACTGTTTTGATAGTTGATTGTTATTCTTTCAATCTATTCACATGTTTTTGTTCTTATTTTTTACTTGTTGCTTATTAGTTAGGTACATAAAAGGCCAATGTTGTGAAGCTCTTCGTCTGCTTGACGGACTTTCATTGAATTGTCTTTTTATTTTGAAGTCTTCCATTGCAGATTTTAGTTTTTACTGTCAGGTTTGCAAGTCGGACAATGTTTCAAATTACATCATGGTTATTTTTACTATCTTTTGATTCTTAAATGAATATGGCTTAAATATATTTGTTTCTTTTATTTTATTTTATTTTATACAACAGGTTTTTTGGTTTAAAACCGTTCCTAAAATTCCGTCTCTAAAATTTGAAATGGTACCCAAAACGGTTCGGAAACATTCCTGATTTTTTGCGATGCTTCATTTAAGAATGGTTTTAAACCGTTCCTGAAGAATTTAGGAACGGTTTAAAACCGTTCCTACAGTCCTATTAATCCAAACTAGTCCAATCAATTAGCCTTACACGAACTTAGCAACCACTATAAATCCTAAATGCCTAATCAATGGACCTATATGTACAGGTGTTATATCTTACACGTGCCTCCAATCCTAGGTTAGGCAACATTCCTCTAAATATCTATTTCTTTGTGCAACTATAGCCCACTTGATCAACGGATAGATTTGGAACAATCAAGTGGGAAATAGGGACTTTATCAGTTTTTAGGTAGAGCCTGGGCCACCAATTTTTTCAGCTCGGGCCACTTAGGCCAGGTCAGGCCTTGGGTCTTAGGTGTCGACCAGGCCTGGGTCTAGCCCATCACGGCCCAATCCTGCCCATAAAGAAAACAAGCCATTTTTTACATCGATTGGATATTTTTCAGATCATACATTGCACTAGAGAATTGCAAGAATGCAACTAGGGGTGGCACTAGGTTAGCTTCGTTTTGGGTTCTTCGGGTTAGCCCAGGCCCAACATATTTACAAAGTGTGCCAGACACAACTCATTGGCCCAACCAAACCCACTTAAAACTTCATCGAGCCCAAGCTCGACCAATAGGCCTGGCAACGACGAACCAGGCCTTCTTTGCAACTGATCAGGCCAAGCCTTCAGGCAAGCTTTGTTCGAGTTTTATTTTGCTGGGCCTGCCCATTGCCATTGCTGTACCGACTGACTAGCCCATTGCCTTGCCCAATTGGAACTAGACTCGACCCCGCATGATGATAATTGGGTTTATGAATGGAATATGGGGCTAAATTAGCTTTTGCCTAGCCCTGCCCAACTAATGGGTACTTACAAAGATATAAACCATATGTATGTATCTTCACTTATTGTTTTGGGTTTTGGGCTTGGTTAGGTCCCGTTGATGCGGCCCATCGACAAGAGCTATATGGGTGGGCTGGGTTGGATTGGGTTTAACCCGAGCCTGACTCATTTACTGCCACATTTGACACCCAATTAAACTTACTACTCTTTTAGTTTGGGCTGTGCCCACCTCAGACTAGCAGGCCAACCCAACCCATTGCCACCCCTACCCCTAGATGCTCCAAAAGAAGCTTCACAACAACGGAATAAATGAATGTATAAAATTCTAGCTCAGGCTATCCATGCAATGTGGATTTGCCTCACGCCATGGCCAAATGACTAAGCCAGGCCAGGCCTTGGCCTGATCCAACACTTAAGACCCAAGGCCCGAGCCTAGCATAGCATGTTGAAAATTGGATGTCTTAAATCATTGCTAAAACAGGGGCTATCGACCAGTTGACAGTTTGAAAGATCTCGTGAGAATGCTAGACGGAGTTAAGGGTTTTGGAGAGAAAAAGCTAAGTTTTTTTTTTTTCCTTCTCTCTTGGGGCTTTGATTTGGTAAGGTTTTATCTCTTATAACTTCGTTATTTATAATGCATTATTGCTTTGTATCGTGGTTTTTCCCTGCAAGGATTTTTCCACGTAAACTTAGAGTGTTCTCTGTTGGCTTTGCTTGTGTAATTGTGATTACCTTGTTTGATTCTTCTTTGTGCTTCCACGAGTCCCAACCGCCCCCCCCTTTTTATTTCTTTTTTATTTTTAATTTAGATTGTTAGTACACCCACTGTCAGTTCACACTAGGGAATCGATACCAAGACCTCAGTGGTAAAACAAGGTATCTTTTACTCAGTCTACCACTTGAGCTATGGATTAGGGTGTAAAACCTGACACAAGCCAAGCCTATCCAACCTAACCCAAAATTTGATAAAATCCCTATTTCAGCTTGAATTTTCTGAATCCATCCATTTATTTATTGGTCACACATGCACAAAGAAATAAACATTTTTAAAGGAATGAAACCAAGTATTTGCATTTAAGGTAAATGGTTACCTAAGAATTAGAATGGCATAATTTTAAGGATATGAGACAGAGATGTAAAATTGGACTTGGGTAAGTTTGAATCAGACTAAAATGACATGACAGATCCATTTAGGAGTCAATAAAATAAAATTAAAAGAAAAAAAGTTGGAACACCAATAATAGATATAGGAATACAAATTCCAAGAGATACGGTAACAAAACTGAACCTTGATTCTATTCATTTTGTTGGTGAACTTCGAACGATCTCAAAATAGTCAGTTGGAGAGATTATTTTGGCATTTGTTTCTTTCTTATGAATTTAACATTGGAGCATGACAGAGAATGAAACAATCTAATTATTGTCATCCATTAAGTTTAGTCCAGTGATGATATTTGAATAACTTAGTTTATCCAAATTATTAAATAACAATGGAATAGTCCTGTAACCAAGAACAGGAAACTTGAGCATAACTAACATAAGCTGAAAATCTAGAAACTAATCCATTTAATGGTAACAAAAACTAGCTAACATGATAAATGAACACAATGAGCCTTATTTTTATTTTATTTTTTTACACACACACGCACGCACACCACCACACACTCACGCCGTAGTGGGATTTCACCACCTATGGGTACTCGAACCTTGACCAGGTGTTGAAACTCCTGAGAGTCTACCACCGGAGCAAGAGCAAGGACCCAATTTCAGTTGATGTTAGTATTGAATGAATATATACATGTAAGCTTCTTGTGTTTTGTTTCCTTTGATAAAGCTTCATGAAATATTCAACACATTTAACCTGAAAAAACAATATGTAAGTTAATATTCATATGAAAATTTATTTAAATTTTTTACATTTAGGAATAAGTGACCTGGTATATGCTTACCATCGCAGGGTGATTGAACGAAATTAAAGGAAACAATAGTAATTGAACGCGCACCATTAAAAACTCCCAAGGACAACACATTTTACCTGAAAAATGAATATGTATGTTAACATTAACATAGAAATTTATTTAAGTTTATATATTTAGTACTAAATGACCTAGTATGTGCTTACTATCTCGGGTGATTGAGCCCATAAAAACCCTAGTAATTGAACACACCATTAAAAACTCTCTAAGATCCACCATAATGTTTATTTGCCATCCAACCCATCGATAACATCACACAGACTGGATGAATGAAAAAATAAATAAAACAAACAAATACCAGCTTGATCCAAAACTTTTGTTACCTACGAGAAGTTTTTAATGGTTAGTCACCACTATTTGTTATGGATGTATAATACATACATTAAGGTGAGCCTTGTGGTTAGGGTGGCACTATATTGGGTGAGGCCAGGGTATATCTTTAAAAAAAAAAAAAAAAAAACACACGCACACACACCCCCACACACTCACGCCGTAGTGGGATTTTACCACCTATGGATGCTTGAACCCTTGACCGGTGTTGAAACTCCCGAGAGTCTACCACTCTAGTAGACTCTCGGGAGTTTCAACACCCGGTCAAGGGTTCGAGTATCCATAGGTGGTGAAATTCCACTAGCGTGAGTGTATGGGGGTGTGTGTGCATGTAAAAAATAAAATTTAAAAAAAAAAGGATCCAGCCAGGGTGCATCTAATCTGCTCTGTGGGGTTGTCTCAAGTGCACTGTTGGACCATAAATTACGGTCTACTCAGTGAATAACTTCCAGCCTATCATGTGTAGACAACATCCAACCCTTCCAATAAGTTGGCCCCACAATGGCGGACCCCACTACAGATAAGCTAATTCTACTTATGTACAGGATCCGGGTTTTACTAATATCCTAAAAATAACAAAATCATGCATATTGGTCATCAAATCCTTATATAGAAAATGCTTCTACTGCGACAGTCACACATGGGGTCCACCAGGGCCTCTGTATGACATCTAACCTGTTCATTAGCGTCGCACCACCATAAAATTTAGATGCCTAAAAAATCAGGCCGATCAAACTATAAAGTAGGCCACTAAGTGAATTTGGAGGCTTTTGGATGGTTGTCTATTGTTTTCTATCGTGGGGCATATAGTATTGTGTATATGGCATTCAACCGTGCATTACGTGAGTCCCACCATGATGATGAGATCTCTCATAAATCAGGACAATACAATCATTAGGTGGGTCAAAACATAGAAGACAATCGACAACCCTCCCAAACCTCTGTGGTCCGCATAATAGTTGTATGTGCTTGACTTTAGCCATCTTAACTTGCCCTATTGATTTATAATATAAAATGTGGAAATGACGACTCGCGTGCAATGTTTTCTATATCATTACCGTGAAATGCATTGCACTATTTTATATATGAGAAATGCTCACACACAACGGATCCTTACTCTTGCTCGGGTGGTAGACTCTCAGGAGCTTCAACACCCGGTCAAGGGTTCGTGTATGCATAGGTGGTGAAATCCCACCACAGCGTGTGTGTATGAGGTGTGTGCGCACGTGTGTAAGCATTCTGCCTCTTTTGATTCACATGTAATGCCATTCATCAAATAGGACCCATTACTGAGATGTTATTTACAAAAAATAATTAAAATATACTAGTTATTTAAATCACATATGAAAGTTAAATTTAAATTAATATAATGCCATTTCTAACCACTCTAAATTTCTTCTAAAAGAGTGGTACTCTAATCAACTATAGATTGACACATGTAGCTTATTGTACAAATGCATAGTAAACAAGGCTATGCTCTCACTCTCTCCCTTCATTTATTACTTTGTCACCATCATTTATTACTCTCTCATCATTTAAATCTTTCCTCCTTTCTCTCCTTTTTAAAAGGAAAGCATAGTTCAAAAATCTCTCTCCACAAGAGGAGATGTGGGCTTGACATCCCATCTTGATATGCACGTTATATCCACTTCAACCATTATGTGAATAGAAAAAATTTAACCGTAGAGCTAAAAATACAAGTAGATTCGTGATTAAGTAGGCCAAACCAAGAGACAATAGAAGATGTGGATGCCAACCCTTGATTTTTATGAGGCCAATGGTGATGTTTATGGACAATCCACCCTGACCATCAATTAAGTCAAATATAGCCATGTCTATATCCCAAAATTCAGGTTGTCATGCAATTTAGGTAGGCCACAAAAAATAAAATAACTTTGATAGGATGTTCACCATTAATTTTTTCTAGGCCTATCATAATGTTTCTGTGAAATCCACTCCAACTACTAGATTTATTTTGACAAGTTATACATTTGGACCAATAATTAGGCCCATGCATGATTTGCGTGCCATATCTAATAAAAAAGTTTGGATGGTGACCATCTCCTTACATATTTATTTTCACCTGTACAACTTGAACTAATTTGAAAGGTCCTATTAGTTGTGTGTGAGCATTTCTCATATATATATATATATATATATATATATATATATATATATAATATATATATATATATATATATATATATATATATAATATATCAGTTACTGCATAGGATATATTATTTTTATAACGTAATTTATAGTTATTATTGAGAAACATGAAGAAATTTTGAAAAATTAATCAAAATTTTCAATAAAATTTCAAGGATTATTAAAAATATATATATCAATACATACTTAAAAATAAAAAATCATAAAATACAAATGTACATAATATGTTTTCTTTGTATAAGATCTTAATCTATACATTTTTTTATTATTGAACTCATGCAACTATATTCAAAATCGATTTATAAAATTTATAAATATAAGAAGACATGAAAAAATAAGTATTACGTTCAAAAGAAAAAGAAAAAGTAGAAAACTAAAAATATATACATGTAAATTGGGTTATATACACGTTTGATTTCGTATTTGAATATTAAAATTGAAACTGATTGGGGATGAATTGAAGATTATTTATTTTATTTTTTTTCAAGTTTCCACAACTCAACCTATCTCTCTCAAATCTCACAATTGAAACTCCAGATACATAAATTTTCATGCAAAACATAAAAAATAATGAATTTCTTACCATTTGACACTATTTACAACATATAAAACATAAAATTTTTAAAAACACATACCTTTTAAAATTCAACGTTAAGAAGATTCCAATCACAATTTTGGTAAAATTTCAAAGATTTTTTCCAATAAGCTAGAGTGGACTAATAAAAATCGCTTTACAATGTACTAAAAAGAATTTTTTACAATTTTTTTTTTAATTTTATGAATTTTGATGATTTTTCAGACCAAACGGCACTAATTCCCTTTTATCCCTGATAACACGTATTTTCAATCAAATCATCAGATGAGCTACACTTGAATTGGGACATTTTGAATGGTGTACATTATCTTTTATGGATTGCCCTACCTTAAGATTGGATCCACAATATTTTTTATGGATTGCCCTACCTTAAGATTGGATCCACAATATTTTCTGTTCGTCTCGTAATTATGCTTGTCTGCATCTTTTGCTGGTGTGCATCTGTTGGAGCAATTTGGGAGACACATCACGTGGGCCCCACAACTTTTCATTTATCAGTTGACTATTTAATAAAATCTAATTCCTTAAGGAACTTTGCTGTAAAAATCCCTTTCTTTATTTTTGTTTCAAGGTTTGGGTAGAGTTGTCTGGGTTGTTTGGCTCCACAGCTTGGGCGTTGGTCCGGGCACAGTTCAACCCAGACCCATTTTACCGAGTTTCTGGCCTGAGCCTGACCTGTTACCCATTTAGCTTGGCCTGAACCCACCTTGAAAGCAGCTCTCATTGCCACCCTTATACGAATATAACCTGGTAAACATTCAAAACATTGAATATCTATTTGCCCACACCTTGTGAAAACAGTTGTTGGTTTGAGAGAAGTTGCCAGCAAAGCCTCACTCCAAATACAAGTATTGCAACCTAATCAGTGATGAGTGGTCCGCCTCATTTCCTGGGCCAGATCCATTTACATAGTGGGCCCTGAACATACCATATCTTGGACTGGTAATATGTATGCATGCATTAGGATAGATGACTTATCTTTTACAATTTTGGGCCACAGCACATCCAAAAAGAAGGGAGCAATGGTTGGGACGGTTTCGATGGACATGGATGGGCAGAGATAGCAGGCTCAGATGGTTCGTACACCCAAGTTTTCATGTATGCTTTATAGAAAGTATTTGCCATTCGGGCTCATATATACAACTCATGCATGTGCTAGAGTCTAACCCATGCAAGGTCTCATAAACTAGCCTAAAATTCAGGTCAGCCCGATCAGCAGGTGGGCCACACATATCTAGATTGTTATACCCTTTTTGGTAATGGGTTAACCACCTGATAACCAAGGAAAAAGGGGGACCCAGTGTATGAGCAGCCAGACCCCAGGTAGCCTCTCACATGCCATCGAATACACAAAGTTCACACACGAGGAGAGAAATTATTCAGGAAGCCAGACCCCAAGTAGCCTCTCTCACATGCCATCGAATTCACAAACTTAACATACAAGAGGAAATAAATTATTAAGAAATTGTGATTTTACCAAATAATGCCTCGAGTAAATGAAACTACCCCTCAATTATTTTTTCCTTTGCAGGTGATTGCGTGCATCCGCAGGGAATAGTCTCGCCCCAAAAAGGGGGGGCGACACCCGGTCATTGATGACAGCTCTGATGTCATGAGTTTTCTCTTCTTCTTCACCTTCAGAACTGCTGGAATTATCATCACTAATCCATCCGCATCCATGGGCAATGTTGATGAAGTCTGAAATTTTTTTTTATTTTTCTTTGGTTAATTTTGAGAATTGTGGGGCCCACATGCATGCTGTATGACATCCAACCCACCCATCATATGGGTTCACCCCACTATGATGATCAGACAAAAAATACAACCAAAGTAATCATCAGATGGGTTACAAGTGAATTTGAATATTTTGGGTGGTGTAAAGTCTTTGATGGTGTAGCCAACCTTATGATTAATGGTCTGGATTTCGGGTTCATCTGATAGCATGACATATACGTACCACGTGGGCCCCACAATTCCCAACTTTACCTCTTTTGAAAGAAAAACATGAAAAGGGTATTTTGGTCATTTTATCAATCAGAAAGCACGCTCCGTGTTTCAACTAGCCGAGGCATTATTTGGTAAAATCAGAAATACCCAGGAATTTTGAGGCCATAATCAAGGGAAAAGCAATCAGAGCAAGCATTCAAGGTAGAAGGCCTTTTTTTCTTTCTTTTTTTACTACAAGGGTTTACAAAGAAAACCAAGGATCGAACCTGGGATAGAGCACGCACACTTCAATATAGAGAGAAAATAATGACAAGACGCAAACAACAATCAGGTAGAGATAAGTAAAAGGAGAAAGAAAAACCAAGTAGTAGAGATGTCCACAGAGAGAGTGCACAGCAAGATAAAAGCAGCCAGCTGCACTGAACATGGTACATTGGATAAGAAGTTTCTTTCTCAAAAAGGGGGCAGAGTGCAAGATTTTCAGCCAAACCTGGGTAGGAGATAAATATACACAAGGAAGAATTTTCGATCTGGGTTTTGGAGCTTTTTCTCTTCAGCTTTGTAAGGGAGCAAGAGCACTTCATAGCAGCAGCAGCATGTTCCTTCCATGACC
Source organism: Magnolia officinalis (assembly GCA_021015155.1). Taxonomy (NCBI): domain Eukaryota; kingdom Viridiplantae; phylum Streptophyta; class Magnoliopsida; order Magnoliales; family Magnoliaceae; genus Magnolia; species Magnolia officinalis. Next base: position 11,172,001 of record JAJHSJ010000018.1, on the reverse strand, counting down.
ACTTTCATAGGCTAGTGATGCTGCCTTTGCACTATGGCCAGCAGCTCCTCAATGCTTTTTAGAGTAGCATTGTCCTATACAGAATACAGTAGCCTTCCATCAATGACGATTGACAAGGTTGATGTTTCAGGCCAAGTACCTGAACATGTTGGGGTTATCCTTGTCCCTCTCCAGATAATCCCTTGTGATCAGATCTTCAATCCTCTTCTTGATCGCCTTAAAGTCGGGCTGTGCATTAAAAAAAATAAAAAAATCAAGCTTCAGGCATGGATGACTAGAAGAACATGACCAGTCTTTGCAATCTCAAACAGTGGTTTCTCTCTCTTTTTTCTTTTTTCTTTTTTTTTTGGGTGATGAATGACAGTTTTATTCAAAACAGAAATCAAAAGGAACAACAGACAGACGAGCCCTGTGAAGCACACAGATACCTCTACACGTGTGACAGCCTGGTTCGGGCATGGGACATCTGAGTCATGCATAAGTGGCCCCTGTATGTAGATCACAGGTGGGCATGCAAAAAAAAATAAAATGGTGGGCATGAAAAATTGCCACCCCTCCACGTTCAACGGAACACGTCACTGCCTGATAAATCAAACTGTACGTGGTAGACACACCGGATGCTAGGCTTTTGATGTCCCACACACTTGCAAGTCAGGCACATATGTAAGCAAAACCCCGAAAAAATATATCAAAAGCTGATCCCAACATAAATTATTGTTCTTGGTTCACACGAGAACCTCCATTAATAAATTTAGGGCCTATGTCAACCAGCATTTGCAGCCCACCTCCTCAAGAAGGGCCACAGGGTCTTGTCTAATCTTAGATCACCTTCACTACAGTTAATTCATAGCACTTTCACAAATAGAAATCTGTGTTTTAGAATGCAAAAATTACAAATTAAAAATTAAAAAAATTAAATCAAAATCAAAAATCAAAAGACCAAAAGACCAAAATTTTCCCTCAGAAGACCATTCACATTGAATATTAGATGTGAAGAAAAGCGCTGAAATTTAAGAGAGAAGAAAAAGAAAATTGCCAGGTACCTTGAACATGCGGCCAAGCTGCTCAACGCATTCCATTACCAACTGTTGATGGCCCAGAACCTTACGACTCTTCATGATTCGTACAATCGATGCATCAATGGCATATCGTCTATCCTTGTCAACATCTTCGATAACCTTCTTCTTCTCATCAACTGGAGGGAGAGGAATCTGCAGTTTGATAGATCAATTTGCCTTCAGAATCAACTAAAGAAAAAAAGTTGGAACAATAAACACAGATTTGAGCACACTAGTTCCAACTTCCAAGAGATATGGAAACAAGACCATACCTTGATCCTCCTCATTTTGTCGGTGAACTTGGAATTGAACTCAAAATAGTCAGTTGGAGAGATTGTTTTGGTATTCGGTTCTTTGTTAAGGATTTTATATTTGGCGCATGACAGAGAATGAAGCAATCTAACTGTGTTATCATCAGTCAAGTTTAGCTGAGTCATGATCTCTGAATAACTTAATCTATCTGAAGTGTTGAATAGCAGGAGAGCAGAGGCCTGTAAACAAGAACACGAAACTCAGGCATATACTTCCTTTTTTTTTTTTGTCTTGAAAATTCGATGATTCATTAGCATTAAATATATTTAACGAGTGCAAAACAAATAAACAATAGGCCAAGTGACCCTCTCGTCAATGAAGAACTGGCATAAGAAACAAAAAGAAGATTACACATCCTGAACTGCAAATGAATGACAGGTGCACTATATCAAAACCCAAAAAAAAAAAAAAAACTTGCAAGCTCTCCCAATGGCACAAGAGGTCCACCTTAGAGAGACCTTTAAACTCCTATCTTGCAACCACCCAATCAATAACCAGTAGCAGTATCCTTCTTGATGTAGAGCGGGTCGCGGACAGTTTCATGGCCAAGATGGATCAGAAAAGGTCTGGTCGACGACAGAAGTGATCCAGACCGTTGGACCTTAGATCGGGCGTATCTCACAATCGGAATGAGTTATCAAGCATAAAATATATGATTTTGGGGTAGAACGAGCTACTTTAGCCAACCAACCCAGCCACGCCGGGTTGCGCAAGCCGAATTTGTGAAATACCCCCGGATCGACGGTCGTTTCTCTATTTTAATTCCGTTTTTACTATGAATAGTGAGTTTTAGTTTGATTATAACTCTTCATCCGTCGGGCTTTAGGAGTTGCGCCCAATGTGAAAAAAGCTTAGAATAATTAGGAGAACGGTTTGGTAAAGCCAAATAGGACACTTACTATTTTTGGCCGACAACCTTGCACACTAGTAGACATCACGACCGTCTATAAATAGTAAGTTCACTATTTATAGTAAGTTGCAAATTCTAGGAGTTTTTAGTTGTAGTTTGCTTTTGATTTCTCTCTCATTGCTTGGTATCCCTATTTAAAGGGTTGTGAGCTCGTTTATTTCATTCATTAATCAATTTCGAATTTTATAGAATTTATTTTTATTTTGCTTGCTTTCCTTCTCGTGGAATCGAGAAGCCACTTTGAGGAGTCGAGAGAAATTCCGTGGATTCGGAATAGTTATCCTCTTGAGGAAGACGATGCTCGACCTCATCACGTTCATCCCTGCGTCAATTGGTATCAGAGCGAGGACTCCCCTCGGGTCGATGGCAAACAACGAAGGTATGAACCAAAATCCTGTGGACGGTAATCTAGGGATTTGTGATTGTGATCTTGTGAAAAAAATAGAAGCTTTACACAGGGAGAGTCAGTTGACCATACAAGGGCTGTAGGCAAACCTCGACCGTCTTGCGGATACGCTACTTCCGCCCCGAGCCCTAGGCGATGCTCCGTCGCCTATGGTTGCTCCACCAATTGTGGTTACTATACGACACAACCCCGATTTCTGTAGAGCACTACCAGTGGCAAACCGTAAGGCTATACCAGATGATTCAAGTTCTAGCGACGAGAACCTGAATGAAGGTTTTGCCCGATGACCAATCCATGGAGGTGATCATCTAGATCGTGCTGAAAGAGACTATCAAGGTAAGGTTAAACTTCATAGTTTTAATGGTTTATTACACATAGAAGATTTCCTCAATTGGCTAGCCGAAGTAGAGAGATATTTTGATTATATGGACGTGCCAGATCATAAAAAGATATATAAAAAAATAAAATAAAATTTGAAGACACGGTGTCCCCACCTAATTTTTGAAGTGAGACTAATCCCCGCGGATACACAATCACCCACAGCCACGTGTATCGGGTAAAGCCAAGGAGCGGAATTGAACCCTCAACTATAAAAAGGTAAAATTGGTAGCGTTTAAATTAAAATCTGATGCTTCTGCATGGTGGGAGCAATTACAACTCTCACGAGCTCGCCAGAACAAGGCGCCCATCTCATCATGGCCACGGATGAGACGTCTTCTTCGATCATGATTTCTCCCCAGTGATTATGAGCAGATATTATTCCAGCAATACTAGAATTGCCGACAAGGAAATCGAACCGTCACAGATTACACTAAAGAATTCCAGCGGTTGGCAACAAGAAACGATCTGTCAGAATCTGAGTCACAGAAGGTGGCGCGATTTATAGGAGGGTTACGATCGACAATTCATGATCAAGTTCAGATGCACTCAGTCGGGACCGTGGATGAAGCGGTTCAGTTGGCAGGTAGGGCAGAAATGTAGCTTGCAGGAGTTTCGAATAGGCCTTATCCTTCAACTCGACCCCCCATAACGGGTCCCACGCAGGATCTAGTGCTGGCACGAGGAAAAGAACCAGTAGGAGAACGTCCTCAACCTCCTGCAACCGCAAACCGTGATACGGGGAGTGGCTCATCTAGGCCTCAACGTGTAGCACCCATAACAGCGGGCCCGAGTAGAATTCCAAATCCTTACATTCGGCAAAGGTTGAACAATTGTTACCGCTGTGACCAACCGAGCCACCTATCAAACACCTGTCCTCAACGTCCCGCAACACACTTGGCCATAGATAAAGGGGGCACTGAATGTGGGGGCCGCAGAAGAAGACCCTAGCTTTGATGAACATGAACAAGCCACTGAGAAAATAACAGATGGCGATGAATTAAAGGAGGAGGATCGTGGCGAATCTCTAGTTATGAGGTGATTACTGTATACCCCACGGAAGGAATTTCATCCACAACAACACAATATATTTCATACGCGGTGCACTATCAATGAAAAGGTCTGTGATGTGATCATAGATAGTAGTAATAGCGAGAACATCGTCTCGAGAGTGATGGTGGATAAGTTGCAGCTACCAACGACAAAACATCATTCCTCGTACTCAATTAGCTTGATAAAAAAGGTGAACGAGACCAACGTAACTGAACAATGCACAATCTCATTTTTAATTGGCAAAAATTATAAGGATCAAATACTTTGCAACGTGGTCGACATGGAAGCATGCCATATGTTATTCGATCGACCCTGACAGTCGAACCGTGATGCGACCCATCGAGGATGAGACAATGTTTACATATTCGTTAAGGATAGTCGAAAAATAATCATTGTCCCTATGGCACCAGAGAACCACCCTGAAGCCTCTAAAGTGGAGGAGAGTTCCCTCTTGACAATTCGAGATTTCATAGAGGAATCCAAGGAAACCGGCGAGGTATACACCGTAGTGGCGAAGGGCGAGGAATCGGAACCCTCAACATTCCTCCAAGTTTAAGACTATTGCTAAACGAATTCAAAGAAGTCTGGCTTGAAGATTTACCTGATGAATTGCCCCCCATGAGGGACATCCGACATCACATAGACCTTGTCCCTGGGGCTAGCTTGTCCAACCGCCCTCATTATTGGATGAATCCGGAGGAGTGTGAGATACTTCAGAGGAAAGTGAATGAATTGATCCGTAAGGGTCTCTTGAGAGAGCATGAGCCCATGTGTTGTACTAGCATTATTAACACAAAAAAATAAAAATAAAAATTGGAAGCTGCCTCATGTGTGTTAACAGCCGGACAATCAACAAAATTACCATCAAATATCGATTTCCAATACCACGGTTGGACGACATGCTCGATATGCTAGAAGAGGCCAAGCTGTTCTCTAAACTAGACCTAAGGAGTGGGTACCATCAGATTCATATTCGACTCGGTGATGAGTGGAAAACGGCATTCAAGACCAAGGAAGGGTTGTATGAGTGGCCACTCATGCCCTTCGGCCTATCGAAAGCACCAAGTACTTTTATCGTTTGATGAATCAAGTTCTAAAACCGTTCACTGGACGATTTATGGTAGTATATTTTGATGACATACTGATATATAGCCAAGATGAGACGGAGCACAGGAAACATCTCAGGCAAGTGCTGCAGGCCCTATAAATTAACAAGTTGTACCTCAACTTGAAGAAGTGTAGTTTTTCAACGGACAGCCTGTTGTTTCTAGGATTTGTTGTAACGTCCACAGGCATCCGTGTGGATGATGAAAAGATACGAGCCATTAGAGAATGGCCGATCCCGACAAACATTTATGAGATGAGGAGTTTTCACGGGTTGGCGACCTTCTATCGTTGATTTGTGCGAAATTTTAGCACAATAATCGCACCTATTACAGATTGCATGAAAAAAGGATCGTTTCAGTGAACCGATGAAGCTGACAAGAGATTTCATGAGATCAAGCATCGTTTGTACACAACACCGGTTTTGGTGCTTCCTAATTTCTACAAGTTGTTTGAGGTTGAGTGTGACGCTTCATACGTCGGATTTGGAGGAATATTATCACAGGAAGGCAGGCCGGTAGCCTTCTATAGCGAGAAGCTCAGCGAAGCCCGAAAGAAGTGGTCGACTTATGAGCTTGAGTTGTACGCAGTTGTTCAAGCGCTACGACACCGGCGACATTATATGATTTAAAGAGTTTGTTCAGTACACCGACCATCAAGTATTAAAGTTTATTAATAGTCAGACCAACGTGAATCGTGTACATGCTAGATGGGTTGCGTTTTTACAAGAATTCACGTTCGTTCTAAAGTACAAGTCAGGGCAGCAGAACAAGGTGGCTAATGCACTTAGCCATCGTGCATCACTACTTGTTACAATGAGCAACGAGGTGGTCGGCTTCAACTGTCTCACGGAGCTGTATGCTGAGGACGAGGACTTCAAAGATTCTTTGATGAAGTGCGAAGAAGGTCACCCCAGTGACCTTCTTATACAGGACGGTTTCCTCTTCAAAAGGAATTGATTGTGCATCCCCAAATTTCACTGAGAGAGCAGATTATTCAGGAGCTACATGGAAGTGGCATCGGTGGACACATTAGGCGAGACAAGACACGAGCTCTTGTGGAAGAGTGGTATTACTGGCCGCAATTGGTACGTGATATGGAAAAAGTCGTACAACGTTGTCATGTTTGTCAGACCTCGAAGGGACAATCTCAGAATATGGGCCTCTACACCACGTTACCCGTGCCTGACGGTCCTTGGGAGGATTTATCTATGGACTTCGTGCTTGGTCTCCTACGAACACAACGCGGCATAGATTCGGTGTTCGTGGTGGTAGATTGTTTCTCCAAGATGGTGCACATTATCCCATGCAAGAAGACCCTCAATGCAACACACATGGCGAATCTATTTTTCAAGGAGGTCGTACGGCTACACGAGGTCCCCAAGACCATTACTTCTGATCGTGACACAAAGTTCATTAGCCACTTTTGGCAGACTTTGTGAACTCGATTCGATACACGACTTCAATTCAGTAGCGCCTACCACCCACAGACTGATGGGCAAACCGAGGTTGTGAATCGCACGTTAGGAAACCTCCTTCGCTGTATTTCAGGAGAAAAATCGAAATAGTGGGATTTGACCTTATCTCAAGTAGAGTTTGCATTCAACAACGTGATTAACCGCTCGACAGGGAAATCACCGTTCCAAATTATCTACGGACGAGTGCCTCGCCACACACTTGACTTGGTCCTTGTGCCCAAGCTCCCAGACACGAGCATTACAGCAGAACATATGGCAAATAGAATCATGGGCATCTATGCGAAAGTGCAGACCAAGCTACATGCCTCGAACGAGAAGTACAAGGAACAAACGGACAAGCATCAGCGACAAAAAGTGTTCGAGGTGGGCGACCGCGTTATGGTCCATCCACGCAAAGAGAGATTTCTGACCGGGACATACAATAAGTTGAAGAATAAGAAGATTGGACTTGTCCCAATCATCCGAAAGATCAATGACAACGCTTATGTTGTTGATCTTCTAGATGACATGGCGACCTCACGGACTTTCAATGTCACGGACCTAATCGAGTATCATGAACCAAAGCAGGATGAGTTCTTTTGAAGTGGAAGGGACTAATGTAGAGCGAGTCGCAGATAGTTTCATGGCCAAGATGGATCAAAAAAAGCCCAGTCGACGACAGAAGTGATCCAGACCGTCGGACCTTAGATCAGGCGTATCTCACAATCCGGAATGAGTTATCGAGCATAAAATATATGATTTTGGGGTAGAACGAGCTACTTTAGCCAACCAACCCAGCTACGCCGGGTTGCGTAAGCGGGATTTGCAAAATACCCCTGGATCGACGGTCGTTTCTCTATTTTAATTCCGTTTTTATTACAACTAGTAAGTTTAGTTTGATTATAACTCTTCAGCCGTCGGGCTTTAGGAGTCGCGCCCAACGTGAAAAGAGCTTAGAATAATTAGGAGAACAGTTTGGTGAAGCCAAATAGGACACTTACTATTTTTGGCCGAAAACCTTGCGCACTAGTAGACATCACGACCGTCTATAAATAGTAAGTTTAATATTTATAGTAAGTTGTGAATTCTAGGAGTTTTAGTTGTAGTTTGCTTCTGATTTCTCTCTCATTGCTTGGTATCCCTATTTAAAGGGTTGTGAACTCGTTTATTTCATTCATTAATCAATTTCAAATTTTATTGAATTTATTTTCTATTTTGCTTGCTTTCCTTCTCGTGGAATCGAGAAGCCTTTGTGAGGAGTCCAGAGAAATTCTATGGATTCAGAATAGTTATCCTCTTGAGGAAGACAGTGCTCAACCTCATCACATTCATCCCTGCGTCACTTCTTCTTAATGATGCAATTGGTGCCTCAACGTTTTCAAAGATTCAAGCATTTCTCTCCTTCCACACACCCCATAATACTCCCAACAAGCACATCTTCCAAAGAATCATTTTGTGATGCTTAAAAGGGACTCCCAACCATTCCACCACAATGTTTCCTATTGAGGTGTTAGAAGACCATGCTACCCCAAAACATGCAAGCAAAAGGGCCCATAGTTCCCTTGCCATAGGACGGGAAAAATAAATGATTCACGGATTCTTCATCCTTTCTACACAAGACCCATTTTTGAGATAGCTATTTTTCTTCATCCTTACTACACAAGACCCATTTTTGAGATAGCTATTTTTCTTCATCCTTTCTACACAAGACCCATTTTTTAGATAGCTATTTTTCGGGAATTTCCAATCCATCTCTCTCCAAAACCCATTTTACAGAGTGAGCGAGTTGGGAATTCCCAATCAGCATGGTTGAATGCCTTCAACATGTCTATCTTGCACAAGATTCCCGCCCCACCCATTTTCCTCCTTGAATTGAGAAGCTCATTTGCAACCAAGATTCCATCTAGAATCTATCTTTATGAATGCCCCTTGGACAGGATAGATAACAAAGGGCATGACTTCACGCATTCTGGGGTGTGGAATGTCAGGCCGAGGCGTAATTTACATGACGATCGGATTTTGTTGCCCTTTTGGAATCTTTAAGAACAGTCATTTTGGACCATTCGGAACAGGATCACAAGAGGTGGAAGTGGTCTCCAAGTGGCACGTTTTCCTGTAAATCATTAATGCACAAGCTTTGCAGTTCAGGTGTTGCTAAATACCCATGTGCCTTTATTTGGAAGGCCCCTATCCCTCCCCAAGTGCAAGCATTCATGTGGACACCAGCAGCAAACAAAATCCTCATAGTCGACAGCCTTAAGAAACGGAATATAGCAATGCGAACAGGTGTATCATGAACAAGAATAATAAAGAGTCAGGGACCATCTTTTCATCCACTATTCGGTAGCTCGGGTAGTTTCATCTCATGTTTGGCAACATTTTGGAATCAAGCAGGTTACACATGGTTCTGGGTCGACATTGTTATCGGTTGGGCAGGCCCACTTTCTATTCGTGGTAAAGTTTTACAGAAGCTGGTCCCTTTTACAATCTTCTGTGGGAATTGGAAAGAAAGGATTGCTAGAATTTTGGAAGGCAGAGTGATTCCATATCTCGCTCCGCTGTTCCCCTTGCAGCCAAGTGGGCATTGGGGCAACCAGAGTTTGCGAGGATCTCTTTCCAAAAGCTTATAGAGATTGGAAGACTCATATTCGCCTGATTTTCCTCTTTTTTTCGGAGGATCTGTGGGCTTAGGGCTTGTATTTTCAGTTTTGTTTGCTCATGCCGGGTAGGGCAACGAGAGGGTCACCCATTCACCTTTCTTTTTGTGAAGTTGTTTTCATCTTCTCAAGAAAAAAGAAGAGAGAGAGAGAGGAGAGAGAGAGAGAGAGAGAGAGACTTCACGCATTCTCAGTGAGAACCTTAGCTAGGATCTTATAGCATCACCAAACTGACTGCCCAGAAAGTCAAGAAACTAATCCATTTGATGGTAACTGGAGCTAAAAGAATTACCTGATATGTTGACACAATGAGCTCAATAGTTTTTGGTTCAAACTTTCCGTTGATGTTACAAGTACCCAGCGAATATATCCATGTAAGCTTTCTATGTTTTGTTTTTGTTTGATAGAACTCCCTGAAAACTTCGACACATTTAACCTGAAACAAGAATATGCCATTGAGATTCATGTAGAAATTCATTTTAATTTCTGACATCTAGGAGTAAATATCCTAGCATATGCTTACCATCTCTGCCGGAAGGTTTAGATCAAACAATTTATACTTGGCCAAAATCCCGTTGTTAGAACAGTGACTGTCAAATCAATCCCGGGATTTGCATGGGAGTTACCATTGAGATACTCCTCAAAGCTGGCCTGATTTTCTCTGCCAGTGTCAAATCTGTGACCTGAAATAAGAAACAAGAATTCCAAATGAAAGCCAAATTAATCACAAATTGATATAAAAAACAGAGTTATTCCTCAAAGGTGCTTTATAGCAACTGACCATTCTCTCCATCTTTGAAGTGAATTGTCCACCACATTGTTGCTTCAACTTTGTTAGAATACTCCTCTCATGGTCATCATTAGCACTTTTTTTGAATAGAAGCCTGCGAGCCAGCTTTTTCCTGCAAATTAATAGAACCATGACAGCTTTAGCGCCAACAAACAGGCAGTGTATTCACAACATAGATTGAATCCATCACATGGCATGCTCAGCGCAAAGAACTTTACCTATAGAACTCGGCAAAAAGGTCTTTATCACTGATATACGCGAGCAATTTTACAACCTGCAGATTATTTAAGAACTCAATGGAATATAAAGTGCATGAAGCAACATAACACTAACAGTAAAAAATAGAAGGAAAAAGAAACTGTTGATTACTTTCTCGAGAGTCTCCTCAATCGCCTCATCACTTAGTTTTTCACTCCCACCCTTCTTAAGGATATTATCACAAAAGGTAGCCAGTAACTCAGCACTGGAGCTGCCTGCAACACCCTTGTTGCAAAAGACCTCAAAAGCCTCCTTGAGTGCCTGATCAACAACTTTTTAGAGAAGGCAGTAGATACAAAGTGGTCCAAAGTTCCATACAACCATCATGACTATCACCAGTACAAACCTTATGGAAAAGAGAGTGGTTCATAAAGCAGTCATTCACATATGCCAAGTACTTGTCATGCAGCTCGATAACTTTTCGAACAAAAACCTGAAGACCAGAGAACTAGTTCAGCTTCGTTGAGTCCCAGAATATTCTATCAGACTTGAAATGAGGCACCTATTATGAGATTTACCTGTTCTTGAAAACCAACAACATCTTTTTTCTCTGCCTGTTAAAAGATCATTGTCAGCAAGGCAACCAATCACAGAAGGAAAGGTAACATTTGGGAGTAGACAAGATATCTGAAGCAACAGAAAGTCATCTATCTAGCTAATGCATGACAAACAATCATTATATCCCTTCCCTTCCCCCTACCATCTAGCATGTTGAATTCAGAATAAACTGAAAGCATCCTTGGCATTTTTGACAGTAAAGCATCCTTAACAGTTAACATGATCCAATCTCGTGAGTCGTAATTGACATCAATGTACCATCTCATTATAGGAGTAACTAATGGAATCATCAATGGTAACAATGTAAACAATGAAAATAAGCTGTGCTCAGCTCATTATCTCATGTCCAGTAAAAATGGTTGTCAATAATAATAGCCCTAGAGATGGATTTGCTCTCAGATCCCAACGTCATGAAACATCCCATAAATCTAATCAGTCTTTTAGCAGCCTGTGGCCATAAGCAATTCATCCTCAACAAACACCGAAAGCGTAATTAGCCATGACAGGAGACAGGATGCAAAATGTTTCAGACTCAGAAAATGAGAAGAACTCACTTTCTTGTTACTTGCTGCATCTTCTGCTTGTTTAACCAGGGTGGTTCCTTCAGCAGTAACATGCTGCATCACAAAGCACTCAGCAACCATAGAGAGGCAGGATAAACATAGAAGGGCAGTTGCTATGTTCTATTTATAAAACCAAAATGCAACTTTGGAAGGAAATGCACCCCACCTGCTTAAATATTTGAGAAACAGGACCTGGCAGCTGGCTTGCGTAAACAAACAACAACTCATGTTGCACTTTCTGCCAAGAGAACATGACAAATAAATTTTAGATTCCTTAAATCATAAAGTTTATTTAATAATTTCAAAGTTCATTAGAAAATAACCACAACTATTTGTATTATGTTTAATTCTCTTTACTTCAGCAATACACAATAACATATTCATTTCTCAAGCTTAACTTCACAAGGCTTGGTAGCACAACCATATACTAATAGAGCAAAAGGACACAAACAGAAACAAACCTCCAATAACTTCTGCTCGCTGCTGGAATGCAAATAATGAGAAACCCTAACCTTCTCACGTTTCAAGCACTCCTCAGCCTGAGTTTTCAAATAAGGCATTAAACATCACATGACAAGTAATGCGGATACGTGTCCAAAAAAATTTGAATGCATTTAGCAGGACTGACCTCCAACAAGTAGTCTTGACAGGAATACTGTAGAATCCAGATGGAAGCCTTGTGAGAATAATATGCAGCAGTGTCTTTGAGCATGGCTGCTTCAAAGTCAGTCTCATAACATTGCATATTGCCCATCCCAATTTCAACAAAAATATCCAGGACATTCTTTAGTAAGGCCCGATCGATCCGCTCTCCTTCACGCTCTTGATCGATCTAGCATATAAGTATTTGGTTAATTAACCTTGAATGATAAAGCAAGTTGTTTAATTGTTCAGCGCAACGTACAAACATACCAAAGAGATTACAGCATCTCTAACTTTACTATTAATTTCATGGTACACCTGAAATTAGGAGAGAAAAATCCAAAACAATCTCAGAGGAAAAGTCCACATTAAAAACGAATATTAGGATAAGCATGGTTACCGTATATAAATTTTAGCCTCAAATAAACACTGTCCAAAGATAATATACATAGTAATCAATTGAAGAAAAAAGTACAGAATATAAAGTGCAAAATGTATATGAAATTAGGTACCAGATCACGGAAGCAGGTGAGACCAACTTCATTGAGGGCAGGCAGCGACCTCCGAGCAATGAAATATCGATCAAGATAATGAAAGAAGCGTGAAAGCCACCTGACCATCACTTTATGATTTGCCCACCTTTTCACAAGCTCTCTTAGCATAAATTCATCATGCTTCTCTCTTAAAGACGGCAACACCTGCATAGGAAATAAAAATCACTAAAGTTGATAAGAAAAGGAGAATGTAATAAATTAAAAAACAATGCTCAACTAAAACAACACATTCAGATGGTCCCTACGAGCTTGTCAGAGACATTAATTGTTTGCAAATTTCCCTTTATAGAGAATGCTCAATAGTTAGGTTCAAGTGCAATAGTGTTCATGGTTCTAAATTACGGCTTCAGAGTGCAATTAACCCAGAGACCAAAACCGTTGCACCTTGCCCTGACTCAGTCTAGTTTCAGGGTGTGACTCACCCAATGACCCTTTTCATTCTTCTCCAACACCCGGGTGACTTGGAAGTCGACTTAATTTCAGATAATATTTTAAAACATGATAGTGGGGGACCTGTACATGTAGGCATGTACTCACGTTGGTAATCATGTGTCAGTGGACTCCAATTATTTTGTGCGAACAAGTACTTAAGCATGACTTTTCATGTGTGTGAGTGCTTCTTGCTTGGTAGTTTGCCCAGCAACTGCCCCTCCATGACCTTACTTTGATTGCTCGCCCTTTGGGGCATGCATGATATGGAATAGTTGTGCTAAGGGTTAAAACTAGGGGATTGTGCTAGCATATGATAGAAGTGAGGGTTTGGAGGTGTTGAACACGATAAGTAATGGGAATCACTGCTAATGAGATTTCAAGGGACATCTCTGACAAAGTCCGGCATATTATGTGCAACAATCTGCAATTCCGAGTGAGACTAGGAGATACAATTCACTTCCAATTATGGGTACCAGTCCATACCCTTTCTTATAGTAGGTCAATAGTCTTACCCTATCCTTCTCTGTACACCCTCTCCTCCTGCAAAGGCTCAATGATGAACAATTGTGAAGAGTTCCTTGGGGAATTCGTCGTCTAGAATATCAACTTGTGGCAAAATCTTAAAGATTGCAAATTTATGAGTTCTTTGGCTTTGTTGAATTGTTTTTTAAGTTGTTTACATTGATGTCTATTGGTGGATAAGAAAATAAAGAAATGGATCTTAATTGGTATGTTTCCCTCTAATTCCATTTGCTGGGCTGTATGTGCAAAAGGATTGGCATTTAGTACTTTCATATGAGAGAGGTAATCAGGGATGAGCCACAAATTACAATCCCAAAACCAACCCCAAGTAGTTCAAACAAGGCTATGATGGTGGTGGTGATTTTTCATTATAGATTGTGCAAACATTGGGTGCTATCTTTTCTGGTGCTTAGCTTGAGAGGAACCTCGGATTCTGTAAAAGACAGGCCAGGACCATTCATTAGTGATGCAAGCCGAAGGTGCAACATGTGAAATTTGGGCTGTTTGTTGCAAGTTTTGGGTGTTAAACGTACATTTACTAGTTTTGGAAGAAAAGTGGGCCGATTTGGAAGATACAATTGAAGATTTTGGGTTATTTGGTAGATTTGTTTTTACTAGTTTTATGTTGAATCTTTGCATATTGTTGTTATCTTAAATTAACTATAGGCTGATTTGATACCGATTTAGATTGATTTAAAATAAATCTAATAGTTGGAGAATCTTCATTAAATATTCACGGGGATCATCTTTTAGGGTCTACAAAAGGGGGTTGGTGCAAGAGGTAGCACATTCCACATCTTTTGAGTTCTATAAGTTTTTTTAAAGAAGTTTGAATATCAATAAAGTTGTTTATTCCTCTCTACTACAAATTTCTTATGGGTGTTCTCTTCATCCATTCTTGCAATTCAAATATTGAAACCTTATCGATTTGATAACCGAATTGTATCATTTTGGTATTAGAGTAGGTGATCGTTGGGGGTTTTGACTCTCCATCATTTTTTTAATCTTAAGCTTCAACTTATAGCCTGCTTGAATGTCCAAGCAGTCATTTAGTTGTTTGCCATCCCTGCACGACCTCGTCTGATGCTTCCCTTGTGTTTAAGAGAAAATAACCATTGTATATCCCATCATAGTGTTTCATAAAACTTTTTGAGTTTGGGGCTATGATCATTATAATCACATTACTGTTAAAACTTTTATGATAACCATGATGACAACCCAAGCATTACAACATCGGTGATGCAGGTACATTCCTAAGAACATCAATGGGTCAGGCTTGGACCAGTCAGCGTCGGCCCAATTCAAACAACTGTTTTGGTTCTCTCTCTCTCTCTCTCTCTCTCTCTCTCTCTCCTCTCTCTCTCTCTCTCTCTCTCTCTATATATATATATATATATATATATATATATATATATAGAGAGAGAGAGAGAGAGAGAGAGAAGAAAAGAAAAGAAATATATATATATATATTGGCATTCTGTATAGCAATGAAATCCTCACTTCTGCCAAAAAGAAAGAAACAAATAAACCAGCAGTGATACTACAAAATCATTAAGCTAGCAAACACCAGCATAAAACAGAGATGTGAAAAGCTACAAATCTCCCTCACCGTCAATGTAATGTACTCCTCAAAAGACTCCCGGTACTTATCATACAACTGCTGCGAGTAGTCGTGTGGGGGTTTCTGAGTACACATGTTATATATAGTTCTGTTCTTAAAAATAAAGGAAACAAAATCACCAGAAGAAAAATCAACTTAAATTTTCAACAAAAATCAATAGAAATGACAGTATAACCTGAAAATTGCATTACACTAGAACCCCAAGGTCAATCATCTTGCATTCACTCACCACCATTTCCTCACACCCTTTTCTCATGGTCATCTTGAAGGAAACAAAGCCCCCAGGAAAAAAAAAAAAAACTCAACTCAAATTATCACCAAAATCAACGGAAATGGCATTGCAATCCAAAATTTTGCATTAAACTAGAACCCAGAATTCAATCTTGTGTCCATTCCAAGTTTATAAATCAGTGCATTGGGTAGTGTATTGTTCACCACTGTGGCCCCATAGCCAATACGGCCATTTCGTTCATGGACGATACGAGTACATATTGGGCAATACTTTAAACCTAAGTCCATTCATCATCATTTTTCTCACTGCCACCTCGAATTAAAAAGAGAACTCACAGAAAAAAAAAAAAAAAAAAAAAAAAAAAAACAGATTTTCATTAAAATAGACAGAAATGTCATTAGAACCAGAATTCCGCATTGAAATAGAACCAAAAGGATACGTATAGAGCATCATGTAGTCCTCCGAGCTGAACTGCGGCTCAGGGAGTCCTTCTAGAATGTTCTTCAGCTTTGTAATACCCTTTTGCATGAATTCCCATCCCTGCTCTAAGTCGATCGTTTTCCGTTCATTCATCGCCATCTTTCTCCCCCAAAACAATCAAACCCTACAAAAACGAATTGGGAAAATATAAAAAAATCAGTACCCAAAATTTCAATTGAATTAAGAAACGCTACAAAACACTATCAATATGGAGAAATCGAATCCGATTGCGATTCAAGCGAAGCACCCATCTGAAACCCTAGAATCGGAAATTTACCGATTTAAAGGGTTCGAAAATCGAGACGGCAGTTCTGAGCAGGAATTTCAACTTCAAATGCAAATATTCTTAAAAAAGGAAAAAAAATTATATAATCGTTGAGGAAGAAACGGAACGCAATCGAAGATCGAAAGAAGGGAGATGATGAAAATCGACTGTGACAACGCGTATTAATGGTATCTTCTGGCCTAAGCTTTTCGTAGACGAAAATAAGGAGTCGATCCGTGAGGGTGTAGAAATGAAGATGCGGTTCCTGTCACACGTGCCATCTTTAAGAAATCGACAGTTTGCTGCATGTATACGTTTATTGTGGACGGAAGCGAAATGCGTGCTGCAGACTCTGTGCGGCCCACCGTGAAATTGAACGATACTAACAAGAAATTGAGCGAGGCTAACATGAAATTGAGTAAGCTTCAAATGAAATTGAATGAGGCTAACTTGAAGTAGGTCAAATGGACCGAGAAGTAGGTCAAATGGACCGAGAACTCTGGCAACTTGAAAATTGGATTGCTCAGTACACTCTTATCATACCAAGTAAACTGAGTTAAATTTCATGTTAGGCTCGCTCAATTTCATGTGATGCTCGTTCAATTTCATTTGATGCTCGTTGAATTTCATGTGAAGCTCATTGAATTTCATGTTAGGCTCACTCAATTTCATGAGATGCTTGTTGAATATCATGTGATGCTCGTTGAATTTCATGTGAGTCTCGATCAATTTTCCATGACATCGAATCTAAATGCAACATGGGACTACTCACCTTCTCTTTGGCATCTCTTGCATTTATGAGTATTATTCTATTGCTTTGGTATACATTTGATCCCCTCTTTCAACTCAAACTTGAAAACTTTGAACCCATGATCCTCGTCCTCCTGCCCATGCATCGTGTGAATTGTTACCTTTAGTTTCTTTATATCCACGGATGACCCGAAAGAGGGGGTGATGTACGGATTTAGGAATTATAGGATCCCTGCTTTGAGCCTTTCCACAATATACTCAAAGTTGACTCCACATCGTTGCACAAAACACTCAGTGAGAGGGGTTACTCCCATTAAAACATTCATAATCATTTATTAGTCCTCCCTCCGTGACGTGCTTCACATTGTATCCAAAAAGCTAACATTAACATATTCTATAGTGATTAACTACATGGGTTTAAAGTTTTCAAGTTTGAATTGAGAAGAATGTCGGGGCAGCCTAATTGAACTAAAACTTAATATTTATAGTAAAAACAAAAATAAAATGGACTTTCAACTATCGATTTGGTGGAATCTCGCAAATCTGTTGGGTTGGTTGGCTAAATCAGATTCTCCTACCTTAAAATCATATATGATATGTTGAAAAACTCATTACGGTTTGCAACATACAATTGTTTTAAGGTTTTGACGGTCCTGATCACTTCCACCATCAATCAGTCCTTCTTTAGTCCATCTTTGCCATGAAAGTGTCAGAACCCACCTCTGAACGACCCCATGTTGCTGGAAAAGAATGAAAAGGGGGCCCCGATCAATTCCAACTTGACCTAGTCGACCCTGGGTCACTGAAAATGGGTACCCAGTTGACCCCGGGTCGCTGAAAATGGGGACGCGGTCGACCCCAGGACGTTGGACAGGGTGACCTGGTCGACCATAGACCGCTAGTCAACAATAGTTAGTTGTTGACAGATTGTGGACAGATTTAGTGCACTGACTTCAAAAATTCGTATATGTTTTTTACAACTCCGATTGAGGTGATTCAAAAGTCAAATTGAACCTTAATTGGTCTAGTTTTATAGAAAAATATATATAAATCAAACTCAAAGTAGGTTAATTTTAAGACATTTTATAAACTGTATAGAAAACAATTAGTTTTAGGCAGCTAGTACTTGTAGAATTTAAATATTTTTTTTGAAATTCTACATGAATGAAATTTCATGGGGCTAAATTACACATGATGATGAATTATAAAAATAGATTAGTGACTAAAAATGCCAAAAATGTTACTAGTAATAGACATGTCTATGAAATAGACCAACATGAGACTACTTACTTCTCTTTATCATCTCTTGCGTTTACGAGTATTGTTAAATTGCCTTGGTGTACAAACATTCCTGTCATTGAGTTATACTATTAAGCTCAAGTTATAACCAATGCATAGACCACTAAACACAATTAAGTTCTTTTTTTTTTTCTTTCGACACGTTCATGTAATCAAAATACCACTTTACCTCTTCAAAATGCAATAAGCCATTAAAATTGGGAAGTTCAACCTTATCTTGATAGTCTCTTTTAACACAATCTAGTCGTTCGTCTCCATGGGTCAACCATCAGGCAATGACACCGCCGATGGCCTCGTCTTTGGAACTCGACTCATTTGGGAGCTTCAAATGAAATTGAGCAAGCCTAACATGAAATTGAGCGAGCTTCAAATGAAATTGAGCGAGCCTAACATGAAATTGAATGAGCTTCAAATGTAATTGAACGAGCATTTTGTTGCGAGATGTCTTAAATCTGAGTCCTTTCGTAACTAGGATGCGGAAAGGAGTTTCGCGGATTTCGTGTTGTAAGTCCTTTCGCAACTGAGATGCGAAAGGAGTTTCGCAGATTTTGTGACGCAAGTCCTTTCGCAACTGGGATGCGGAAAGGAGTTTCACGGATTTCGTGTTGCAAGTCCTTTCGCAACTGGGATGCGAAAGGAGTTTCATGGATTTTGTGACGCAAGTCCTTTCGCAACTGGGATACGAAAGGGAAGTTGTCCAAAACTATAAATTGGGGTCCCCAGGGCTATTCTAATATTATTCCAAGACTTCCTAAAGGTATTCTAAAGGGTTCTAGGGTTATCAAAGGGTGTAGCAAGGGTGAGACTCGAGGTTGTTCGAATCGGGTAAGTCTTTTCTCTTTGTAATTGATGCTTTCATAGTGGTGATCTGTCGCTTTATGCCGTGGTTTTTTCCCACAAGGGTTTTCCACGTTAAATCTTTGTGTTCTGTTTTCTTGTGTGTGTGCTTGGTGCCATTGGATTGCTATCCTAGATCTAGATCTGTGTGATTCCGCAGGCCAAAAATCCTAACAAGTGGTATCAGAGCAATCGGTCGGGACACAGATCTGAATCTGAGGGATTAGTAATAATGGCGAGCGCCAGGTATGAGATTGAGAAGTACTCAGGGAAAAATAATTTTGAGTTATGGAAGATCAAGATGATGAGTTCCTTAATCAAACAAGGCGAAGATGGTGCTCTTGAGGAGCGGAAGTCCACTATGACTGATGGTGATCGGAATACTCTTGATAAGAAGGCTTTATCATCGATCCGTTTATGTCTCACGGATGAAGCTCTCTACAACCTCATGAGAGAGAAAACTGCGGCTAAGTTATGGGCGAAGTTAGAGGATGTCTATGCGAAGAAATCCTCTGAAAATCACCTACACTTGAAGCGACAGTGGTATAACTTCAAGATGGTAGAGGGTGGAGATCTGGAGGCTTACATCAGCAACTTTAATAAATTGGTTTGCAAATTGCTGGATATGGAGGAAGTGATGAAAGATGAAGAACAAGCATGTATGTTGCTGAATTCTCTCTCGGCGTCCTATGAGTCATTCAAGGACACTATGTGCAGCATGAATAAAACCCTGAGTGTCGACACTGTTATCTCAGCCCTTCAAGGGAAGGCTATGAGACAGCTAGACAGGAACATGGGGACATCTTCTGATGCACTGTTTACAGTGGGTAGGAATTCTGAACAAGGTACAAGTTCTTCAGGTTCTAGATCCAAGGAAAGGTAAAGTGCTGGAATTGTGGGAAGGAAGGGCATGTGAAGAGGGATTGTAAAAATCTTAAATCTAAGAGGAAAGATTCTGAGGCTTTATGCAGGGAGGCTAACACTGCCACGTCAGATGAATCGAGTGAATGTGATGGTGATGTTTTGTCTGTGTCTTCGCTTAAACGGTCATACAATGATCGTAAGGACGAGTTGATGTTAGACACAGGGGCATCTTTTCACATGACTCCTCATCGGAGTTAGTTCACCAGCTAAAGGGAGTGCGATGGTGGACAGGTGTTTATGGGCAATGGCTTTGCCTGTAATGTTATGGCTGTTGGTACGGTGCACATCAGGATGTTTGATGGGGTGGAGCGTACCTTGACAAATGTGAGGCACGTTCCTGATTTAAAGCAGAATCTGATTTCTCTTGGTGTACTTGAGGCAAAAGGATGCAAGTACACATGTATTGATGGTGCTCTTAAAGTATCTAAGGGGGCACGGGTAATCATGAAAGCGCAACGACTCGATCATGTTTACAGGTTGATCGGAAGCATTTCAAAAGGTGGAGCTACAGTGGATGTAGTGGATTCCACCTCGTGTGTGGCATGATGGGCATGGCCACATAAGCGGGCAGGGCAGGAAAGCTGAGACGTGCGGACAGGGATATAGAGCAGGTGGAGCAGCCACCTGTGTGAAGAATCATACGGCATGATCGCAGGATATCGGCGTGGTACATGGATGACTCTAATATTACAGAGGACTCATCTTCTATTTTGATGGCTCTAGGTGAGCCTGGTGCTGAGAAGTGGAAGGTGATTATGGGCGATGTGATGGATTCGTTGTACCAGACCGACATATGGGAGCAGGTGGAGCTTCCAGTGGGCCTGTGAGCGGTTGGATGCAAGTGGACCTTCAGGAGGATACAGTATAGATACAGGGCTAGGTTGGTAGCGAGGGGTTATTCTCAGAGAGAAGAGATCGGCTTCTTAGAGATATTCGCGCCGACGGTATAGCAGGTATCTATCAGATCCGTGATTGGCGCTGGTTGGCCAATGTGATCTTGAGTTATGATGTGATGCAGAAATAAGAGAATAGGTCAAGAAGCTACACGGTTGAAGATTGAAGACATGGTAGAGATTGTTGCGAGATGTCTTAAATCTGAGTCCTTTCGCAACTGGGATGCAGAAAGGAGTTTCGCGGATTTCGTGTTGCAAGTCCTTTCGCAACTGGGATGCGAAAGGAGTTTCGCGGATTTTGTGACGCAAATCCTTTCGCAACTGGGATACGAAAGGGAAGTTGCCAAAACTATAAATTGGGGTCCCTTGGGCTATTCTAATATTATTCCAAGACTTCTTAAAGGTATTCTAAAGGGTTCTAGGGTTATCAAAGGGTGCAGCAAGGGTGAGATTCGAGGTTGTTCGAATCGGGTAAGTCTTTTCTCTTTGTTATTGATGCTTTCATAGTGGTGATCTGTCGCTTTGTGTCGTGGTTTTTTCCCGCAAGGGTTTTCCACGTTAAATCTGTGTGTTCTCTTTTCTTGTGTGTGTGCTTGGTGCCATTGGATTACTATCCTAGATCTAGATCTGTGTGATTCCACAGGCCAAAAATCCCAACACATTTTAGTATCTCAACTAATTAGTCCACCATATAAATTAGATCTAAGAAGTGAAAGAATCTAAAGAAGGAAAGAATCCAACCTAATCAACTTCCAAAGAAAGAGGTAGCATGAGGTCCTTTTAGACATATCTTCCTTTTATAGGGACTCCAAGTACAGAGTTACCCCAACACCACATAGTTCCATGATGCTTGAAGCTGTTAGGTCAAGCACATACTCTTTTTTTAAAGCTTATTAGTACACCCATTGTCAGTTCACACATCACTGTTAGTCACCCCCACTAGGGAATCAATACCAAGACCTCAGTGTTGAAACAAGGTATCTTTCACTTAGTCTACCACTTGAACTATGGACCTGGGTGTCAGGTCAAGCACATACTTGGCCAGGCCCATCTCTAATAGAGTCACGCGGTCCAATCAAATCCAGTCATGTTCCAACACTACCAAGATTAGTAATATTGGGTCACCACGCAATCCCAGTCCTAGACCTAATTGTGTTAGGTACCTGTTGTGTCCCATAAAATCTTTGGAAATTGGTTTCGAGCTGGGTCGAAGTTAAGGACGGGCATTTATACAGTTAAATCCACAAGATGGGTGGATTATTGCACACACATGTGGTACTTTGACACATGCAATGCATGTAAGTGAAGTCGACCGGGTTGGACTTCACATGTTGGACAGGCAGCAAGATGGGATCGACCCCGACTGGACCCGGTTGACCGGGTTGGACAAGCAACAAGACGGGGTCGACCAGGTCCAGTTGGGGTTGACCCCATCTCGCTGCCTGTCCAATTCGCTACTGAAGTGACATCAATAAGTTATGTGGGTCCCATCATGATGTATGTTTTGTATTCGCACCATCCAACCATTTGGAGAGATTATTTTAGGGCATTAGACAAGGAATAAGTCAGATCAAAAGCTCAAGTGGACCCCACCACAGAAAAAATGGAGAGCGTGACGCCAAAGGGTAGATCTAACGAGGTATAGGGCATCATTCTCGACTCAAACCTTACTCACGTACAATTCCACGTTGTTATTAAGATGAAACAATAGATGAAATTTAACGAGCCTCAAAGGAAATTGAGCGAGCTTCACATGAAATTCAACGAGCATTAAAGGAAATTGAGCGTGCTTCAAATGAAATTCAACGAGCCTCAAGTGAAATTGATTGAGTTTCAAGTGAAATTCAACGAGCATTAAAGGAAATTGAGCGAACTTAACATGAAATTCAGCGAACCTCAGAGGAAATTGAGCGAGCCTAACATGAAATTCAACGAGGCGCAAAGGAAATTGAGTGAGCCTAACATGAAATTCAACGAGCCTCAAAGGAAATTGAGTGAGACTAACATGAAATTCAACGAACCTCAAAGGAAATTGAGCAAGCTTCAAATGAAATTCCATGAGCCTCAAGCGAAATTGAGCGAGGTTCAAGTGAAATTCAACGAGCCTCAAATGAAATTGAGCGAGCTTCACATGAAAAGCAACGAGCCTCAAGTGTAATTGAGCGAGCTTCAACTGAAATTCAACAAGGCTTAAAGGAAATTGAGCGAGCCTAAGACGAAATTCAATGAGCCTCAAATGAAATTGAGCAAGCCCCACATGAAATTCAATGAGCTTCAAATGAAATTGAGTGAGCTTCACATGAAATTCAACGAGCCTCAAGTGTAATTGAACAAGTACTTCTTGAATTTGATTAAGCGTTTAACGAAAGTCCTCAGAGTCAGTATCCCCATTCAATCTTTTAAATTTTCATTCAATATAAAATTTCATTCATAATAAATTTTACAGAAAATATCAAACACTAGACCTAATACAACATTTCACAAATTTCTCTCTTCCTCTCATGCCTACGACAAATATCATTTATAGGTAACACTCAAACAATCATACACTAACGAATTCCTCCAAATTGGAGTGAATTTTTACATATTTGTTCCCGCCAAGGTGTGACTGCTGCACAATATATCGATATATTTCATTATAAATACAAATAAGGGTGAAGTCCATGTCCATGAATTTCAAAGGTGTCTCATGTATCTCAAATACAAGATCAATTTTATATCTTACAAAAAGAAAGTGAAATAAAACTCCTATAAATATAAACAATAAAATGTACAACAAAAAGGAAAATGGGGATTCCCTAAAAGGATTTAACCGACTATTGTTCTTCTCCAACCCACGCTTCACCGTATCAAACCACCATTTTAGTGAACACTTGGAGGATGGGTTTGGAAATCCAACAAAAGAATTGTCACCTACAAGAATGAATTGTAAAATATATCAAAAATAAAGTTCAATAGTTAGTTTTGTGAAGCATAGTGTAAAAAATCAGAAATAATTTAAATTAATCAAGCACTTGATGAAATTGAGCAAGCTTCAAATGAAATTAAACGAGCCTAACATGAAATTGAGCGAGGCTAACATGAAATTGAACGAACCTAGCATGAAATTGAGCAAGGCTAACTTGAAATTGATCGAGCTTTAAATGAAATTGAACGAGACTAACATGAAATTGAGCGAGCTTCAAATGAAATTGAACGAGCCTAACTTGAAATTGAGCAAGGTTAACATGAAATTGAGCGAGCTTCAAATAAAATTGAACGAGCCTAACTTGAAATTGAGCGAGGCTAACATGAAATTGAGTGAGCTTCAAAGGAAATTGAATGAGCCTAACATGAAATTGAGTGAGGCTAACATGAAATTGAATGAGCTTCAAATGAATTGAACGAGGCTAACATGAAATTGAGTGAGGCTAACATGAAATTAAATGAGCCTAACATGAAATTGAATGAGCTTCAAATGAATTTAAACGAGCCTAATATGAAATTGAGCGAGTCTAACTTGAAATTGAACGAGGCTAACATGAAATTGAGCGACTTTCAAATGAAATTGAATGAGCTTCAAATGAAATTAAACGAGGCTAACATGAAATTGAGCGAGACTAACTTGAAATTGAGCGAGGCATCACATGAAATTGAGCGAAACTAACTTGAAATTGAGCGAGGCATCACATGAAATTGGCCAAGCATCAAATGAAATTGAACAAGCATGACATGAAATTTAACAAGCGTAACATGAAATTAGTTGAGCACTACATGAAATTGAACAAGCACTACATTAAATTGAATGAGCATCACATGAAATTAAACAAGCATCAAATGAAATTGGTCGAGCACTACATGAAATTGAACGAGCACTACATGAAATTGAATGGGCATCACATGAAATTCAATGAGCATCACATGAAATTGGTTGAGCACTACATGGAATTGAACGAGCATCACATGAAATTCAACCAACATCACATGAAATTGGTTGAGCACTATATGAAATTGAATGAGCATCACATGAAATTCAACGAGCATCATATGAAATTGGCCGAGCATTACATGAAATTGAACAAGCACTAAATGAAATTGAACGAGAATCACATGAAATTCAACGAGCATAACATGAAATTGGCCGAGCACTATATGAAATTGAACGAGCATCACATGAAATTCAACGAGCATCACATGCAATTGGCCGAGCACTACATGAAATTGAATGAGCACTACATGAAATTGAATGAGCATCACATGAAATTGACCGACAACTTGGGAAAATTGGATAAGAAGTAGGTTAAATTGATCGAGAACTCTGGAAAATTGGAAATCAGATTGCTCGGTACGCTCTTATTGTACTGAGTAAACTGATTTAGGCCCACCTTGAATGTATGTGGTCTATCCATGTCGTCCATCCATTTTTCCATATAATTCAAGGGGTTGATCCAAAAATTGAAGCATATCCAAATATCAAGTGGATCATACCACGGGAAACAGTGGGGATAATGATTTCCACCGTTGAAACCTTGTTAGGCCCCACAGTGATGTTTATTTGTCATCCAACCGGTTCATAGGATCATGTAGACATGGATGAACAAAAAACACAAATATAAGCTTCATCCAAAACTTCTATGGCCCACAAGATATTTTTTCGGTTTAGGGTTTAGGGCAATTTATTCAAATATACATGTAGTGCGTGCATTCTTCGATGGAGGCACCATTTTCATCCTTTCTTGACAAACTAAAACAAAGACAAAGAAGGTAATGGTTTGGTGGAAGGGTATTCTTATATGAAGAAGAAATAAGATTTCAGAAAAATGGGGTTTAAGTACATGGGTATTTATGTATGAAGATGATAGAAGATTCCAGAAAAAGGGTTTTAGGTAGAGGGGTATTGCTCAATGAAGGGGAGAGAAGATTCAAAAAATGGTTTTTGCAAAATAGGAGAGGAGAAGAGATAATAGGGGTTGGATCGGTTTGTATTACAGGGGTATTTTAGTCCACAAAAGGCAATGGTTTAGTTTTGGAAAGTAAGGTGTGGGAGCATTCGGAAAAGACGGTGGGTGAAATGTGAGATTTACAGTGGTAAAAATCTCCTCTCTCTCTCTCTCTCTCTCTCTCTCTCTCTCTCTCTCTCTTCTTCATCCGACTTGTTTATAAGGTAACACAAACATGGACGAAGGAAAAAAAAAAAAAAAAACATGAGCTTGATTTACCACAAGAAGTTTCAATGGTAGGCATTCAATTCCATTATTTTATGAGGTGTGGTCCACTTGAGCTTTGGATATACATCAATTCAAAGTGCATGCCTTAAAATGAGCTAGTAAAATAGATGGACAATTTGAATAAGACATCATAGTAGGCCCATGACATTGGTCTACTTGAGTTACATAAACAAGTTTGTCTAACAATTATATGACACTTTTTTTGAATTTGCATGAGTTATTATCAACCTACATTTAGAATATACATGTTTGTAAGTAAATTTCCAACATAAAATTGTCACAAGTTAAATGTCATTCGGTAATATGGAAGTTAATAAAATTGTCACAATTTAAATGTTGTTTGGCAACATGAAAGTTGATACCGTTGAAGTCGGGATCCTTTGCAGGGTTAATTTTCACTAAGGGCATCATAATTGTTATGAGAAAAATGGATCAACCAATAAAATAAGGTCAGGTCTTTCAATGACAGATACGACTAAATACTCAACCTCTGGCCCCAGACCGAGTAGGAAATGAGGTCAAACTCGATCTCTCGTCACTCCTTGAGAGCAGGTTGGGAAACCCACTGATCTACCCAATACCAAAAGGAACATGGATGCTACTCAGAGGAATCAGGTCAGCATAACTCTCCTTCTGCTAGTTCTGACCTGGTCTCAACGATGTCTACGTGAAATCACAGCCAAAGATCTAGGAAGGTGATCGCAACATGGATATGCCCGAGGTCTTAGACAAGGATCTCGGAAGATCCTCGCGACATGTACAGGATCTAAATCCTTATACAAACATGTCCCTACTAAACAGAGATACTGCATCCTACTCCATCGCCTTCTCCTACTTATAAATAGGAGCATCTGTAATGGTGAAAGGTACGCACAATCTTCTAGCCAAAAACCTTGTTCCTTACCAGACCCAGATTTCTTACCTTACTTAGGCATCAGAGGGTCCCTCGCTGCAGCCAGGTCTCCCTTGTCTTCTTTGTGTGTAGGTATTCCAAGGGCCGATGAGGGTTAACCAATTTCTGCATCAACGATTTGGAGCCGTCTACGGGAACGACATCAAAGTTGTTCCTCTCACTTTCAGTGCTTCAACATTGGCGGAGGGAAGGAAGAAAGATCAGACTGCTACCATTGTGCTCATCCTTATACCACCAGAATAGTCCGAAGATCATCAGGACTCATCTTGCCAACTTGAGGCTGATTCTGCGCTTGCGGGCCCAGTACAGCGGTCCCGAAACCGGGGAGGTCGACTCATCTCTCTGGAACAATGAGTAGAGGCACTGAACAACAACGTCGATTTGATAAAGAGACTGTTGGAGCGACAGATCCCTCCTCCTTGTTAGGGGGCTGAGGAAGTTGTTGCCCGAGCAACAACAGAAATCTCCACGCAGACTCGAGCACCCGCTATACCCCAATAACACCAACAAATCAGCGAAGCACCAGCACCAGCTCCTTCCCACGTTTTGGGCACCGCCGTGCTAGGTCCCTTCGACTTGCGTCACGAGTTGGAGAAGAAGAGATGTGGTAAAGCTCTTGAAACCACGACTGAGGGTAACTCTGCCGAAGCAACAACTAAAAACAAAGATCCATGGGAGGCCGAGCTCAACGAATTGCGAGGTTAGATCGCCGACATACTGCAAGCCTACCGTGAACATGCTCTGACCTCGATCAAAGCCATGTTGGAGGAGACTGAACCGTCATTCACTGCTGACATCATACACGCTCAACTCCCACCCAGATTCTGGATGCTACATTTCACCCCTGACTCTGGGGCCACCGACTCGACCGAGCACTTGGAATCTTTCAGTGCATGGATGGAGCTTCAGGGTGCATCAACAACGATAATGTGTCGAGACTTCTCTTTAACCTCAACCAGAGTAGCCCAAAAGTGGTTTTGATAGCTCAAATTGTGATTCATCAGTTTATTCACCCAACTCAGTAAAGCGTTCATCACTAATGTTATCAGAGGAAAGGAAAGGCTGAAGCCGACAACTCACCTCCTCACCATTATCCAAAGAGGTAATGAGTTACTGAAGGATTATATCAAGCACTTCAACTTGGAAGCCATGCAGGTGGAAGTCCATTCTAACCAGATCGCCCTGGCCACTATGATGGCAGACTTTAGGGAAGGGAGGTTCCGCTTTTCGCTTGGCAAAAATCCCCCCACAACTCTGGCTGACCTCCTCATCTGAGTTTAGAAGTACTCTAATGTTAAAGAGCTCTTCAGCCCATGGAAGGCTACGAGGAATAGAGGAGGATCGACCAGGGAGAAATAGTCTAAAGAAGAGCGAACATCCGATAGCGGCAACAAGCTAATGAGGGATGACGATCTGACCAGGGGGCAACAACCTAGCAAGCGACCCAACAACAGGTTTAGGTCCTACACTCCCTCAACGTTATGCCCAAGTAGGTCCTCATGGAGGTCTGAGACAAACGACTCCATAAGTGGTCGTACAGGATGAAGATCTGTGCCGACAAATGGGACAAACGGAAGTACTGGTACTTCCACCACAACCATGGCCACTCCACCAGCGACTTCTTTGATCTGAAAGAGGAGATCAAAGCCCTCATCCGAAACAGATATTTGCGAGAATACATCAACAAGAGAGAAGAATGGGTAGATCAGAAGAATGAGCAACCTATCGACAACGAAGCTACTGGAGAAATCCACAACGTCTTCGGTGGACCTGCTGGAGGAGGAGACTCGAACCGAGCACGAAGAGCTCACACCTGAAGCACCAGTCACAACAGCTCGGAGTATTAAGTCCACATCACCAACAAGCCCTCGAATGAATAGAAAGTAGCATCCTGTGAGCTGACCTTCACCAAAGAGGACGCCTGAGGTGTTCACCACTCCCACGATGATGCGTTAGTCGTAACCATGACTATAGCCAACTGCAAGGTGTTCTTGATCCTGACGGACACCGACAGCTTGGCCGATATCCTCTCCAACAACGCTTTCGATAAGATGGGGGTCAGAAGGTCCTGGCTCCGTCCTATCAAAACCCCCTACTAGGATTTGCAGGTGACAGGGTCACCTTTAAGGGATCCATACTGCTTCCTGTCACGGCAAGGGAAGGGCAGAACAAGACAATGACAATGGTCGACTTCCTTGTGGTCGATTTTTCGTTTGTCAGTGTCGACTCAACTGGCCCCTTCTCCTCCACCTCTGACGAGGACCCACTGACTTCCTCCATTGCCAGTCACCAAGACAGCCTCTTCGGCACCCTTCGGTCTCTCGGCCGAGGACTGGGCAGCCATCCGTGACTCGTGGGACATCCGGAAGTCCATGTTGCTCATCATCATTAACGGTGATGGTGGGTTCGACATGGGGTAAAGAACGTTTGACCCACCATCACACTAGGGCAATTTCCCCCGTCGGTCTGATGAACTCAACATCCCCCTTTATGAACAACGACCGGAAGTCGGGACTCAGAAGAAAAAGAAAAATGAAAAGGGGGGAGAAGAGGGAGAAATCTGAAACGAAGCCTCACCGGAGAAGAAGACGAAGACTGGATTTTCCCTGGAAATCGCCTAAGGGGCTGTTTGATTTTTTATTCCATTGGAAAATGACTGGGAAATAGATAATAATTACTTCCCTGTGCAATTCCCACACCAGTACTAATGCGCAAGTTAACAGGTAGCTTTTTAGCACTAAAACCGAGAAAAGGTACAAAATAAATGTGGGGCTCACTATGATGTATGTGGATTATCCACACCGTCCATCCCTTATGCCAGCTGATTTTAAGGCATGAGCCCAAAAATCGAGTAGATCCAAAGCTCCAGTGGACCACACCACTGGAAATAGTTGAAATTAGATGCATATCATATAAAAATTTATGTGGCCCTCAGAAGTTTTGGATGAAGTTGATATTTGTTTTTACCCCTTATCAATGTTTTTATGACTTCATGAACAGGTTAGATGACAAATAAACATCAATGTGGGCCCAATGAACAAAATAACTTTCAATGGTGGACGTTTAAGGATACTGTTTCCTATGGTATGGGCCACTTGAGCATTGGATCTGTCTCAATTTTGAACTCAGGTATTAAAATCTTTTGATAAAACAGACGGACGGTGTGGATATGTCATACACATCACAGTTGGGTCCACAAATTTAAGTCAGTTTTTTGGACCAATTTTCGAGACGAAAATACGCTTGAAATTTCAAACGGAGTTAAAAGGTAATAATGGCCTTTTTACCAGGTATTTCCTTAAGAAATGAAAAATCAAACAACCCCTAAGTATGGGTGAGCAGAGAAATGGGCAGAGTGACAATGCAAGCAGACCTTGCACGATTAGGGTTTCCCCTTTTTATAGACAGTTTGATTGCACGGCGTTTAATGCCCGCATTGAATGCGTAGCCTAAACAACCCCTCGACACCCTCGCTCGGACACGTGGAACGCTGCTACTCGCCAACTGCCCTGCCTTCCTAGAAGGTGCATGCCACGTGTCGACACGTCATAGGACAGAAGCTGAGCAGGCGTGTCGCAAGCACACGTGAACTTTGTTCTCTACTATTCCCAGATTCCCTACCTGACTTAGGCATCAGAGGGTCCCTTGTTGCAGCCAGGGTCTCCCTTGTCTTCTTTGTGTGCATGTATTCCAAGGGTTGAGGAGGGTTAACCAGATTTCTGTATCAACAATAATAAATTAAGGACTTAATTCATTTATATATGAAGTCATTTACAACATGTTAGATTAATGATATGCACAATCTTCGACCCAAAAACCTTATTCTCTACTATACCCAAATTCCCTACCTGACTTGGGCATCGGGGGGTCCCCTGCTGCAGCCAAGGTCTCCCTTGTCTTCTTTGTGTGCATGTATTCCAAGGGTTGAGGAGGGTCAACCAGATTTCTGTATCAACAATAATAAAGGACTTAGTTCATTTATATATGAAGTCATTTACAACATGTTAGATTAATGAAAGTGGAAAAGAAAAGAAAATATATAATACTCATTTGCATGAGCATCATTGAAATAAGTTATTTTTTTAACGATTTAATTGGAATAGCATATAAAATCTAATAATATAAGGTGGTGGTCACCTATACATAAATATGATAAATATGATAAATATGATGAGTGATTATTTTTATTTTTTAAAATATGGTTTAATTATTGTAGGGTGATGGTCACTTATACATAAATATGATAAATATGATGAGTGATTATTTTTATTTTTTAAAATATGGTTTAATCATTGTAGGGATTTATAGGTTAATTGAGAGCAATTTATAAAAATCCACATATCTTTTGGTCTATTTTCTAAAAAGCACATACTTTTTAAATATTTTAAATAATCTACT
>JAJHSJ010000018.1:11054819-11140429 GCA_021015155.1 Magnolia officinalis | reverse complement strand
CGTCGAGGGTAACACATCTCTCCACCTGGACTACGATTAAATAATAAATAAATAAATAAATAAAACATCAACTTCATCCAAAACTTAGGTGGACCTGAGAAGATTTCAATCACAGACGTCCATCTCCAACTTTTCCATGTGGCAGACTTCCATGCTATCTTGACTTTTGGCTCAGCTAATCTCTATTAATAGAAATCCACGTCCGTCAAAATGGGAAAATCGTGTATATAGATTACAATGCCGACGGCAACCATAGGAATTTAGTTGATACGCTGGTTTCCTGTGACGCTGATACACAGGCACGTAGAAATTGCATACATGGCATAGACTAATTCAAGCCAAACCATCTAAACTGTGGAGCCCACTATACTTTTAATCACAGCCCCAGAAACAGATTGGTCAGATAATCTTAACCTTTGATTCGAGGACTCTTTGTTTGTTGAAAGAAGACCATTAGATATTTCTCATTCCGTCCAGTAAATGTCCTCCAATGAGATAGTCAGAATACAAGATAAGCATAATTTTTTTGTTCAATTTATATTTTGGACCGTTTAATTTTAATTACTTATGTGCCATAATAGGCAAATTTTAAGTGCCTGTGTATCATCCATCACAGTCTGTCAGAGTACCAAAGATTCCCCCTATGCTCGGGCCACATGCGGAGTTTCAGTGATCCGAACCGTTGATGGAAGTGGCCCCACCGTTTGTAACCCATGCAAAGAACATCTTCCTGATTGAAAGATCTTATATGTATAATATTAGGGTTTTTCTTGATTAGATCTGAGCCGTTGCTTTGTTTTATTTTCGAATGCGCGTACCAACTTATGGATTATCGTAGCATGGGCTCCACTTGTACAAAATAAAGAGAGACACGTACGGTATATACTCACGCCTCGATAATTAAAGCCCTGACAGTAGAAATCCAGTGCTCTCTCTCTCTCTCTCTCTCTCTCTCTCTCTCTCTCTCTCTCTGAGACGGAGATGTCGAACGTCGTGGATGGAGCGTCGGAAGATGTGAAGGAAGAGACGGAAACTCCATCACAGGAAATGAAGGAGAGAAAATACTCATGGGAGAGGTTGCGTAGATATGATTCTTGGGACGTTGAAACAGCTAGAGTGTCTGGTTCTAGAGGCCATGGTTCCAAGGTCTCTCTCTCTCTCTCTCTCTCTCTCTCTCTCTCTCTCTCTCTCTCTCTCTCTCTCTCTCTCATATCCAATCCGACCATCGTGTATTTCCCTCTCATGTTATCCTCATAAAGAAAAAATCAGACTGACCCAAAACTCAGGTGGGCCACACCACAAGGTATATTTGGGTCGAGTATGCATGATGTTAAAGAGTTTGCAGATTGTGTATGAGGGCTACCTTGCTTTTACTTGTCAACCAGGATGGATGGACACCTCAAACATGAGGCCATCCCAAAACTACGGTGGGCCGCACTGCATGGGTTTTCAGAGGTTTTTGGGCATGATTTTAGATTATGTGGTTCACCTTGATTTGGATCGGCCTGATTCTTCGGTGGAAAGTAGAACATGAGGGGATGAATATGATGAACGGGTTAGATGTCATGCCTACATCACAGTGGGCCCCACACGTCGCATTGTAGGTTAAGCTTAAGATGCAAAGCTTTGTAGTAGATACGGCTTCCATTTTTAGTTTCTAAAAGTCAGCCGCTTGTTCAATGATCCTGTCCGTTGATTTGGTGGGCATCACTGTAGATGGGCTGCCCTAATTTGATAATCATGTCCATCAGTTACATGGCTTCTTTTTTCTTTTTTTTTTTTAGTGGACAGCTGTTTTGTTACCTTTGATTAACTGTCTCTTGAGACGCCATGGATCTAGGATTTATAACCCTCACACCTAGGAGAATTTTTGTTTTCTTTGGGGTTAGTCTGGATCGTCCAATTTCCGTCCAAACATATCAACGGTATGGATCGTTGTACAGTGGGCTCTGATTGGACGGTTGTGATTGCCCGAGCGTGACCTTAGGGATGCAACACGCATAACGGGTTCAAATTTGGACGGTTTAGATTAAGTTGAGGCGTGTAAGCTTCGATGTGTGCCTTCGTATGTAACTGTGTTTCCCATGGGTGAGTTTGGTTTGCCTGTGCAGACTCAGGATCATCCCATGGATCTCACACAGGGCAGTCATGCTGAGATGGTCTGACGATCTTAACCGTCCATGCTCTAGATGGAGCATAAGTTATGCGCATCACAGTCTAAGGAACTTACACTGAACAGATGATTGTAACCATTACTACGTGTAGATTAATTTAGAAATTATAGAGGAAATTTTTCCATGATCATATTCAACTCCAAATTAAAATCAAAGGTTAGGATCATGGTTGAATTGTGATTATTGGACCACAGCTCATTGACGGTAGGACTAAGGAGATGGATGGTTCAGATAATCGGAACATGACCCTGAGTAGCCACATGGGCCAAATGAATTCATTCATTGTTGATGGAACAGAGCCAAATTAATAGTCCCACTTCTTGGACAATCTCAACCATCTGATTTTGGCCGTTGAACTTGGATTGTCCATTCATTAATTACCAATGAATTGGATGGTTAGGATCATTCCATCAGTGCAGGCTTTACGATATGGTACATCCTCACTGGGTCCCACCAAAAAGGCCAGTTTATAGACGCGGATTTCCTGCGAAACCCTTTTGCAGGAAGTTCATGCGATGGAAACCTAGGTGGGGCCCACCGTAATGTTTGTGAGAAATCCACACTGTCCATCCGTTTTGTGAGCTAATTTTAGGACATGAGTAAAAAACATGAGCCTGATCCAATACTCAAGTGTGCCAAAAACGTGAGGATTGAAAGTCCAAAGTCGAAATATTCGTGTGGTCGTAAAAGTTTCGAATCATACTAATAATTGTATTTTTAGTTCATCCCATTAGGAATGACGTTATGAACGGTAAGGATGGCGTGTAAACATCACTGTCGACGACCCAGGGAGGTTTCAACGGTAGTAATTTTCCTAATCACCTTTTCCTTTAGTACGGCCCACTTGAGTCTTGGATCCTTGTCGATTTTGGTCTAATAACCTAAAATGAGCTCACAAAACTGACTGACGGTGTGGATTTCTCACAAACATCACCGATTTCTCACAAACATCACGGTGGTCCCACCTATGTTTCCAGTGTAGTAACTTCGCTTTCCCAGGAAATCCGCGTCCCCAGTTCCAGCTTTTGGCAACTGAGATGATAGAATCAACGAATGGCATTTTCGTAATTTTTTCGCATTTTCAAAAATTAGATGTTTGATTAATTGTTAGATGGTAATGATTACTTGGGTTCTGCAAGTCCATAGCATGGCCCACATATTGGATGGTCTGGATGGTGGAACGTACGCGAGTGCCGAACGTGTCATTTAAGGGTGACAAGTCACCACCGTTTTCAAAGTGATGGTAAACTATCACACTAATCTATTTTGTGGTGCGTTTGACTAAAAATAGCTAATCTCATTAAGCTTCTTCACGGAGGATTGCCATAGGCTACGTCCGCACGTTAGCAGCTGTTTTGGAGTCTTTTTCAATGACTAAACCGTTGATGTGATGAGCCACACCATGGATGGGAAAGACCCAGTAACGAATCTCGTATTGAAGTATTTCAACCGTTTATGTGATAAAAGGTTGGAACGTTCCAATCTAAAGATCTTTTACATTTTCATCTACCCCCTAGAAAGTTCAGGGCTATCATATAAATGGTTTGGATCACTGAAAGATGTATCATATAGTCCAGTCGCTGATCAACAGCAATAGTTGAGAAACCTCTACGTTATTTTCCGCCAGTTGTGGGGAAGCCGTCAGGGGTGGTGAGTGGATCAGGTTTGGACCATACCGTGGGGCCCACCTTCATATATGTATTTTATATTCACGGTACCATTCATCAGTTTTGCCAAATCATTTTATGGCATGAACCCGAGACTATGTTAGGGAACTGTGGAAGCACATGTTTACGAATCAAACAAAGTACACACAATCGCACAACCAAGTCCATACCATGGCACAAAGTGATGAGTAAAACACTATGAAAGTAGAAATTACGAGAGATTGGGTCGTTCTGATTCAAACAAACCTCGAATCTACTCCACAAGCCCTAGCTATGGCCAGGAACAAATTATAAAGCCCAATACACCTCTATTCTTCCCAAATTCCGATTACACCCGATATATAAATTATCACCATCGGAATGGGAAACAAATTCCATACTTATACAACTATATGCACACTCGACGGGACTTTCAATAGCATCGACATCCCATCCAGGATCTGTTGATGGCGTCGAACTCTTTCAATAACATGAAGTAACAACACCAAAATGTTTCAGCAACAATCATGGAATTTTTCAAAAAATTTCGATGGGATGAAGCATCTATTGATGACATCGACACAACCTGTTATTAACATATTTAAGATATCAACAACAATCTCCACCATATCTTTAATCTTCATTCACCATAACTCCTTATCAGTCACCATTTCTAATTCCGCATTTCATCATAGCTTTCGCTCGCTTTTCAAGGAGAGCTTTGTCTAATCCTTATTGAACTAGGATACCATTCATCTTAACTTTCCATAGTTCAAAATTATTTTTACCAGAGTATTTTTCTACATCGAACTTCGGATTAGATATCATTGATATATTGTTTTCATATTTGATCTACTTCCCAACGTTAACTCTGATACCACTTGTTGGAGAACCGTGGAAGCACACAGAAACAAATCAAGCAAAGTACACACAATCGCACAACCAAATCCAAACAAGAACAATATGAATTTTACGTGAAAAAATCCATTTCAGGAAAAAAAATCACGACACAAGGCGACGAGTAATGCACTATGAAACCATAAATTACAAGAGATGGAGTCTTACCGATTCGAACAAGCCTCGAATCTACTCCA
The DNA here is from genome assembly GCA_021015155.1 of Magnolia officinalis. Lineage (NCBI taxonomy): Eukaryota > Viridiplantae > Streptophyta > Magnoliopsida > Magnoliales > Magnoliaceae > Magnolia > Magnolia officinalis. Next base: position 11,135,515 of record JAJHSJ010000018.1, on the reverse strand, counting down.
CAAGCACGAGTTATGCCCTTGAATCCTTATGAACAAATTGGAAAGCCCTAATACGCTATATTATTCTCAAATCTCGATTATACCCGATATATAAAGTATCACAAACAGAATACAAAATAAATTCTGCACTTGCGCAAATTTGCGTTCACTCGATGGGACTTTCAATGGCATTGACATCCCATTGAGGATCTGTCGATGGCATTAAACTCTTTCGATGACATCGAGTAGCAATACCAAAACATTCCAGCAACAAACATGGAATTTTTCAGATTTATCGATGGGATCGACATTTGCTCGATGGCATCAAGTGGTTTGTCGATGGCATCGACGGACCTTGTTATTGGCATATTTAAGACATCAACAACAAATCATACCATAAGAAATGGGAGTGATTGACCATTAAAACCTTCTTATGGGCCAATTTTGTTTATCAATCATATATATATATATATATATATACACACACTCTGCAATTTAAGTGGGCCCCATCCATGGATTCATATTTTGATTCACAAACAATGAGCTTTGAGATTTCGACATTAAAAGCCAATGCCAATCAATGAATTTTAAGAAGTTCAATGGATTCAAGAATTCACATTCTCATTTCCCAGGGTTATTTGACTTGGTAAATATAGGATAGGAATTGAAACTCATATATTTCCTATAAATTTCCCAAATATATTGTGCCACTATAAATCTATGAATTTGGGGCAAATTCAAATTCTAAATTCCTTGAGGCTGTTTGTTTTCCAATTTACAATGTAAATATACTGTAAATGAATAATTATTACTTATATTTACATTAACATCATCCCTTGATATTGCTTGTTTGTAGCTCCATTTTTCCCACTCATTTTAGGGCATGAGCCAAAAATGGATCCAAAGCTCAAGTAGACCGCACTACAGGAAACAATGGGATCAATTCTTCCCGGGGGCCACAAATTTTTTGAATGAAGCTGATATTTGTGTTTTGCCTTCATCCATGTTTACCTACATTATGAACAAGTTGGATGACAGGTACACATTCTTGTGGGCCTTTGGTTTATTTTAACTTTCAATGATAGGTGTTCAATTCCCCTTGTTTCCTGTTGTATATGGTCCACTTAACCTTTGGACCTCTCTCAATTTTTAGCTCATGCCCCAAAATAAGCACCTAGAATAGGTGGAGATGCACCCATAAGTGGGCTCCACGTATTTTACAAACAATTCTCCTTTGATTTTATCATACTTACACTGATTTTTGAGTCCTACTTACGCTCTAAATTCCTCTCTTCCAATCTGGTCTGAAAAGAAATAATTATTCATCTACACTCCATTTATAGTGTAAATTGAAAAAAAAAAAAAAAAACAAAATGGCCAAGAAACTAAAAACTGGGCAAATTTTCAAAATTAGACTCTTATAAGAGCAAAAAGAAAATAGTTCATTTATAATACTCTGCCACCCCAATAGATGCTCCTCAAATCCATGAATTCGTTATTTGATTCCCAAACAATACACTTTAGAATTTACAAAATTCAATTTCAATGCAAATCTATGAATTTAACAAGTTCATGAATTTACTAGATTTTACATTCTCATTTCCTTGATCCCAAACAGGGCAACTAATTTTTATATGCACTAGGTTCACTTGCCCCACATGCAACTTCACGGGCTAGCTTGGCTCGTGCATGTAGTAGAATAGTCACTAAATAAACCAATCTTTTATTTATGTAATTAAAATATTTATTTTGGCTGACTAATTTACTACGTGCATAAAAGAGATTACTTAAAGAAAAGACCAGATACTGTCTTTACTTAAAATAAAAAGCTAGCTAGTATCAGCCTACTAGGTTCACTAGCCCCACATGCAATTTCATGGGCTAGCTTCGCTCGCCGTAGAATAGTTGATAAATAAACTAATCTTTTATCTATATAAAAATATTTTAGTCATTAAAATATTTATTTTGGTTGACTAATTTACTATGTGCATAAAAACGATTACTTAGAGAAAAGATGAGATATTTAAATAATAATAATAATAAATAAATAAATAAAATAGTATCAGTGTAAATTGGTTGGGTTTGTGTCTTCTTAGACCAGCCCATGGATGAATGGGCTAGATTTGAGTCCTCTTGATTAAGGGTAGCAATGTATCAGGTTTACCCACGTGTCAACTGGCCCGGGCTGCTTCTGATATGGGTTTGGGCTGAGCTAAATGGGCAGTGGGTTGGGCTTGGGTTTTACAAAAAATGTGGCCTGTTTAAGTGGTTTGGGCTTGAATTGAAGCCTACAAAACCAACTCACTGATATAGCTTATCAATTGGCTGCGCTAAGGAATGTGACCGACTGTACTGAAAACCCAAAATAAACTAATACATAATAAGCATAGATACACATGTATGTTTGTATTTCACCCCTAATTGGGCAGACTGGGATGCCTTTAGCCCCACATTCCATCGTTAGGTCGAGTGCAGTCATACTGGTTGGGTCCGACTGGTTGAACCCAACCCAGTTACAATTACATGGGTCGGGTCCGATTGGACTTGGGCTCGATGAATTTTAACTGGGTCGCTCCCTTGGGGACATTGGCCACTAATTGATCAGACTGGGGATGCCTTTAGCCCCATATTCCATTGTTAGGTCAAGTGCGTCGGACCCAACCCAGTTACAATTAAACAGGTCTGGTCGGATTGGACTTGGGCTCGATGAATTTTAAGTGGGTCGCCCCATGTAGGCTGATCCACCAGATGATCAGGTTTGATCTGTGGTCATATTGGAATCCAAGTCTCTACCTCAAAGGTACTGATCAGCAAATTCTGGAATTCATGCAGAACTATGATTGGACGATGATCCTACAATTAGCCTTTCAAAGCATTGGAATTGTGTATGGTGATATCGGCACATCTCCTTTATATGTCTACTCCAGCACCTTCACCAAGGGCATCAATCACAACGATGACATTTTGGGTGTGTTGTCCTTGATCTTCTATACCATCACCTTGATCCCCTTGATCAAGTACGTCTTCATCGTCCTCCATGCAAATGACAATGGCGATGGTAAGGATCTCATTTATGATTTATACTTCACATTTGTAAGGTGACCGTGGCTATTGATCTGGTGGGCCACTGCTCGAACAGGACATGGCCCAATACTGGTGGCAATTATCATTTTCAACAATCAATTGAGAACCATTGGTTGGATCCTTAATATGATCTGATAAATGGCCTGGCCCACAGACCATTTGTTTCTTATCATGACACCCCAGGCTGGTCCACTCATCAGGTGAGCCGTACGTGTACAGAAAATGGACTGCTAGGAAAAGTTTAAGCAATACATGTATGGCCCACTTGATGAGTTTGGCGCTCTATTTTTTGATAGGACACATGAACTAGATGGCCCACTTGGTGATCGTCCTGATTTTCTTCACATCTGAAGAAGATATAATGGTAGATTTTGTATTGTCTATTATTCTAATATGTACAATTTGATTGTGATCATATATAGGTGGGACATTCGCATTGTATTCACTGATCTGTCGTTACGCTAAGGTCAGTTTGCTTCCAAGCCAGCAAGCTGAAGACACGAACGTTTCCAATTACCAGCTTGAATTGCCAAGCAATCGTCTTCGCCGGGCATCGAAGCTGAAATCGACGTTGGAGAAGAGCTCATTCGCAAAATATCTTCTGTTATTCGTGACCATGCTTGGAACTTCCATGGTGATGGGCGACGGAGTCCTCACTCCATGCATCTCAGGTCTTATCTTCTTTCACTGTTTTTCTGATGGCCCAAATGTTGCACCGATAGAATAATGCTGTCTGTCTGATCAGTGGCTTGTAAATGCTGGTTAGGAAGTAAAATGAAGGAATTCCACATTGACTGTGATGCAGGGATGGACGTGATGAGGTCGATCACCATCTTCGTCAAGGGGATAATTACTCCGAATCTATGGAGCTTCACCGGACTCCTCACAGATATTCCTTGAATCGACGAGGAAAATTAGAAAAAATAGAAATAAATTCTAATAAATTTGAAAATAGATTGATTAATGATATATAAAAATTGAAATTACAACCCTTTAAATAGTAATATCAAACATAGGAAGAAGCTTCACAATCAAACTCCAACTCAAACACCCTTTTAAAAAAATGTGACTTACTATAAATAATAAGTTATAGTAAACTTACTATTTATAGACAATCATGATTTCTACTAGACTTCATGATTTTTTACCAAAAATAATAAGTGTCCAATTTGGCCTAACCACGTTATTCTCCTAAAATTTCTAAGCCCTTTTCATGTTGGGCACAACTCCTAAAGCTCAATAGTTATGGTCGAATTAAAACTTACTATAATTAGTAAAAATATAATTAGTAAAAACAAAATTAAAAGGGATTTTCCACCGACGATCTGATGGAATCTCGCAAATCTGATGTGGGCAACCCGGCGTAGCGGATTGATTGGCTAAAGTAGCTTCTCCAACCCAAAATCATATATGGTACATCGAATAACTCATTCCGGCTTGCGAGATATGCCTATTTTAGGTTTTGACGGTCCCAATCACTTCTGCATCCGATCAGGCCTTCTCAGGTCCATCCTGGACATGAAAGTGTCTGCGACCCGCTCTACATCAGAATGGGGAAAGATCTGTTGATCGGGCAGTTAGGATCTTCTGATTGGTGCACTTTGGGGTAATGGGCTGACCATAGTCGGGATCGAAAGATGGACGGTCAGATCACTGTATACCTTACCTTCTGAGATGTCGATGGCATTTCTTTGTTGGTGTTGTAGACCAAAAGATTGCATGTGTACCTTCAGAAAACACAGTTGTTATGCACGTATCTTACTCCATGCAACAATTAGTGCATCATAACATATTCAAAATGAAATTTAAAAGTTTATAATTCCAAATGCATATAGATTCCCGCCAACTATTTTAAAATGATGGGAAGACGATGTGCATACCAACTCTCCATACTCCCTTAACTAAAAAATTAGATGATTTTCACCATCCAATCCTTAATGACTGGGAAAAGATCATCCCAGTAGACTAGCAGGATCGTCCCATCCATTCGGTTTGTGGACAATAATCAATTCATTTTTGACAGATCAATGGTTCAGATCATTCCTCTTTCATGCCGCATATCCAATTTTAATCACCAAATAAAGAAATCTGTGTCCCACTTGCATCATTATCATCATCAATGGTGATAGGTTTTGGGTCCTTTGCTGATGTGGAATTGTTTTGAAATTTTGGTTGTAGTCTTGTCTGCTGTGGGTGGGATAAAGAAAGCTACAAGCGCCATGACCGAAGGTATACATTATCTTCTGTACTGTTTGTGTCCATGTCCACACCTGGTCCTTACTCTTTTATCATAGAGCTAGACTATTATGTTTGTCACTTTGGTTTTTCATCAAGATTCATCATGTAGACAAGATCTGAACCGATCGTCAATCATACTATACCTTTGATGGGGCAGACCCCAAAGATCGCACCAATCTGACGATCCTATCCATTCTATCAAAGGACTTTTGATGAAAAAAAGGTCCACAAAATTTCCTTTGACTGTCCATTTTCTTCCTAAATAATCCTCCAATCAGATGATTAAGATTGTTCAATCTGTTTGAATTTTTTGGTAATGGCCCATCCAAGGTAGAGCCGATCTGATGATCGTTTTGGATCTGGTACACATTTGATATGTGGATGAGAATAAACTCGCCGAAAATAAGGCCAGGGCACAAATGCTGTGATATGCCCCACCCAAAGTAGGACCCACATGATGATTGGTTATGATCTTTAATACAAGTGAACTTACCCGAGTCTTTTTCTTTTCTTTCTAGGAAGGATTGTGGGGGTATCAGTTGGCATCTTGATCTGCCTATTCTTAGCTCAGAGATTTGGAACTGACAAGGTGGGCTACACTTTCGCACCGGTCATCATCGTGTGGTTCCTAATGATTGGCGGCATCGGCATTTTCAACTTCTCCGAATACGATCCATCCGTTGTCAAGGCCATCAATCCAAAATACATCATTGACTATTTCAGGAGAAACAAGAAAGATGCATGGGTTTCTCTTGGCGGCGTTGTCCTCGCCATCACCGGTTAGTTGCATCCCTCTCGAATGTGCACATTTACATTCACTTACAAGAGAATGTTCATGCATGTGTGTTAACTGTGATTACATACTTACAAGACAAATCTTGAGGTGAAGAGAGGTGATCAACAGCACATGACTTGCTATCATAGCACGTGGTCTCCAGGAACATCTCCGGATCCAAAAATTAAGGATGGTCCACTCATCAAGTCAGGCAAATGTGTGTCTAGAATATAAGAGTTACAGACCATCAATCATGTTTCATGCTCATCTTCTAGCCTAATTAGATAGAGCCACAAAGTATTTTTCTTCTGTTCTTTATTTTATCACTTTCCATCAAATCTTAAGTCACAACATGCTTATTTATAAAAATGATGAAGATAACCCTAAAATTTGGTCATGTGTTACCAATAGGATTGGTTCATATGGCTGTCCGCCATTTTGAAACAGTCAAAATAACTATCGTCCTATTCTTGAATGGTCTAGATCGTTATCCCTCATCTTATAATGGCCGAGGTCATTGTCTACGTAATTTTGAACAATCTAAAAAGTTATCCAGCTCCTTTTAAAAGATCCAAATTACCGACAACCTTAAACGATGTAGATTGTAGTCTACCATCTTAGAATAATGTAGATCACTATCCATGATCTTTTGAATGGTTTAAATCATTGTCTATGGTATACCATTTTGCAACGGTAATTTATCATTTCAAAAATAGACAAACGGCTTAGATTCGACGTTAAGTGGTAAAATAAAGAGCCCTCTTGAAACTGTGGGTGCTAATATCTAACAATATGTGCGTGCGCGCGCGTGTGAGATTAGGTTAAAAAAACTGGTGTATTTGATAAAAATCTCATTTCACACAAATGTTGAGTAGATTGGCCTGATTTTTGGGCCAAGGCATGTTCATGTGGTACATGCACTTACAATGATCTGATGCAACAGGAACTGAGGCGATGTTTGCCGACGTTGGGCACTTCACAGTCCGTTCTGTACAGATAAGCATGTGCTCGGTAACTTTCCCGTCTCTCATTTTAGCATATGCAGGCCAAGCATCATATCTTCGTTTGCACCACAGCCACGTTGGAGAAACCTTCTATAAGTCCATACCAGGTAATGGAAGCCCCAGTTTATTGCTATAATTTCATGTGGGGCATTGAACAAACACTTCCTTTTGGAGCACTAACATGGGACTGATTATCGTGTAGAGCGTTTATATTGGCCCATGTTCGGGGTGGCTGTCTTGGCATCGATCATCGCCAGTCAGGCCATGATATCCGGTACCTTCTCCATCATCCAACAGTCCCTATCGCTCGGCTGCTTCCCTCTAGTGAAGATCATCCACACATCCTCCAAGTATGAGGGCCAAGTCTACATACCTGAAATCAACTACCTGCTCATGTTTGCCTGTGTCGCAGTTACTGCCGGATTCAAGACCACCAAGAAGATTGGCAATGCATATGGTATAAACCCATCACAATTCATACACCATGGGCTAAGATTTGGTCTTGATATTTTAGTCCAACTGGTTCGGCTGTCGCTAAAATTTCTCCCGACTCAGGTCGAGACTCGGCCTAGTCTTGAGCTGAGTCAGACATATATATTCTCAATGTTGACTCATGGTGCCAAGGCCGTACCAGACTCGACTAATATCAAGTCAACTCAGATGAGTCTGTCCGAGTCCAAGTCATCAATCACAGTCTCTGTGTAAATGATTCTTTCATAAGGTGAGATGGTCGTCGATCTAGACTAATCATCTATTGACTACCATCTATAGATGGCCACAATTGAAAGTTGCTCTGGACATTATCCCAAGCATACCAATTGTGTCCCTTAAATGGATAGTAAAAATGAAAATGGCCAACCTCGACATTTGAACATTGATGGCTAGGATCATTTGTTTGGACTACTTTACTGGAGTGGGCCATCTATATCGTGACCCACGAATGGGCAATTCCGGATCCAACGGATTGGATCAAAGTGGGCTGTTTCTATTGATCTTGATGATTGGTATCTATCATGCAGGGATTGCCGTCGTGTTCGTGATGACTCTAACATCTGCATTGCTAGTGTTGATAATGGTGATGATATGGAAGACCCACATCATCATTGTGATCTTATACGTCTTGATCATCGGCTCCGTCGAACTCTTCTACCTCAGCTCCGTCCTTTCCAAATTTGATCAAGGTGGCTACCTCCCACTAGTCTTCGCTGCATTCCTTGTATCTGTAATGTTGATTTGGAACTATGTATACCGAAAGAAGTACATGTATGAGCTCGATAACAAGGTCTCGCCAGACAAGATACGGGAGATCGCCACTGACCCCAACTTCCGCCGCTTGCCGGGGATTGCACTCTTCTACTCTGAGCTTGTCCAAGGGATCCCTCCCATCTTCAAGCACTATGTCGCCAATGTCCCTGTGTTGCACTCTGTGCTAGTGTTTGTATCAGTCAAGTCACTCCCCATTAGCAAGGTCCCACCCGATGAGCGGTTCCTATTCCGCCGCGTGGGCCCAAGTGAGCTGGCAGTGTTCAGGTGCGTGGTGCGGTACGGATACAAGGACGGGCAGAATGAGAGTGGGTCGTTAGAGCGAGCATTGGTGGACCGCCTGAAGGAGTTCATCAGAGATGAAACATGGGCTCAGCCAATGGAAGTGTCCCACCATGATGGGGAGAATGGTGGTGCAACACCAATGATGGTGGGCCACCATGATGGGGAGAATGGTGGTGCAACACCAATGTTGGGCCATGATGGTGGAAGTGAGGGTGTAGATGAAGAGGAAGAGAAGATCAGATTGGTGGAGTTGGTGGAGAGAGAGATGAACGAAGGAGTAGTGCATTTACTAGGAGAGAGTGAGGTGGTAGCAAGAAGAGGAAGTGGTATTGGGAGGAGGGTTTTGATAGACTATGTTTACAATGGCCTGAGGAGGAATCTGAGGCAAAGGGATGAAGTTTTTGAGATTCCTCACAAGCGTCTGCTGAAGGTAGGAATGACTTATGAACTTTAGGAAGAAGATTTAAATGAGTGCTTCCCATGATCTGGGCCGTTCCTTAAGTGGGTCCCTTCGTTAACATGCAGTGACCTGAAAACTAGGCTAGTTTGTTAATCAGGTAGGCCACAAGTGCATTAGTCGAACTTGCATTGCATGGTCTGTGGAGTAGAATAAGTGAAGAATCTTATGTTTTATATATACTCTGTGTCTGGAAGAATCAAAGCTTATGTAAAATAGCTGAAACTCAAAAGATTTGTTAGCTGTGATGAAATATATGAAATATGAGGATTTGATGATTCTCAACCGTGTTATCTCGGTCTATATATAATATTATTCCAATGTGAACTAGTTATGAGATATTTTCTGTAACAGATGTGATTTGGAGTTGGGTCCCTACTCATGGCTCAGTGGCAATATGGGTTCGAGTACCCACTGTGTGGGCGTGAGTGTGCTTTTTTTTTCTTTTTTTTTGGTTTAAAAAAAGAAGAAGAAGAAGAAGAAGAAGAAGATGATGATTTGGAATTTGATAATATTCAAGTCTACCAATCTCTAGTCATCCTTAGAAATAGAACAGAGGAGAGACCTTTACAAAAATATCAGCAATCTGATGACATACATCAAGATCGCACAGGACGACCTTTTATTTGTGCAGAAAATGATAATCAACTTCAATGTAATTTGTCCAAGGATTGAAGATGGGATTGGTGGCTAAATGAAGGGTATTGATTTTATCACACCAAAGTATAGGAAGGCACCAACAAAAAATGCCCAAATAATATTAGGCCCAAAGTATAAAGGTTCCAGATCGAAAGCGAAATCCATGGTCTACAGTTCCTTCCAAAGAGCAAAGTATTTATTTAATGGCTTGTGAATGTTTGGTTGTAACGATATTCATTAACTACAAAAGTGAAGTCCATGGTCTACAGTTCCTTTCAAAGAGCAAAGTTCATTTAATGGCTTGCGAATGTTTGGTTGTAAACGATATTCATCAACTACAAAAGTGAAGTCCATGGTCTACAGTTCCTTTCAAAGAGCAAAGTATTCGTTTAATGGCTTGCGAATGTGGTGGTAACGATATTCGTTAAAAACAAAAGTAAAGTCCGTGGTCTACAGTTCCTTTCAAAGAGCATAAGTATTCATTTAATGGCTTGCGAATGTTTGGTTGTAAAGATATCAAGTACAAGGCAATGCCAGGTCAAGTCAGTGTCAAATATTGTAGCGGCCTAGATATTCTGAGAGTGGGTTGGACCAGTCAATGGGTCCCATGTGTTTGGAAAATTTAGAATCCACATAACACTAACCATTTAGGAACAGCTTTCAACAGTTCTTAAATAGGGCGTCACAAAAAAAAAAAAATAGGAACGGTTGAAAACCGTCACAAAAATTTTAGAAACAACAATTTTAAAATGACTTTAAACTCTTCTTAATTTTGGGAACAGTATTTTAGGAACACTATACTATCCTTCTTAGTAGTGTCACCTTCGGTACGTGTTGTCCACTAAGGATAGTCACGTCACGCACTGAATAGGGAGCTGCCTAATGCACCAGCTACACCTAACATGTGAAAGGTCCTCTCCCACTCCCCTCTCCCGAGTCTTTAAAGCGTAAAAGTTCAGTTGGCAGGGCACATTCAGTGATTAGGCAGGCAAAGGAAGTGGACCGACAGGACCTGGGGGAGGAAGCTACAACCAGGGGATGCGATGGCAAGTGAATTTCAGAAAAAAGTACTGGACGACCCGCCTAGCAAAAGCCAGTATTTTTTTTTAATTAGAACCTTTCTTTTTTTTTTAATATTTCAAACCCAAAGAATGTTGCAGTACAATTAAAAATGAATATTAAACAAATATTGTACGGCTTTACAATAAAAGATGTATAATATTTACAACAATAAGTTGAAAATTGTCCGAATACATTAAAAAAAAATAATTTTCCATGTGGTCCACTCCTAGCTTGGCCAATACAGCTAACTATTTCCAGCCTCTTTGCCCACACATCATTTCAACCAAGCAGCATTGGTACCCATCTGCACCGGTCACTGCCAAAGTCTCCATCTGCAAGTTTAACAAAACAAACATGTTAAGAAGTAAGTCAAACAAGACTGTAGATTTTAAAATGCATGTTTTTAACTCCCACAAACAAACAAGGCAAATGAATGGTTGCCTGAGTATATTATTTATTATATATATATATATATATATATATATATATATATATATATATATATATATATATATATATATATATATATATATATGTACTTTAAGTTAATTGCTGCATGATAGAAATATCTATGAAATAGATTTAGGAAAAGGGATTGTATTGTAAAGAGAATATCGACCTCAATGGAGTTGTGGACATAATTCAGCAGAGTAGGCAAAGCACTTTTCCCAATCTAAACATCTGCGGTGACGGTCAGGCCCTCAAATCTCACTTCCAAGTTCAGAACTTGCAAGCCCACCTTGTTTAAGAAAGAATTTAGGATCGTGAAGAGAGAGAGAGAGAGAGAGAGAGAGAGAGAGAGAGAGAGAGAGAGAGAGAACCAAAAATTTGCAGTAAATAGGAAAATAATAAGAGTAATTGACTATTTTCCCACTAATCATAATGAGAATCACATATTCACACCTAATGGTTTTGAGAAATCACTTCTAGAATCACTACCAAGAAAATCAAAATATTTTTACTTCATAACATAAAGAACGTCCAAAGTTTTGTCTTAAAATTGGGATATAACAAAAAAAAAAAAAAAAAAAAAAAAAAGTATTGGTTATTTTCTAGCTGAATTTGAACCATTGATTGTTTTCCATTTTAACAATTCGTTTGGCAAGCCATCGATTTGTTCATACTTCATACCCTTTTATGTCTGACTTCACTCAAAACAGTGCGGCCATTACCGTTATGCCATCCACTCCATCCATCTGTTTAGTCATGAGCCCAAAAATGAAGGAAATACAATGCCAGGCTTTACTACAAAACATAGAAAATGTAAGTTGTGGTTGTTGTGTTGAGCAAAATGAAGGAAATTCAAAAACCATCTAGAAATGGCAAGCAAGGTAATGCGGCAGCTGAACTAAACACAATCACCAATTCATTCAATGAAAATACATCAACTTCCAAATGCACCCTTATTTATGTAAACAAAGCAAAAACAATGAAGGCTTTGAGGAAAATGATTCTCCTTTGCTTTTCTGTATTTGAGACAAACCTGAAAGGTTGAATTTATAGAGTTCTACAACGACTATATAAGGTAAAATGATAAATACAAAATCTTCTATTTATACATTGTCTATCTATAGAATCGGCTATACAAGGCAAGGCATGTGGCCTGTCTAACATCCCCCCTCAAACTAATGCGGGTCATCGACAAGTAATAATTTGCTAACTAAAAATGAGTGGCGCGCAGAAGTGTGGGACTTCGTGAGAATGTCGGCAATCTGATTATGGGAAGCGACATGTGGTACTGAAATGAGCCGAGACTGAAACTTCTCGCCAATGAAGTGACAGTCAACTTCAATATGCTTTGTCCGTTCATGAAAAATCGGATTAGAGACAATCTGAATAGCACTCAGATTATCTACATGGAGTGGAGTACGTAGGATCTTGTAAATGAACACCCAAGTCAGAAAGAAGTCCACGTAACCACATAATCTCACTACAAGCTGCTAACATTGCTCTATACTCGGCCTCCGTGCTTGATTTGGAAACAGTGACCTGCTTCTTACACTTCCAAGAGATGAGAGAAGTGCCAAGAAAAACATAGTAGCCAGTGGTAGATTTGCGAGTGAGAGTACAACCGGCCCAGTTAGCATCTAAATAAGCACGAAGATCCAGAGATGCCATAAAGGAGAAGAACAGAGATCGATCTAGAGTTCCACATAGGTACCGTAAGATGCGCAATACTGCAGTCATATGAAGAGTTTGAGGAGCAGAAACAAATTGGCTAACAACTTGGACCGCGTAAGCAATATCAGGACGAGTCATTGTTAAGTAAACCAGACTCCCAACCAAACGGTGGTATAATGTGGGATCTGCAAGGATTCACCATCGTCACGGCCATATTGAACGTTAAGTTTCAAGGGAGTCTGAACTGTCTTCTGATCCGTTAAGGAGGCCAAGGCGAGAAGATCTTTGGTATATTTATGCTAGCTGACCAGGATTCCACGTATAGAACGCGAAAATTCAAGTCCAAGAAAGTATGTTAGATGACCCAGGTCCTTCATCTTGAAGAATGACTTCAGAACTCCTTTAATGCCAAGATGTCGGTATCATTGCTACCAGTCAGAAGTAGGTCATCAACATAAACGAGAACAATGACGATTCCATGCTCAGAGGTGCGTAAGAATAAGGATGGATCATGACCACTTTGAGTAAAGCCAACTCCTATAACAACATCATGAAAACGTTGGAACCATGCCCGAGGGGCCTATTTTGAGACCGTATAGAGCTTTCTTCAGGCGACAGACTTTATCAGCAGGGATTAAAGAACCAGGAGAAGGTTTCAAATATACCGTTTCTTGGAGGTCTCCATGAAGAAAAGCATTTTTCACGTCCATCTGAGTGAGTGGCCAAGAGCGAACTGATGATACTGCCAGAAGAGTGTGAACAGTTTTCATCTTGGTCACAGGAGCGAATATCTCATCATAATCAATTCTGTGTTCCTGTTTGTATCCCTGAGCGACAAGCCGAACTTTGTATCGATCCAACGATCCGTCAAACTTGAGCTTCACAGAATAAATCCATTTACTGCCAATTAATTGGTGGTCAGGAGGTCGAGTAACAATATACCATATATGGTTATCATCCAATGCTGCAAGTTCTTCTGCCATAGCCTTCTTCCAACTATCATGATTGGCTGCCTGATGGTATGAAGTAGGAATAGATACAGTATTCAGAGTAGTATTCATGGCAGACATAGATTATATCAAGCGATCAGGCTGTCGATGTTCACGAGTGGAATGACGTACCAAGATAGGATCTGGATCGGTTACAGGTACAGTAGGGAGAGTAGTAGGTGATGGATCTGTACGTGGTCGTCGTGAATAAACCTGCAATGGACAAGGAGGTGGACTCGACGCAATCGGAATGTCAGGAAAAATAGTAAGATCAGGAGAGGCTGGTGTGGGCGAAGGAGGACCAGATGAATGGAAGACAATATGTTCAAGAAAAACAACATTTTGTGATACCCGTACACGACGAGAGACCGGGTCATAGCAACGAAAACCCTTTTGAGTTTCTCCAAATCCCAAATACATACATTTTACTGATTTTGGGAAAAGTTTGTTATGTTCACGTGATGCCAGATGAACATAACATACACAACCAAAAACACGAAATGTGGAATATGTAGGAAGAGAACCAGTGAGAACAAAGTAGGAAGATTTACTATTCAGAACTGTGGTTGGCAACCGATTAATCAAGTAGACTGAATGCATCATAGCTTCCGCCCAGAAGGAACGAGGAATACTCATAGCTGTCATTAAGGATTGACAGTTTCAACAATATGGCGATTTTTACGTTCAGCCACCCCATTCTGTTGTAGAGTATCAGAACAGGTGGTCTGATGAGTAATCCCATGACCCTGAAGATATGTACGAAAATTTGTAGAGAGATACTCTCCCCCTGAGTCAGAGCGGAGAGTTTGAATTTTTACTCGAAATTGAGTGTCTACCATAGAATGAAATATTTCAAATTTTTTAAACACCTGTGACTTAGAGTGCAAAAAGTAAATCCAGGTGTAACGGATGAAATCATCAATGAATATAACATAATATCGTAGTCCAGAGAGAGACATAATTGGGAAAGGACCCCAGACATCCGTACGCACCAGTTTAAACATATATGATGATTTTGTAGTACTTAGAGGAAAGGGAATACACTTACTTTTTGAAAGGCAACAGGAAGAACGAGAATAATCCAAATCACTTTTATTAAGATAAATATTCCCTAACATATCAGAAGAAAAGAGCTGAATCAAACGATCAGAATGTGGATGACCCAGGCGAAAGTGCCAGAGTTTTCACATTTTATTTGCCGAATAAATATCCGAAGAAGAAGGAGAGAAGAAACAACGAGATAGAGTAACGGATGGGTGAAAGTCCACCACGTACAAACATCCATGCCGCTTACCCTTCCCAAGTACCTTCCCCGTTGCCAGATCCTGCACAAAACAACAATTTGGAAGAAAGATGACCAAATAGTTATTGGATGTAAGTTGACCAACAGAAATTAAATTTGAGGAGAGTTTAGGGACATGAAACACATCACGAAGGGTAAACTGACGATGGTCAGAAGGAGAGAAAGTTAAGGAACCAACGGACTGTATGGGTAGTTTAGTGCCATCTGCAGTAGAAATAGCCTGATTGCCAGTGTATGGACGAGTATTGTAGAGATGTGATACATCACCAGTCATATGATTTGAAGCACAAGAATCGAAGAACCATGGAGAAGATGATGTGATACCTGACATACCGGCCACAGAAAGGGCCTGCACGATCTGCTGGAGCATCGCAGGAGTTAAAGGTGAGGAAAGACCTTCAACAGAACTAGTGGATACAGTATCACTAACAGAGAACTCGGAAGAAATAGTCGCAGAAGTAGCAGAAAGAGCACGACCACGGCCACGACCTCGACCACTACGTCCACGGCCGAATGAGGATGCGTAGGCACGTGAACGACAGTCCTGAATGCCATGACCAGTCCTTCGACAATACGCGCACCAATCTTTGCACTGAGCGACGACATGTCCTACTTTGTTACAGCCGCGACAAGTTAAAGTAGCGAAACCACAGTTTGGTACAGAGGTGGATAGAGTAAGTGTCAGGTCAGATGGTCCCTGAGATGTCCCCTGAGAGAGGACCTACAGTCGTTGTTTCTCGGCTAATAAATCATTAATAACCGAATTCATTTAAGGAGTTGGGTTACAGTTCAGAAAAGCAGCCCTGCAATGCTTAATTTCCGGACGTAGTTTCATAAGAAACTGTCTAACTTGCGCACTCTCGCGCATTGTGTGGAAGATTTTAAAGTCATTTAGGAATTCTAGATCCATCATAGCCATCTCTGTCCAAATTGTAACCATTATAGAGTAGAAAGTTTAAATACTTTTGTCACCCTGAGTAAGGTGAACCAGATCTTATTCCAGACGGTATAACCGAGCCGCATTACTCTGTCGATATATTGTCTGGAGATGATCCCACATAGCCTTAGCAGTGCGATGTGGCGTGAGGCCAACAGCTATTGATCGATCGACCGAATTAAGAATCCAGGTAATGATCCGTCCATTTTTCATTTCCCAATCAGCTATTTTGTCGGCACCGGTGGAAGCGGGGATAGTAACAGATCCATCAATTAGCCCCCATAAACCTCAACCCTTGAGAAAACTTTGAAAGTGGATGGCCCATAGATTGTAGTTGGTGCCATCGAAACTACATCGTGAGGCCTCTGTACGCGAGTCTTTGTCCATAGTTAGGGAATGTCAAAGAAGAAGGTACCTTACAGCAGGAGGTAACAGGGGCGTGCACAGCAAACAGGAGGGTCAGACAGACAACAATAGGAATAACAACAATAGCAATAGCAACAATAGCAGGGCCAGATGCAGGGCCGGACAGGACTGTTGACGCAGCAATAGCAATAACAGGGCCAGATGCAGGGCTAGATGCAACAATAGTAGGGCCGGACAGGGTTGTTGACGCAGCAGTCAGTAGCGCAGGGTGTGTGCAACAAGGACGTGCGCACCTGGGGATGATCGGACAAGCCTAGGGTGCGATCGGACGGGCCTGGGGATGGTCAGACGGAGCTGTTGACGCAGCGGGAGCGTACGCAGGGACGTGTAGCAGGTGCGTGCACAGGATCATGCGCAGGGGACGTGTAGCAGGGGCGTGCAGACAGGCCTGAGACGATCGGACAGAGCTTGGTCAGAGCTTGGTGCGGACAGAGCTTGGGATGATCGGACGAGCTTCGTGAGGGCCGGATCTGACAGAGGAGCCAGATCTGACAGGGGAGTGTCGGATCTAACAGACGGTGGTGCCGGTGATGAAGAAGATGCCAGATTAGGATCGGTATGGCTTTGATACCATGTAAACAAAACAAAAACAATGAAGGCTTTGAGGAAAATGATTCTCCTTTGCTTTTCTGTATTTGAGACAACCCTGAAGGGTTGAATTTATAGAGTTCTACAACGACTATACAAGGTAAAATGATAAATACAAAATCTTCTATTTATACATTGTCTATCTATAGAATCGGCTATACAAAGCAAGGCATGTGGCCTATCTAACAATTTAATATTCACAAACCAGTATACACTAATTTGAAATGTACACTAACTTTATATTCTCAAATAACATAATAGCTTTAAGTTTGTTGCTTTCTTTTTGGGTTTCCACTGTTTGTACATATGAAATATACATAGGCCCAAGATAAGACAAAGGAGTTCAAGATGGATGGTTCCTTCATTCCTAGAGATGCCCAATAGAATTAGTAAGAAACGCTACTAACTAATGGTGATGAATAAGGTGCTGTTTGGCACCTTGTATTTGGGTGTATTTGAGGGGATTTGAGAAGATTTGGGGGATTTTGTCCCAAATCCATCATTTGGCAGGGTGGATTGGGAGGCAATGAGTGTTCATAGCAGAGGGTAGCTATTATTGATAATAAGTCATAGTATGATTTGCCCATTAATCTTTAAAAAAAAAAAAAAAAAAAAAAAAAAATCAGTCCAAAATCTTTTGGATTTGGAATTCAAGTTTTGAAGATCTAAAGATTTACTCAAAAGAAATATGAAAAGAATGTCACTATACTTCAAACCTCACTTTCGCTATTACAATATTAGTTTTGCACAAAAACCCAGTTTGTGATGTTTCCTTCTTCTAGATTCCGTTGTCGTGTAAGGTGCCATAACTAGATGAAATGCTGACTTGGAGACTTGGAGTATGATGTTGAGGCATTCATTACAGGTGAGTAAGGCTCTGATTTATTTTGGATGTTAGAACTATGGTCTTCTAAAGTGAAGGTTCAAAATCTAAATGTCAGAAATCATTGCTTAAGACTTTTGAATTTTCACTTGGTTGAATCAATGACAATGATTTGTAATTTAAGGAGTTCAGTTCCTCAAAAAATGATGAATAATGAAGAAAAGTGAAAACTAAAACAATCGAAGTATGAATGGCTCAAGCTTTTTCTTCTTTTACAATCACTTCCAACATTAGAGGATCAAACACATCCCATTCTAATAATGAAGAAGACAAAATTCATTAGTTAAGAGAAGAAGAAAGGTAAAACAGAACCAAGAAGCAAAACTTCCGGGGAAGCAATCCAGGATCTAGATGAAATGAAGGTCAACCCCCAAACTAGTGAATTCGACTTAGAAAGTAGATTATCTTCAATTAAGGTAATTGAAAATCAACAGCTTCACCACCTCAAAAACATGCTTTCAAGTCATCTTTAGGACAAGTTGCTAAAGAATAGAAGAAACTGCAGCATATTGAGGATAACCCGGAAAGGCTAAAGAGATACAAATATGATTAAGCCAAGCTATACAAGTTCTAACCATCTAATGTAATTGAACTAACAGCTCAAACATAGGTAGAGTTCAGAAAATGGATACAAGGAGCGGAGACATGTTTCTTTGTTTCCAAAATTTAGGCCACAGATACAAAAGAGGGCATTTGCATGCATCCTGTTAGTTCCGTGAGAAAATATATACTAGGATTTCAGAAATAATGAACTTAATATAATAGGATACAGTTAAATTGTATCACACAAGAACCCTTGAAGTATACAACACCAATATCAATATCATATAGTGCCAACACTAGTATAATATCGTAAGCATATAAATGTATCTATATGCCTTACCTATAGACTCTCTAGTCAGCTGCTGTCTCTTAATACACCATGAAGTCAACAGAAACAAAATCAAAGAGTGAAGTCCAAATCCAAAGTGCTGGACTTTGGTTTCAAGCAATGATACTTCAAAGAATGTTTAAAAAAAATGCAACAACCACCCAACTCATGGTTAAGTAGCAGTTCATGGAAGGAAGGAATTTAAAAAGGCATGATAGACCCAAAACACTTTCTCAATTTCAATGGACATTATTGCTAGAGAGCAAAAGGAAACAACAAAGTATTCCATGTAGCAGACCAAGAAAACCTCATTCTTCTACAAAATGTTGCAGTACAGGAAAATTGGTAGTATTAAAACCTACCATCTCAGATAAGGGAACTTACATTGAAAGCTGTAAGCTGTCCAGTTTCACCACACGATAATTCTCTCAAAAGTCGAGCTCCCCTTCTCCCATACATCTTCATAAAATAATAGCCGCAAATAGAGACCTAGTTACCAATATCTAATCACATGTAAACGATGGAGAGCAGTGACAATAGTAAATATTCAAAGACCAGTAGACTCCTCCATTTGTAAGTGCTGATTTATTGTGGGTCATTATCTGTAACATCCTGGATTTTCACTGTTTTGGATTTCCAAAAATCCTTGAAATTTTTATTATTAATTAACTTATAATATCACTTAATGACCATTAGCACTCAATGTTAGTTTATACAGGGGTGGTACCAGTAAAGAACCGCACAAGTTCGATTAATCAACCATAGGAAGCCAACGAATCCGCCCGATCACTTGAACATCAGGTGTAGCCCCATGATTTACTGACATAGGACCCAAATCTAACCGACCCATCGCTAACTAATCAAAACAATCATGACTAAATTAAAGATCTTACTGAGGCCGAGTCAGAGAAGGCCCGGATCTTGACTAATAGACCAAATCAACCCCGTTACTCTTTTAGCCTAAAACCGACGGTTTAGGGTAAACATAACCAAATCTCCACTTTCACTAGCTATAAATAGGCCACACTATGAACATAGTTAATCCAAACCCAAATCATCGCCCACGAGAAATCTCAATACCTAATTCATTCCAGAAATGCCCCGATTTCCCGAACAAGCTCTAGACCGCTCGTTGGTGGGCCACTAGTTACAAAACTATAGAATAATGTCCATCTTACTGGGCTTGACGTCCATCGCAGGAGTCGGAGCTGGGTACTGTTCAGAACCACTCAACTTGAGTCAAAGGACGAGTGCATGAGAAGTGCAAATACCCTAAAGGAATAAGTTGAAACTTAAGTGAATTGGGTCGTCCACTCTTATGCAAAGTTGAGAATTTCGAACCGTCGATTCACGACCAAACTTCACACGTGGAGTAAGGATATTTCCTTGCTCATATCCGTATAGTCGCGGCCCCGATCGACCATCGATGACCGTTGAATAGACTTCTAGTCATATCTGTCGATCGGCGCATCCAAATGGCGGGCCGATCATGTCCATACGTAGATCATCGTTAGGACTAAATATCCTACGGTGTATATCATTATGTACGCCCCATAGTGGGCCCTAGAGGTTAGAAAAACCCTCCCATAGGGCTAGTATAGTAAAAACCTAACCCATAGGGCCATTTACTATTCACTCCCCAAGTATAGGGTTGTGATGTAGTAATAAACTCGGTGAGACCGAGGTCGAATCCACAGGGACTGAAACCTGTACGTAATCTGAAGTAACCAGAATTAGAACTAGACTAAGATAAAATCTAAATCAAATGAATTTGATGAAATAATGATAAAATATTAATCTAAAACTTAGAAAATTCAAAGGTAGGAACTAGGGATTCAAATGATTCACTTGTAGAGATCAGGGAGATCTACGGTTAATTCATGAATTTAACTGGACTTCGAGTCCCATCTTCATCTAGTTGGAAAATATACTATGAAGATCAAATCTGAACTTTTTTTGATCTAGTTTTCAAGAGATAAGATAGGTGTAAATTAGAGTCGATTCCATCACAAAACCATGCCCATGAGACAAGGCAAACAATGGAATTAAACCAATCTACAGCCAATCTGAGTGATGTATGAATGTTAGGAAGAGTTCCGTCATCCAACCATGCCCAGGAGACGATGGTGAACAACAAGGCTTCCTAACTGCATAATCAGAATAATGAAAAGGAAAATACTCAAGCCATCGCAGATCTACTGTAATCACATTCACAATAAACCATTAAAAACTAAACTCTTCCTTAAAATCAAACCAATCAATAGCAAGTTCAACATGAATCAAAACCGTAAAATCATTCCCATCACGCCACAAACTTCACCTCTTAGCCCTAGCTAAGATGTTCAGCCCAACATGAATGGGTTGAAGCCCTTAAACAAAACAAAATAAAAATAAAAATAAAACTATCTTTTTCTCTCTCACGTCCACCCCAAGCTGTCGATCCCGTTCTTCAGGGCTGGTGTTTTCTTTTATAATAATGAGAGTCGGTTAGCCGCTGGAGTCGGTGATACAGGTGCACATGCGTAACTTTTTACCCGTCAAACAGAGTTTTCGGAAACTCCTTGCGTAACAAACATCAAACATGAATCTTGAGCATTTTTTGAAATCCACTCCATCCAATGTATTCTTCTCAAAAAACCAGTCAAGAATGGCTGGTTTTGAAGGTCCATTGACATGGCCCAGATAAGAAATCACAATGAAATCCATTTTGAACGTCCCAGGGCAGTCCACTTGTGGCCTCTGTATCGCACACTGTGCATGTATGTTTGCAAAGTGACAACATGGTTTTGTAGCTCTTGAAGCCCTCTACACGGTGGACGATTTAGATCGGCCGCACGGATCATTGGTGGGGCCACAGTCATTCGCAAAACGGACAGCGTCCGAACGCGACAGAGCATCGGATTTCGTCCGCTGTGACGCTAGTGGGGCCCGCTGTGAGCATCTTTAGATGAATCCAGACCGTCCAGTAGATTATTCTTGAAAAACTAGTCAGACATACTGAATTTTTGGATCCTATTTGTGGTGGCCCACAGAGTTTTAAACTCACCGTCCGTCTAACGTTTGGACGGTTAAAAATTGATATCTGCTATCATTCGAAATAACGCCACCTAAGCGTGGGTTGTAGTTACCCTAGGAAATGGATGAATGGTTTGGATTTCTCATTCGGACAATAGGTGGGGCCCACAACATGTCCGATCACAAGACAGTGTTAACGCTGTTTGAAACAAAACGGAAATTTCCGTTTTTAGAGAAGATGCGGGTCAGCGCCTGCTGACCCACCTCAGTCAGTCCGATGCTTCGCAGGCATTCATGTACATGATGCACATTCACCACCATGTGTGGTGCACTATAATGTTTATGAGAAATCTACACCATCCATTTGCTATATTATCGCGTTTAAGGGGTTGAACCCGAATTTGAGGCAGTACCAAATATCAGGCGGGCCCTACTTAATGAATAAAGGGGCTGATCTATCCTTTTGGACACTTCCTCAGTGATCCAATGGATGAAATTTAATGTGTACGGTTAATTTATGGCCCTCATCCCATGTATGAAGTTTCAAGCCAATCGGATAGCAGGAACCCTTTAATCTTGCATTCTGGACCAATTTCGGGCCTCTTTAACGTGAACGGCTTGATTTCCTCAGATCCCTGGCATATAAATTCGTCGATCTTAGTTCTCTGGAGTCTGTTCCTTGCTCTGGTGACTTTGGAGCATCTAATCAACGCTTTTAACACTCTTTTTCAGTCCATACTCTTAATTGCATCCTGCAACAAAAATATGAATAAAGTACTCTATTAAGTATTATCATGTACGTATAATCAGGCAATAATAGAGGTCTTATATGCAATATTCGACCCTTATCATTTACACCAAATCTGGCATTATAAAAGGGGCTTCTTTTGGGCACCCCTCTCCTCATACGAATTTGCCCTAGAGAAAGGAAAGAGAGGAGAGAAAAGGGAGAAGGAAGAGAGGAAGAAAAGAGTGAGGAAGGGAGAGAAAGTGGGCTATAGTTGAAGGTGGGGCCCAAGAGAAGTCGATCCTTACAACTCCTTCCTTCTTCTTCAAGAGATCCTACACCCACCACTCTTAATTCGAATTCCAATCGAATGGAGAGGTAAGCACCCATCTTCTTAAGATCCTTTGTGTTGAGCTAGATGTTGCATGTAATCCTAACATGCAAAGTTCCTTTGACTCAGGATCTCTACGAATCCACCGCGAGCTTGGCAACCCTAGATCATTTCCTAGAGCTCTCAACGATTCGTAGGTGCGGACTATTATTCTTAGGTGGCCTAGCACCAATTTTAGTATGAATCTAATGATTATGATTGCTTGGATGATGTATTTGAAGAATCTAGAGAAAACTTAAGCTAGACCTTACATTTTATATCCTTTAAATTAACATGGATTGATTACGGCATGATTGTTGTTCCTCAACATGATTGGGCATAGGTTTGGTGAATGCATGTTCATTATTGCTTGATTCTTGTATGATGATCTCTTATAGTTGTATGTTACCTTATACACTAATCCTTGTTGTATAGATGTGCTTGCTTAAGTCCTTAATGTATGATATGCTAGCATTAGCCTTTGTTACATGTTTGTGTTATAAATGGTTTATAGCTCTTGATCTCCTCACTAACCCACACAACCCACATGCACTTTTATTTCATAATATTGTTAGCATTTGCATTGTAGGAAAATCTAAATTTTATGTTTGGAAATATGAATGCATGATGTCGCTTGTGTTAGTAGATCCACCCTGATTGTTGAAGCGTTAGTAAATACCATCAAACCCCTGGGTTGGTCAGGAATCTGAGGAGAGAGACGGTGGTCCCATTGGTAGGACTATCTTGAGGCTAAACCCGTACATTTGGGCGGATGCGAATGGACGACAGTAGTTAGACTACGTAGGTCGCTTGTACCCGATGTCGTCCATCACGTACTCGCCTGGACTCGCGCCGTCTAGCCCAATTACTGACCAACTACGATTGTTAACCATGTCTGCTCACGCCTGAATGGAACCTGGAACACCCTTCGCCCACTGAAGCCCATTGATAACCATTTGAAACTGATTCACCGTCTCGAGAGCCGAGCATGGTGAAATGGGACACTGTGTCAGAGCTGTCGGGCTACGCTGGGGTGACGAGCCTCCCCATAGTGACCGCGAGCGATCCCTTTCCCAGCACTCCCCATGTGCTTGAAATCAGGGATGGGGAACCCAATGGGATCAAGGATCGTGGGGTCTTGGCCTCGCGCATTAAGGGGCCTTGACCTCGCAACTAGTTAAGGGCATTGATATCGTGGAGTGTACCAGTTTCCCCAATCTGCTGGATGAACGGAATTAACTAAATACTCGGCTAACATTATTCATGCATTGCATTAGCTAGGTTGTGGCGACTCGGTAGTTGAGGTCGCAATGAGGGAGTGTTGTCCATACGCGATCGTTAGACGAAGTCGCACGAGGGAGTGTTATTGCGAGGCCATGCATCATATCATTCATCATGCACATGCATTCACAAGATTAGTTAGGCGTCTATGAATGTTTGTCTTTCATTAAATCCATAATATAATTGATGTTTGTTACAACTTAAGACTAATAGCACCCACTGAGTTGATCACTCACTCCCACTCTGGGACGGTGTTTTAAAACACCAACCAGACTCTCCCGTAGTTGCAGGTGACACAGAGTACGAGGAGTCTGGTGGCGCGAGTCTTGATGAGGAGGACGAGCTATCCTACTTCCAGCTGATGGACGGTTCTCCATCGGCCTAGTGGACGGATTTCAGATCGCTGGATGTTGGACTCAGCACATCATTCTTTTTGGACATATTTTTGTATTTTTGTTGGGCAACGCCGTGTGCAACCCATTTACATTATTTTGGACTTGTAGACATTTAGCCACTTTCAATTCAGTAGACTAGTTGTGATAGTGATTCATGTTTCAGGTAATTCCATACTGCTTTTCAAACCAGATTACATGCAAAATATGTAAATTTTGTTATTAGTGATACCCAGGAACTTGGGAGTCGAGTGCGTACACGACCCCCAATTTTCAGGGTGTTACATTATCATATCAAAAGCCAATGTACAGAAAGCAGTATACAGTGCTTTCGAAATAGGCACCAACACTTCATAGGCTGCTAGGCAAATTTTTGCTCCGGTCTACTTTGGGACATAGCAAAGCGAAAATCAATCAGTGTTGATAGCTTGAGCAAAAATCAATCAGTGAATGAAGGTCATGAAAAATTATAGCAATATTCATGGAAATTCAGTCTTCAAAATCACATCAACATGACAAAATCCCATGTATACTTGAACATACCTCTGAATCATATGCTGGAGATGAAATTGTCAATCAGGACAGCATATATTTCGCCATAATCAGGACAGCAGCATATATTTAGCAGGGATAGCATAATCAGGATTGCATATATTTAGCAAGGACAACATATATTTAGCCATAATCAGGACAATAGCATATATTTAGCAGAGATAGCAGGGACAGCATAATTAGGACAGAATTAGCATATATTTAGCTATAATTAGGTCCTCTGATTATGGCATGATTGTGTCAATCTTGTACAGTTGCTGATTGTATATATCTTGTACAGTTATTGTTTCCTTGTTTGTTAGCCTAGATTGATGTTAATGGCTGCAATTCAGCCTTGTAATTAGCCTAGAGTTTTTATATAAACAGAGGAACCTCACAATGAGGACATTCAATCCAAAATACTTACAGAAATAACTTTCCATGAGAAATTCCATAAGAAAGTAAAGGCATCATTGAGGGAAACGTCAATTTTTAAATGCACCATGATGAGATGGAGGCAAGCATCTTTACCGACATCTGTTCAACCACAAGAAGGATTTGACACCAAGATTAATTTTCTAGAGAAGCTTTGATTTGTCTGCAGTGATATTACCAGCCAGGTTAAAGGATTTTATGATCCATTATGGAATTCATTTTCCTACAAAAGATGTTGATTTATTACAAGAATTTAGAGTAAAAAATGTCATATGTAATTCCATCTGCTAAAATTGAGTTGAAATAAAGAAGAAAAACTGGAATAAAGATTAATATATGGTGCAACAATAATCTTAAACCAAACAAGAACAGTTACACCGATGGCCATGTCTTCAGATTATGATCATGATGCTCTATAATGAATTCAACACATTAGCAAAGGTCACCCCCTGCAAAATACCCTCGATAGAGATGGATGTACTAGTATCAAGGCCTCAACTTGGCAGATAATATAACATAAGAGATGGTCCAATTTCTTTATAGTATCTCATGAAGACAAGTACAAATACAATGAATTTGTCATGCTCAGATCATAACATGCAATTAATTCAGATAGAGATTAACAAAAGGAGAAGAAACATACAGCTTGCAACACAGCAGTAGCTGTTGAAGAAGCCAACCGACATTGACTTGGGCCTCGTAGCTTTCCTTTTATGGAACTTGGTAGAATCACATCATTTATGTTAGGGCTGGACCAAAATATGGAGCAAGCTGATTTCGTAAAAGACACAAGCTCCTCCTGCATACCAGTAAACACAATTACGACACCTCTAGTATCATTTCCGAATTGTAAGAAAACTAATGGCTGTAGTGGGGAAAACATGAGGACAACAATTGCCTACTTTACATACCAATATAAAAAGAAAAAGCCCAGTAAACTTTTCAAAGACAGTATAATTTGTTGGTGAACTCAGTTGATCCAGTATAGTGGTCATGCTAGCTCGTCTCCATTCTGACATCGGCAGTGTAATAAGTGGATTTTTCCTGTCCAATTTGAAGCTCTTGGCCCAAGCTTAAAATAAATATGAGAAACTTCAGAGGAACCCAGTCCACATCACTGCCCTGTGCAAATATTAATGCCATAATTTTGGAGAAATTGCAAACATAGGTGTCAGAGCAAAGTTTCAAAAATCCTTCAAACAAATACCAAGTTAATAATTGATGCTACCAAAATTAATGTACCAATAACCCCAATTCAAATTAATGAAAGCCAAAAAAAAAAAAAGGTTAACGAACTGTCAACCTGAAACATATTCGAACAGCCTTGGGTCAGCTTTGATGGGAATAAGGCCCAACCTATGGGCTAGGACTTCATCTTGGACCACTGATGTGTTGTTCTCAACAAAGACCTTTTCAATAGAAATTGTAGGAAGCTGCATGCGGAGGATACCATGACTAGAATAAATAAATAAAAGTGATTGTCTATGCTAACCATTCAATGCAGCAAAAAACAACTGAGCCAACCATCTCACAAGATGATTATAAACAAAAAGGAAAAGTAAGGCATTTAATGCTAACTAGATGATGCAACATCGCAACATTAAGCACGTAAGAGGACGATGGAGACCCTGTGAGAGACTGACGAAAATGAAAGCCAATTTCGGATATGAAAAAAGAGAACCAACTGAGAACAGTTGAACCCAGAATGGAAGACAATTCTAGAAGAATGTGATTTGCTAAGAAACCATGACAGGTGTGCTGTGTCCAACTCACTAGTGAGATAAGAATGGGACCTTCTTTCTCTTATCTCAGTTGTGATTTGTAGCATCAAAAGTGAGATATGGCAGCCTGCATAAAGGCCGGTTATGTTTTCCACTCTGCCCCAAACAACAAGTGTATTGCCTGTTGAAATGTCCTCACACTATTGAAATAACCATGACAAAGTACTGCAAGCAAACATCAATTCACTGAAAACATATGATAGAGAATCCCTCCTGAATGGGGATTCAAATTGGTAGGTATGACTGATTGATGAGTCCATAGCCTTAAAATAATAATAATAATTAAAAAAAAATAATAATAAATAAATAAATAAATAAATAAAATTGAACAGCTCCATAGTCTTCAAAATGATAGCATCTTATATAGTACCCATTTGGGAATGAGATCCTGCAAAATCAGGCAGGCCCCATAACCTCCACATCAGATTCAGTCACGCAAAGGCAGTTTCCCTGCATAATCACAATTATTTTAAGTTGGAAAAAGAAACTAAATGATTGAAAATTGTGATTGAAAGGAGAAAAGAGCTGCTAAACAGGCCAGTTTTCACGAGGAAAAGGACTTTCAATTTCACGATGAAAAAAAAAACTAACAATGGTCACCATGATAAACAAAAAGAACGTAAGTGAGAAGACCACCCCCCCCCCCCCCCCCCCCCCCCCCCCCCCCCCAAAAAAAAAAAAAAAAACCAACAAAGATCACTGCAAAAAAAGGAAGATATAAATAAGTAAACTTTAATATCCAAAGATTCCAAACATCAGCCCAAGTAAAAAAACAAAACAAAAAAAAAAAAAAGGAATGCCAAACAAACTAATCAATTTGGATGAAACCCAATTGACAGCACACTATATCTGGAAAATTATAAAGAAAATATATAAGAAAAACAGACCAGTTTTAAAGATGTACCTTAGCGATGAGGATCCTCCTAAATGCATTGGCCAGTGAAGCATTAATCCCAATTATATCAAACTCAATCTCATCTTCTGTAAGTCGAACTACTTGAACTCTAAAATTATTGCAGAAATTATCCATCCGCAATCTATTATCAACCCCCATTGATGCATAAGAAACAGAATATTGAATACCTTCCGTCTTCAAACATGATAACACATTATGAATGTGAAATTTAGAGGTCATAAAAGCATAAAATAGAAAATTAATGAACAGAAAAATACAGGAACCAGGAAGAGTTTGAAACAATTGAATCCTTGAACTAATTTATTTACTTTTAAGGAAAAGAAGTGAAAACCCTGAAACTAGAACGTAAAATAACATACTAGGACCATAATAAAAAACAAAAAACAAAAAACTAGAGTTAAGAAAGTAAATCCAGAAAACACAAACTGAAGCCCCAACCACCCATCAAATGCAAACCCCCACCAAAATAAATAAATAAAAATAAAAAACAACAGAACAACCTTCACTTATTCAATCACATAAACCGAACACCTGCAACCACCCATCACACAAATCGCATTAAAAGAAAAGAAAAAATGTGTATGTATCAACTATGAAAGAATTACACCCTATTAAGTTGACAAAATAGTTATACACACATAAAGTGTTGTCTTCATGCTAAAATATGCATGGAAGAGTAACAACTTTCTCAGAATCATAATACATGCCATGCACACAAGAAGTAAAGAAGAAGAAGAAGATCAGAACTGAACTAACTCCATTAAGCACGTAATGAATATATCAAGAAAATTGAACAGCTCACGAATTGCAAAAGTCCCCCTAATCAACAAACAGTTCACTCTCTAAAGTTCCTTAGTGGTCTTACCGAGAGAGAAAAGGAAGATATGCATTACCATTATAATACCTTGTGCAATGTAGCTCTCTGCCATCCAAGACAGAAAGAGAGAGGTAAAGCAGAGAAACATAAAATCTTATCCCATGGGTGTGGTCCGGTGTGGAACGAACCATTTAAGTTGGATGGTTTCATGTCTGCTGTTTCAACAATGTCCACTTTGGCATAAGCAATGGGATGTTTCTCATCCATGGAGAACCAACTTCCAAAAAATTTCACCATAAATTATCAGAATTCAAAGTGCTTAGTGTTTCATTGGCAAAGCTGCAGGAAAGCCATATGATGTGATTCACAATACAAAACAAATACAATTCTGAATATGAAACAAATAAAAAACTAAAGTAGAGAACTCTAGGAAAATAGGTACACACCAAATAGATGGGCTGACATTCGCAAAAATTGTTGTTTATGAATTTCCACCAAGAGAGTCCTGCAATCAAAGACTTATATTGAGGAACAATCAATTATAAGCAAATTGTATACTGGGAGCATAAAATACTGATCTATATTGGTTTCATATTAAATGTTCTTACCTGAAGGAGAAATGTGAGCCTTGAATCCCTTAAGGGAACATGCCGTTGTTTTCCATGTGCTATGTCCACCAGAGTCATGATCACGAGACTGCAAACACTAAATGTTAACAACATTCCAAACGAATGATCCAAGTAAACCACTTATGCATGTAAATTCATAACCAATTTAACTATAGTTGTCCCCTCATAATTTATTTAGTCATGTCACAGTCCAACATTTCCACAAACTCAGTTTTTGGTACTCAACTTGGGTTGTTGTACAGGAAGTCAAATCCACATAATCCATAATAAAGCATGCTAAAAATGACAGTATTTGAGCAAAATGTGCCAGATGAGCAAGCATAATAAAGCAGGGTTTCAAAACCCAAACCAGCCCAGATGTTTTCCTTGATGAAAAGCCGTTGGAAGACGATGACCTCGACAAGTTTTCTGCCCACCAATATATTGGCGGCATGAACGACCGTTGCTTATGCTTCTTCCCTCCGAAATAGTGCGACTGTTGACATTTGGAGATGCTCTGAAATAGAGAGATAGAAACAGACATGTGTTTACGTTGTCAACATAATATTTGTGCAATGAAGTTTCTGGATAACATTTACAGCTCCAAAGATAGCTACAAATTCATAATGCTTTATCAAACCATTTGGGTTGGAAAGCACATAAATGAACTGCAAGACAAAACATTAGCACTTAATCAATCATCATCAGCTTTCTTTTGACCAAATACCAAACAAGAAATGGTCGTATTATTCCATTGTCATTTCCATCAATGCCGTGTAACTAATTTTGTAATCCCAGTGAAGGAGCCTCCTATTTCTTGCTGATCTTAACCCTTTGAATGCTGGCCATTTTGTTATAACAGTCTATCTTTTAAAGCAATAAGAATTCTCTACTTCTTGTAAACTTCCCAAGTGTATGAAAAATCTGCGCAATGTATACGGTGAACACCAACATGGAGATGTTCATAAGAAAGAAACAGGAAGGTCAACTCGTCATGCTAGCCACACATGTACATTTGAACATGGACTCTCGGCAATTGGATATAAACCCACCATTATTTTCTATCTGTTAGTCAACCTAATGAGTGGATCAGCCTGATTTTTGTTGCAGGGCAATTTTCATGTATTCAGAAAGAGGCAATCTATTTTGCACTTATACCCAATTAAGAGGAAAATTGAGAATTATTGGCATCCCATTCTAAAGAGTGCAAGTGGATTGCATGCTCAGTCTTCCAATACCTATTAATGGAAAAGAAAATCGTAAATGAAAATTAAACAAATAAATATGCAAAGGAAATCATCAGCTAGTTATGAAAATCAGAGTCGAATCTTCTCAATTGATTTTTGTTTTTTTTTCGAAAGATAAATCTTCTTAATTGGTACCTCTACTATCTGCATAACATCGTGGTTTGCAGCTAAATCATCTACTACAATTAGCATAATGGCACTAAATGCTAATGGGTATAGCATGTTCAACAAAAAAGAAAACAAGAAACAAGAAAAATGCTCAATACAAAATCATGGAGACAAATAGTCATGTATTTATCATAAGGGTGCATTTGGTTGCACCAAAATCATGACTTTCATGATTGATAAATCTAATTTGGTGCAAAATATCATGAAATTTGATGCATCCAAACGCAAGGTAAACAAAGTCGGAAACCAATTTTTGCACAAATATAATTGATGAAAACACAAGCTGTTAGTAAGTGTACATTTGATCTCCTTTAAGTTCAATTTTCTCTTGATTTGCTAGTACAATTGGTAAGTATACAACGACAAGGACTGAAAACAGAAAAACAAAAGAAAACAAAAATAGATGACAGCCTGAAAACCTAAAAAAGAATAACAGTAGAAAAGGAAACAAAGCAAAAAAGCCAGCAACTAAGCAAAAAGCCAACACCCATAATTAGGGCACCCAATTGTTAGAAGATTGACGGCAATTGACGGCAACATATATCACAAACCTGTTCTGCCTTGAGTGTGAAGGATGTCTAATTGCAGTTGCAACATGTGAGCCTTGAGAAGTCACGACCTCATCAGCTTATGCAGGAAAGCTAAAAACTTGCACATGAGGCTTGAGAAGGCGTGACCTCATCACCTCAACTAACAGATTGGATGCCCGGCCTGCCTCTGCAACAAGTGCAGGGGTTAGATTAGCCAGAATTGCATCAGAAGATGTTAATAGCACCATTAAAATGCAAAATGTATTGACAGCCTGACAGACCACTAGTTCAACTCCTCTTGGAAGGTTTGGTGTGTCCGGATATAAGAAGAGAGCTCTCAGACATTCTCTATTGCTCTGTTCCTGGGCTCTGTCTCAGCCAATTTCATTGGTCGCCTGGATGATCACCATCAGCAACAAAGGTCCATGTGGGTGATTGGCTTTCAAGTTTGGCATTTGAATTCTTTTGTTCGTAGATATATTGCGTCAGGAGTTTCCCTGTTTCTTTTGTTAGAGACCTCATTTTGTTTTGTGATTTTGATTGGCGGTAGGCAAACTCCCTCCCTTAGAAGTTGTAATTTTTCCAAAATTAACATATCCAAGAATTGTTCACCATGAGAAATTCTGAGGGAAAATCATGTAGAACTCACCCACTAGTGGTTACGCCCCCCCCCCCCCCCCCCCCCCCCCCCCAATTTTCACTAAGCCTCTCTGAAGACCTTACACGTGTCCCTGGATTAATTGAAGGCCCCACATTTGTAAACAAACCAAAAACACGATTTTGGGAAGAATGATTCTCCTTTGTTGTTCTGTGTTTGAGACAACCCAAAAGGGTTGAATATATAGAGATTACAGTCATGTATATAAGGAAAGATAATAAAACCAAAATCCTCTACGAACTATACAAGATATACAAGCTATATAAGGAATGGAATGTGCTATACACGGAATGGGAGCCTGTCTAACATCCCCCCTCAAACTAATGCGGGTCATCGACAAGTAATAGTTTGCCAGCTAGAAATGAGTAACGAGCAGAAGTGAGGGACTTGGTGAGAATGTCTGCAATTTGATCATGGGATGCAACATGTGGAAGAGAAATGAGCCCAGACTGAAATTTCTCGCGGATAAAGTGACAGTCAACTTCAATATGCTTCGTCCGTTCATGAAAAACCGGGTTAGAGGCAATCTGAATGGCACTTAGATTATCAACATGGAGTAGAATAGGATTCTGCAGAGGAACGCCCAAGTCGGAAAGAAGTCCATGTAACCAGACAAGCTCACTACACGCAGCGGACATCGCTCGATACTCAGCTTCGGTGCTTGATTTGGAAACAGTGGCCTGTTTCTTACACTTCCAAGAGATGAGAGAAGTGCCGAGAAAAACACAGTAGCCAGTGGTAGATCATCGTGTGAGAGCGCATCCGGCCCAATCCGCATCGAATAAGCACGAAGGTCCAGAGTCGCTGTGGAGGAGAAGAACAGGGATCGATCAAGAGTTCTACGAAGGTACCGTAGGATGCGCAACACGGCAGTCATATGAAGAGTCCGAGGAGCAGAAACAAACTGACTGACAACTTGGACAGCGTAGGCAATATCAGGGCGAGTCATAGTTAAGTAGACCAGACTCCCAACCAAACGACGGTATAAGTCGGGCTGTGCAAGGAGATCACCATCGTCACGACCATATTGAACGTTAAGTTCTAAAGGAGTCTGAACTGTTTTCTGATCCGTCAATGATGCCAAGGCAAGAAGATCCTTGGTATATTTACGCTGGCTGACCAGGATCCCTCGCTTAGAACGTGAAATTTCAAGCCCAAGAAAGTATGTGAGATGGCCGAGGTCTTTCATCTTGAAGGAGGATTGCAAAACTTCCTTTAAAGCCGAGATACCAGTAGCATCGCTACCAGTCAGAAGGAGGTCATCAACATAGACGAGAACAATGACAATTCCTCGAGTAGTGGTGCGCAAAAATAAGGATGGATCATGACTACTTTGAGTAAAGCCAGCACCAGTAACGACATCATGAAAGCGTTGGAACCATGCCCGAGGTGCCTGTTTGAGGCCGTACAGGGCTTTCTTTAGGCGACATACCTTATTGTCAGGAATTAAAGAGCCAGGAGGAGGTTTCAAATATACGGTTTCTTGAAGATCTCCATGCAGAAAAGCATTTTTCACATCCATAGAGCATATCAACAGTAGATTCGGGTTGAGTAATAAGTGGTGGATCTGTACGTGGTCGACGTGAGGAAACCTG
This sequence comes from Magnolia officinalis, assembly GCA_021015155.1. NCBI lineage: Eukaryota > Viridiplantae > Streptophyta > Magnoliopsida > Magnoliales > Magnoliaceae > Magnolia > Magnolia officinalis. The sequence continues at coordinate 11,101,540 of JAJHSJ010000018.1, read as the reverse complement.
CAGCGGACAAGGGAGATTACTTGAGGCAACTGGTATGTCAGGAAAGGTGGTTAGACCAGGGGAGTTTGGAGTTGGCGGAGAAGGAAGAGATGAACGGAAGGCAATGTGTTCAAGAAAAACAACATTTCGTGAAACCCGAACACGACGAGAAACAGGATCATAACATCGAAAACCTTTCTGAGTTTCCCCAAATCCCAAGTACATACATTTGACCGATTTTGGAGATAGTTTGTTACGTTCACGTGAAGCCAGGTGAACATAACAGATACAACCAAAAACACGAAATGTGGAATATGCAGGAGGTAAGCCAGTGAGAACAAAGTAGGGAGATTTACTGTTCAGAACTTTGGTTGGCATCCGGTTAATCAAGTAGACTGAATGTAACATTGCTTCCGCCCAGAAAGAACGAGGAACACTCATAGCTATCATCAGGGTGTTGGCAGTTTCAACAATATGACGATTTTTCCGTTCAGCCACCCCGTTCTGTTGTGGAGTATCAGAACAGGTGGTCTGATGAATAATCCCATGTTCTTGAAGAAATGTACGAAAATCGGTTGAGAGATATTCCCCCCCTGAGTCAGAGCGGAGAGTTTGAACCGGAACCTGAAATTGAGTCTTCACCATAGAGTGAAATAACTTGAATTTTTCAAAAACCTATGACTTTGATTGCAGAAAGTAAATCCAAGTGTAACGTGTGAAATCATCAATGAATATAACATAGTATCGTAACCCAGAGAGAGACATAATTGGTGATTGGACCCCAGACATCCGTATGCACAAGTTCAAACATAGAAGATGATTGTCTAGTACTGAGAGAAAAGGGAATACACTTACTCTTTGAAAGACAACAGGAAGAACAAGAAGAATCCAAATTATTTTTATTAAGAGAAATGTTCCCTAACATGCCAGAAGAAATTAACTGAAATAACCGATCTGAATGGAGATGGCTTAGGCGACAGTGCAACAGTTTTCACAATTTATTTGCCGAACAAATATCTGATGAAGATGGAGAAAAGAAACAGCGAGCCGGAGTGACAGACGGATCAAAGTCCAGCACGTACAGACGACCATGCCGCCTACCCTTCCCAAGTACCTTCCCCGTTGCCAGATCCTGCACAAAACAACAGTTGGGAAAAAAATATGACTAAGCAGTTATTGGATGTGAGTTGACCAACTGAAATTAAATTGGAGGAGAGGTTAGGGAAATGAAACACATCACGAAGAGTGAACTGGCGATGAGCAGAAGGAGAGACAGTCAATGATCCAACTGACTGAATAGGTAGTCTAGTGCCATCCGCAGTAGAAATAGCCTGATTGCCGGTGTATGGACGAATGTCACGAAGATGGGATACAGCACCAGTCATATGATTTGAAGCACCCGAATCGAAGAACCATGTAGAAGATGGGGATATACCTGACATATCGGCTGCAGAAAGGGCCTGAACAATTTACTGGAGCATCGCAAGAGTCAATGGAGATGAAAGGCCATCAGCAGAAACAGTAGATGCGGAATCAGTAATAGGCGGCTCGGAAGAAATAGAAGCAACAGTAGCAGAAAGAGCATGACCACGGCCACGACCACGACCACCACGTCCACGGCCGGAAGAAGATGCATAGGCACGTGTACGGCAGTCCTGAATACCATGACCAGTCCGTCGACAATAAGCGCACCATTCTTTGCATTGAGCGACAACATGACCCACCTTGTTGCAGCCGCGACAAGTCAAAGGAGTGGAACCACGTGTCGGTGTGGTGGTAGACACAGCAAGTACCATATCAGATGATCCCGGAGTTGAGGAAGGAAGGGAAAGAACTTTCAGGCGTTGTTCCTCAGCCAATAAATCATTTATAACCGCATTCAATGAAGGAGTAGGGCTACGGTTCAAGAGAGCAGCCCGACAATGCTCAAATTCCGGACGCAGCTTCATAAGAAACTGTCGAACTTGCGCACTCTCGCGCATAGTTTGGAATATTTTAAAATCATGAGGAAATGTGGGATCCATCATAGTCATTTCAGTCCAAATTGAGACAATTTTGGAGTAAAAAGATTGAATACTGTCGTCACCCTGAGTAAGGTTAATGAGATCCTGTTCCAGGCGGTATAACCGAGACGCATTACTCTGTTGATAAATTGTCTGGAGATGGTCCCACATTGCCTTAGCAGTGCGATGAGGTGTGAGGCCAACAGCAATGGACCGATCGACGGAATCGAGAATCCAGGTAATAATCCATCCATTGTTCACTTCCCAATCCGCTAATTTATCGGCATCTGTGGAAGTGGGGATAGTAACAGATCCATCAATTAATCCCCACAGACCACGACCCTTGAGGAAGTTCTGAAAATGGATGGCCCATAGAGAATAGTTGGTACAATCAAAACTACAACGTGGGGCCTCATGACGTGATGAGTTCTTGTCCATTGAGCTGAAGTATGAGAAAGCACCGAGAAAAAAGATTTAGATGTACCGTACAGCAATAGCAACAGCAACAAATTCTGGATCTGGATCTGAATCTGGTTGTGAATCTGGATCTGGAGCTGGTTCTGAATCTGGATCTGGTTCTGAATCTGGAGTGAGATGAACAGAGAGGGCGCTGGAGCGGATCTGGATCTGGATCAGGAAGAACAGAGGATCGGAACCAACAGCAACAGGTTCTAGATCGGGACGAGCAGGGGGAAGTCGGACGTGCGCAGGGATGAGCAGGGTGGTCGGACGTGCGCAGGGACGAGCAGGGGTGGCCGGTTCTGACAGGGGAGGGCCGGTTCTGACAAGGGTGGCCGGACGAGCAGGGGACGAGCGCAGGGACGAGCAGGGGAGTCGGACCAGCGCAAGGACGTGCGCAGGGACGAGCAGAGGAGTCAGTTCTGACAGAGACGTGCGCAGGGAGGAGTCGGACGTGCGCAAAGAGGAGCCGGATCTGACATGGGAGGGCCGGACGTGCGCAGGAACGAGCGTGGGGAGGGCCGGTGATGAAGAGATGCCGGATTAGGATCGGTATTGCTCTGATACCATGTAAACAAACCAAAAACACGATTTGGGGAAGAATGATTCTCCTTTGCTGTTCTGTGTTGGAGACAACCCAAAAGGGTTGAATATATAGAGATTACAGTCATGTATATAAGGAAAGATAATAAAACCAAAATCCTCTACGAACTATACAAGATATACAAGCTATACAAGGAATGGAATGTGCTATACACGGAATGGGAGCCTGTCTAACAACATTAGGAGGACACGCGTGTACAATGAGTTAGAAGACTACACATGATTTTTTTTAAGAAAGCTTTGTTTTGTGCGTTTTTTTTTTTCTCTTCTTCTAAATTCTATTTCTAGCCCTCCAACCTTTTTCTTCTCTTTCGATGCCTAGTATTTTTTTTTTATTGCTATTGACCTTGAAAATCTGAGAATTGATCTCAACCCTCTCTCAGATTTTCCAGCCATCCCTATTCTAGAAATCCTTTGATTTCCTGGACTAGGGAAGCTGCATTGATTGTTGGATTGAAACCATGCAAGATCGGGAGGTCTCATCCCTCGCCGGATCCATCCACGCATGATTTGAATACGGTACCGCAGGATTGTGATGATGGTCTGCAATCATTGCATGTTTCCTTTGTTAGTATCTTTACTATGATGTGGAATGTGAATATTTCAAGTGATTTGCTTAGTTTATTTCGCTGGATAATTTTTGTGCTCACACATGCATTCTAGTTTAGACCGTCCTGCATCACTCTCTCCCCTTCCCATAGGTCCCCTCATTATGTCCATCCTACTCATTCTCCTCTGCGCCAAACCACACACCCTCCTTAGCCACTCTACACCCATCACCAAGAGTAGGATAGGAATTGAGTAACTTCAATATCTGCTCTCATCTAGAAGCATTCCAATAAAAGTGATTTTTTTATAGGATGGACGATTAAGGGTGAGAACCATGATGGACAGTCTATATCAATGATCAGACCAAAGTATGATCAATATAGGCTATTCAATTCCCTAGCCATTGTGGATCACCCATGTGCACATTTTCTTGCTCGGGCAGCAAAAACATCCCCTCATCAATTCGATTGCATGGTACACAATTTATATTTGAGAGTTATAGCTGATTAGATTATAGAATGGGCCACACTTGTTCATTTAACTTGAACGATTCTTAAATTAGTAAACTAAAAATGATTTCTTTCTATTCTTTGACCTTTGGCCTTTCTCAATAAAATGTTGATCGTTTAAAAAAAAAATTAATTAATAAAATGCTTTCCAACTTGTAACCCAACCAAACACAGGCATTATATTTTCTACGAATCACAATACCTATGCCAAAGAACCTTTTTTTTTTTTTTTTTTTTAAAAAAAACACTATGCCTAAGAAAGAAAATTACAACTGCTAGCAATTACAGTAACCAGGCATTGCAATTACTGGTAATTGAATAACTCATCAATCCTCCATGTACTTTGCAGTATACTATCACTCTTCTTGTATGTAGCACCCATTTTGGAGTGCCCAAATAGCATAGGCCATGCTTGGCAGCTTATCAAGCAATGTATTTGATCATGTTGCGATTCTCTTGATCCCTCTCCAAGAAATTCCTCTGTATAAGATCTTCCATCCGCTTCTTAATCAACTTAGGATCAGGCTGCAAAATCAAACCAATCCCAAACCATCGATATTTCCATATTGTCTATTGTTTAAAGAAAAATGCAGGAAAAACATGCTTCATAAAGTTTCTACCTAGTAGTGTCCCCACTATACACATGGTGGGGTATTGTGAACTGGACAATTGATCTCTTGAATGAGTCATAGAACTTGTAATTATTTGCCAGTTGAACATGGAGCATTGCTCATTTCACTCTTGGCTTTGAGCTAAAAGTCCATTTGCATGCCAGCACAGATCGGATGAAAACCATAGTCCAATCACTTGTGTTTTTTAAGGGAAGAAAGGGGAAAAGATTGTGGTACCTTGAACATTTGGCTGAGTTGTTGCACGCATTCTATCACGAGCTGCTGAAAGTTCAAGGCTTTTCTGGTCTTCATGATACGAACAACCGCTGCATCAATCGTATATCGCCGATCTTTGTCGACATCTTCCATCACCTTCTTCTTCTCATCCGTAGGAGGGGGAGGAACCTGCACATTTTGAATGGAAATCATCTCTCTAAGCTTAAACAACTTATCAAGTTAAGATCATATCTGGAGGTTTGCTAACCCGACATGTGGATGTTTAAGCTAACGTCGCCTGATTCAACTGATTGGGTGGTCATGGTTTATCAAATAAATAAACTTACCCAGGATTTCCTAAGCCATCCATCAGTTTCTAAGATTGTGGACTAACCTGATTATGGGGCAATGCCGTTTAAATGGTGAGATCCAACTGATGGATGACTTGGATTCCATACTAGTGTGCCACATCACCCATGTAGGGACATGTAGAGGGGTGGCCTTATAAACACGTGTGAGATTAGGAGACCCCCATTTTTATTCTTAGATAACATGGTTTAGTGTTGTGAATTAATTACTACCACCTATCAACTAGAATAAGGCCATATTTGGATGCTCAACTGAAGAACTTGCTAAAATTCAATTCAATAAATAGTAATGGCAAAAGTGGGTTAGATTGACTTCTATTCATAATTATAGACTACTCCCCAAATTGCAATTGCTACCATTTCAAGTCAGATGTAGAACATGCGAATTGCAATTTGGGTTTTGTTCACCATTATCAAATGAAATATTTTGACCCTCCACTTTTATTCTATACTCTCTAATTAGTTGGATGAACAGTTAAATTGAGCACCCAAACACTACCTATAACAAAGAAAGATCAACCAATATAAATGTCATGGAATTGCGACTTCCATGATGGGGCCCGTTTGGATATCTGATATAACTGCATTGAAATAATTCAATTCAATAAAGAGTAAATGACCAAAGTGGGTCATTATGAACTAAAATGGTGCCACCCAACTTCGGTCATTTCCTCAAGGAAATTCAATTCAATGAAGCATCCAAACACATTCCCTAAAGGTAAAACAACATGAAAACCAAATCTGAAGGGAACGGAAGCAGTTCTAACCTTGATCCTCCTCATCTTGTCAGTAAACGTGGAATTGAATTCGAAGGTGTCATTTTTGGAGAGAGTTTTATTATTCGGCTCTTTGTTTAGAATTTTGTATTTTGAGCATGACAGTGAATGCAGCAACCTAGTCACGTCATCGTCTGTCAGATTTAGCTGTAACATAATCTCTTGGTAACTTAATTTTTCTGAAGCATTAAAGAGTAACAGAGTCGCGGCCTGTATATAGCATAAACCAGTAAACATCCAAGTTAGCATTCCAACAACATTCTGCCCAAGTAGAGAAAACATATATTTGGACATGTTACACACCTGATATGTAGTTACAACTAGATCAATTGGATTCCTATTGAACCTGCCGGTTAAGACGCAAGTACCCATCGAGGAGATCCACATCAACTTTCTGTTCTGTGTTTTGGTTTCAAAGTACTTCTTGAATACCTCAACACCACGTATCTGTGAAAAAAAAAAAAAAAAAAACAGATATATATGAGATACTAGGGATTCATATTAGGGGTAAACTTAGAAAGTTTAGGAATGGTATGCATGCGATATACGGGCCACATCCCAAAGATTGAGCAGGTTGGGCAGTTCAAGCCACTTGATTTGAGAGAAAAGAAACTACCCATTTTTTCAGCCTCAATCCAGTCAAGCTTTTAGGACCTTGTGGTGGGACTGACTCTTGGGCTGAGTTGCATGCAATTAGCATTCCTAAAATTTAAGAAGAGTATTGTGATATGGGATAGTTTCTTGCCATCTCTGATGGAAGGTTGAGATCAGATGGCTTGTGACTGGGCCAGAATCCAGTAGTTAGCACGGTGACGGTCAAGTTGATCCCTGCATTTTCCTGTGGGTTCTCCTGAAGGTAACTCTCAAAATTCTGTTGATTCTCCCTCGCTAATGTCAAATCCGTGAGCTGCAATTGCCAGACTAACATGAAAGAACAACCCCAAGAAATCCCTTTTGAGGGAAAAAAGAAAAAAAAAAAAAAAAAAAAGAGCCACAATTAGTTTGGGCAAGTAGTTAGTCCAAGACAGACCATTCCTTCCATCTTCGACATATATTGGCCACCCCACTGTTGCTTTAGCTTAGTTAAAAGGCTTCGTTCGTGGTCAACACTCGAGCTCCTATCCGACAGCAGCCTACGAGCAAGCTTTTTCCTGCAATGAAGCCACCATGATTATCTAGTTCAATAGGAATTATTCATAGATAAGCAAATTCGGTAACTCCCACTCCCACCATTATGTTTTCTTTGCTTGCTTAATTAAAATGAATTGCAATATCTCAAGTCACTTTAGATGAAATGACCAACATGGAATGAGCCCCAATCCACCCAAACAATGGATTAGACTCCAAAATTGCCATCATGGTCATTTCCAGTCCAGCCTGAAACATTTGGAATTGCAACTATGGGTTAGGTCATGACTAATGAATCAAAACGGTGCCACACCCACTATGGTTATTCTGCTTTATTCATTTTCCTTACTCGAATTAGTTCTATTGTGCATCCAAACACACCCTTACCAAAACTGTAAAACCAGCATATAGGTCCTTAGTATGGGGTCCATACTAGTACAAAGGATGAAGAAGCTTACCTGCAGAACTCAGCGAAGAGATCTTTGTTGTGGATATAGACAAGCAATCCCACAACCTGCAAAAATATAATGGTTTCTTGAAATCTCAAAAGCAAGTGAAAGCATCACCAAGGTATTTAACAAAAGCTAATGAGAAATGATCACATATAACATTGTGGTACAACAGTAATTTTACCCTTTAAATTCAAAGAAGATTGTCAAATAATCTTTTTGAATTTAGTTCTAATGAGAAATCTTCTTTGAATTTAGAGGGAGAGAATCCCTATTGCAGTTTACAATGTTGTATGTGGTCATTTCTCAATGGAAATATATTATGAAAATGTGAATAATAAACCTTGTCAAGCATCTCATCAATAGCATCATCACTTAGCTTCTCACTTCCACCACCCTTCTTAAGGACATTGTCAACAAAAGTCGATAGTAATTCTGGAGCAGTCATGCTCCCAACATCCTTATTGCAAAAGACTTCAAAAGCTTCTTTGAGTGCCTTTAGAATGATCCAATAACATGTAAGTTAAAGACAAAAGAAAACACAAAGAGAGAGAATGAAATACTGTAAGCCCAAATACTGACCTTGTGGAAGAGTGAATGGCTCATAAAATTGTTTTTCACATAGCCCATGTACCTGTCGTGAAGTGCAATAAGGTTTCTTACAAAAACCTGGTCTTGCGATCCGACTTTGTCTTTTTTCTCTGCCTGTGGAAAATATGTTGAGATTAGTCACATTTTCTAGGAAACCTATCAAAAGGCCGTGTTTGGATGCCTATTACATTGAACCGAAACAATTAGTTCACATGACCGAATTGCAATCATCTTAGAATTCTTATCGAGAGTACTACTAAGGAATGTAATTATATGTTGGCATTTCTCTCACTGAAATAATTATAGCAATTCAATTCGATCATGAAAAGAGAGCAGAGAATTATCACTACTAATTTTCTACAAAAGATAGATAACAAACTCGCTGGTAAATGAAGCAACAGAATTTCTCACAAAGGAACTAGAGACATTAAGTTCCCATTATATAGGTACAAATAACTCTAATAAACCCATTACTAGCATTTTGGGCTGCGGGTTAAGGCTAAGGTCTCATCGTAAATGTCTTCTCAAATATCAAATATCGGTCAGACCCCATTTATGAGCATTTGAAAGCAAAATCTGATGAATGAAGAGGAGCATCTGACCCAAACTAATCTGGCCAGGTAGGCCTTGATGATCAATCTGATGTAATCATCTTTTCCCTCATGAGTCATGTACATTCAATTCATGATTTTGAACAACAAAGTTTAGCCCCACAGAAAACACTTACAACCTCACTTGTCATAATATGAATTACATTATAATAAATAGATCAGTTTCCTTTTCTTTAAGCCATGAGACGGACATTGGTTCTACGTAAGAGTAGCAGAGCATATATTATATGTTTTTCCTTTATTTATTTTTTTAATAAATCATCATTCACAGTCATGATATAGTGCGAACAGTAACATTCTGGTTGGCCCAGAGAAAAGTAATTTGTGATTTCAGGAACATCACTAATAAGAGTAGAGATTCTACAATAAAAAATTAATATCCTCCAACCCCAAAATGACCATGAGCCAAAAACAGCCTAAAAGCCCATATCAAATGGAAAATTAACCCAGTTATGGAACCATTATGCTTTGCCAACAATCACATTTCTGGATGATCTGAAAACTGCATAAAGGATATTGGAAGACAAACCTTTTCGCTTATTGCATCATCTGCAGATTTGACCAAGGCTAGACCTTCTTCAGTTACATGCTGCATTAGATTTCAAAAAATGAAAAAAAAAAATGAAAACTTAGTAAAACTAAAATAAAGACAACATAAAATGGTATCTACATCCCCTAGGACTGATGGCAGCATCCATTCTTTGAATTTCAGGTAATACAAAGTACAAACTTTCTACTGTTTTATTACAAAAGGTGGCTCCCAAAGGTAACGATTATTTCAAATACCCATGAATAACCCCCAAGTAAGCATCTTTAGCAAGACTCATTCCCACCTTTTTATACATCTCAGACACCAGCTTGAGGCCTTCATCTATTTTAGAAAAGAGCCTATACACCATTGAAAGATGATCCACCTAGCAAAGGCATAAAACCATCTACATTATATCCAATCTGATTGCAACCCTTGAGCATCAATTACCTTGGCTAAAAATAATCTGTGAACGGATTGTAAGAATCGCATATCTATACTCACCTCATCATCTCGGAGCAATGCACGCAATCCTGTATGTTCCTTTTCAAGCAGTTGGTTCATATATTTGAATAGCATCTCATCTTGCACTCTCTGTAAAGAGAGATCAAAACCCATAACAAATAACATTAGAAATTGTATGAACATATACAATTATTCCATTCAACTAGTACAGAAAATCATCCAATGATAGCCTGCATGTGATTGCATGACTGAAATGGATTGCAACTTTTAGTGCAATAGGGATGAAATGACCAGATCTTAGTTCACTCCTTTGAGGTCCAACTTGAGAAAGATGAGCCTACTCCATCAATACAAATACTAAGGTAAATCCAATTTTCTCATTTCCAAAATAAACAGCTAAACTAAGCATTTTATTTGAATTCAACAGTGCACCCAAACACAATCTAATCTAGAATACCTCCAACAGCTTCGGCTCACTACTTGAAGGTAAGCAACAGGAGGCCATATCTTTCTCTCTTTTCAAGTACTTCTCAACCTGAAAGATATAAAACAAAAGGCTAAATACAACCCATAAGTCCATTTCTTTAAATGGTTTGGCTTAAAGTAGGTACAAACCATCAACATGTATTGCGGGCAGGAATCTGCATTAATATGCTCTGAAGCCTGTTGGGCATAGTAATTAACTGAACTATCAAGCATATGTGCCTCTAAGTCATTTTCATATAAGTCCATATTTACACCCTCCCCAGCTTCTACGAAGACATCCACAACCTTCTTTATTAATGACCGATCGATCTGCTCTCCTTCACGCTCTCGATCAATCTATGAAAATAAAAATTTTAAAAAAAATTAAAAAAAATTTAAAAAAAAAAAAAAAAAAACAATTTCCGTTTAACTATTTTGTATTTGTATAAAAGAAGGTATGTGCCCACAAGAATGAAAATGGTACATACCAAAACAAGCAGTTCATCTTTAACTCTACCCTTTAGCTCATCGTGGACCTGAAACTCAAAAATATGGAAATTGAATTATCTTATATAATTTTATTTAAAAAAAAAAAAAAAAAAAAAAAAAAAAAAAAAAAGAAGAAGAAGAAGAAGAAACAGAATATGAGAGTTATATTGGTATTGGTACCAAATACTTGGATCTAGCAAACAAAACCCAAGTGACTGAATAATTAAGGTAGTGTTTGGATGCACGATCAAATGGAATCGGCATTACTCAGTTCAAATAGGAATCGAGTTGCTTGACATTCTTATTTCTACATTCCAAGTCTCAATAATACAGTTTTTAAATTGGATTTGGAAAGAACGATCTCAAGGCATACTTCCTGATTATGAATAATACAACGAATAAGATGTGGTCATCCTCTATTGACTTTTGGGGAGGAATCATGGAGCCCTGCTCATCAGGGAGTGTACAGTTTTATTGCCCACAGAGTTATGAACATATGAGACTGAGTTTCGGTGATCCAGTCCATTAATTTTGTGGTCCCAAGAGTCTTACAGATTGGAAGATCTTAAGCCTTTTATTCTTGGACTGTGTTCTTTGTTTGAATATGGGCTAATGTCATATTCTCTCCTTAAATTTCTATTATAGGCCATTGATCAAAGGGTTAGAATACCAATCTGGAAGATTTTTCAGGCATCGCCCATCCAAAGTGGGTCAATAGGATGAATGGTTTGGATCTCCAAAACATGATCATGTACAATGTCAAACATGTTAGAGGACGTATAATTCCTTTTGAACTAGCTAATTCAAATTCCATTCAATGGCATTTCCAGTGAGGAAAAAGAAAAAGAAAAAGAACTAAACAGAATGTAAGAGAAAATAGCAAGGTTTTGAGGAAAAGAAGGGGTAGAGTTACCAAATCACGGAAGCATGTGACACCCGCTTCATAAAGTTTGGGCTTATTCTGCTTTGGAATGTAAAATCGTTCGAGATAACTAAAGATACGTGAAAGCCATCTGATTAGAACTTTGTGATCGCCCCACCTTCTCACAAGATCTCTCAACATGAACATGCCATGTTTCTCTTTCAACGACGGTAATACCTGATGGTGATAACCAAACAAGGGAGATGGAAAAAGGTGCTTAAATAAGGATTTAATCGCTGGAACATGCTGGGTGCGTTTGGATGCTTAATTGGTTAGAATTGCAATAAATCAATTCAAATAAAAAGAAGATAACAAAAGCAGGGAAGATAATGTTTTAGTTCCTCGTCATGACTAAAGCCCCACTTGCAATTCCTCTATGATGAATTGAGTTATCACAACTCATTTCACTTGAACATCCAAACGCTTGTACTATGATAAAAGACCTCTTTTCACAGGGCTAAAATGCTTGCAGCTTGCTTGCCACTTGTCTTGCTGCCTTTGGATGCATTATTGAATTGAATTACAATAACCTTCCTGTCTGGATTGAGTTGTTGCAATTCATTTCATTTGAACGTCCAAACGCAGCCACAACGATAATAGACCGGTCGCCGCAAGGCTAAAGGTACTTGCTGCTAAGTTGCAGCTTATGAATCTAAGATAGCGTTTGGATGCAGCATCAATTGAATTGCAATAAACTTCCTCATTATTCATACCGAAGGATTAAGCTCCAAGTTGGATTGACATTATTTTCAAGCTGGACATGAAAGGAATTACTTCCTGATTGCAAATACAACTTGGCCACTTCCCATTCAACAGAAATTAATGTTTGCAATTCAATTCGATAGCACATCCAAACACGGACTGGAACTTATAAGAAAAATGGAAGAAATTAGTCTTTCTTACCGTCGACTTAGTGTATTCGTCGGATGCTTCCTTGTATTTGTCATAGACTTGAGGTAAATAGTCGGGCGGAGGTTTTTGGGTGCAACGATTGTAAACTATTCTGTTTTGAAAGTTAAGGATCCGCGACAAAACACCATTGATTGTGTATATGAACGTATATATATGATATTGGCGATCAGAAATTAAAAACAAAACAAAACAAAACAAAGAAAAAGGATACGTATAGAAAATACTATACTCTTCTGGAGTGAATGGGTTTCTGTATTCACCGTCGAGAATCTTATATACCTTGCTTATTCCCTCGTCTATGAAACTCCATTCTATTTTTATATCAATGGACTTCTTCATCATTCTGTTAGTAGTCTGTTTCTGCAAATCGTCCAACTGGATTCAAAATTTCAGAAAAATAATAATAATAATAATAATAATAATAATATAATAATTAGAAAAGCCATGCTATAGCTACTAGCCAGGTTAGCTTCCCAAATCTTACTTCAGGCCATGGTTTGACGAGGCTATGCGGAATCAACCTGTTCGACTTGTCTGGCGATGAGTTGTACAAAACAGCCATCTGCTAGATGAATTGCACGCAGGGGTTTTCAGTTCTAGCAAGTGGGCCTATGGATGGGCGATCAAGACCGATGATATGTTATGGATCGCTGCAAATGGACAATGCTCCAAATAATTTCCAGGCTGCTGGCCTATTGTTAGACGGTTAAGAACAACAGGATGGATTCAACTGAAATAATAGACGTCATTGAATTATTCCAAGGTAGAAATTTTTTTGGGTCATGTCATCCAAGATGCAAATCAACAGAATAATGGTCTAGATTACCGAATCATACACTCTATTTGTTAGAATTGGAAATAAGGTGACTTGGCCTGAGTTGAAGAAGCGAGACTCGAAACGGGCCGGGGGGACTGAGTCAGAGTGAGTGAGTGCTAAAACCATGAGAGTGGCATGCATGTATGGGGACGTCCTATGGTCATGGATCATGAGTCTCGTCCATTCATTAGTCCTAAGCCAGAGGAAGATGGCTTGCCTAAGTGGGGCCCACCATACTAAAGAACAGGCAAAGTTAGAGAGAGAGAGAGAGAACTTGCCTCTTTGCCTTCTCCTCTTCTTCTTGAGAGGGGGAGAGAGCAGGAAACGTTAGAGAGAGAAAAAACTTGCCTCTTTGCCTTGTTCCTGAAAGATGGAAAGAGAGAGTGAGAGAGAACGTTGTACGTCATGTGAATGAGATTCTATTTATATTGTTGCATGGGAAGATTAACCGACTCCGGATCGGACACCGATTGCCTGCCAAAGCCTTCGCACGAAGTTCCTGCAACGGAAAGCTAGGTGGGCCGCCCAACTGTGATTCTTGTGAGAAATCTACTCCGTCCATCCGTTTTTCCAGATCATTTTATAACATGGGCCCAAAAATTATGCAGATCCAAAACGCAATTGACGCGCACGATAGGAAACAGTGATGTTTGAACGTCCACCGTTGAAACATTTGCGAGGCCACAGAAATTTTGGATCAGGCTAATATTTTTGTATATTCAGTTTATCCCAGTAGTAATGACCTTATGAACGGTATGGATGGGATATAAACTTCACAGTGGACCCATTGAGATTTCAACGGTAGCCATTTTCCTGTTGTGCGGGCCACTTGAGTTTTGGATCGCCTCATTTTTAGGCCCATATCCTAACATGACCTGGAAAAACGGATGGACGGGGTGGATTTCTCATAAACATCACAGTGGCCCACCCAGCTTCCCGTCACAGGAAGTTCCTGCGAAATGCACTTAGCAGGCAATCCGCGTCCAGATCCAGCCAGGTGGTGCGGCCCTGACAGTAGGGCCCACCTAAATGAATGTGTTATATATCCACGCCGTCCATCAGTTTTTCGGTTCGAAAAAATGAAGTAGAAAAAAATCTCAGGCGTACCACACAGCAGGGATTGAATTTCCACCGTTAAAAACATCTTGGGGCTACAACAAAAGTTTTTGGATCAATCTTCTATATTTGTTTTCGAGAAAATGACCACTGTAGACAAAACCTTTTACCCAGCGGTTTCTATGAAAGAATACAAACTTTAGTTACCAATCTTGACTAGCACGTGCGGACAGCGACTTTTTGGACGAAACTGCCCCTCCTTTTTACTGCTGTTGCGGAACGGATTGGCTCCTCCCCCTGACAACGGCCCCGTGGCTGGTGTTCGGTGGTCTGTGGGCCCCACCATGATGTATGTGTTTCATCCATTCCGTTCATCCATTTTTAAAGATCATTTTAGGGGCTCATCATAGAAATAAAAGGGATTTAAATCTTAGGTCGACCACACCACAAGAAAACAATAGTGATTGGATATCCATCATTTAAATCCTCCTAAGGCCCAACGTACTGTTTATCCGACATCCAATCTGTTGATTAGGCCATAAAGACCCAGATGAAGCGAAAAAAAAGATCAACTTGATCCAATACCTTTATGGCCCCCAAAATTTTTTTAATAGTCGACGTTCATTCAACACTCTTTCCAGTAATGTGGTCCACTTGAGATTGTTATATACCTCATGTTTTTGGGTATTATCATAAAATGATCTATAAAAATAGATGGACGGCATGGATGAAACACATACATCATGGTGGGTCCCACAACCATCGAACATCAGCCATTGGCTGGTGGCAGGGGGAGTAGCCAATGGGTTTTCCCTTTTCCTCTCCCTTTGATAGAAAACAGATGCGTTTTTTTTCAGGACACATCCCTGCGTTCTATTGCAACGAGAAAAACCAACGCACGGCCATTTTTCTTATCATTTTTCTTCCTAAATTTCAAACTTTATCATCTCCTTATTATCATTCTACACTTGGCATTTTCCATCTTGGCGAGGGTGACGTGGAATCCTCCAAAGTTGTTGCACCTCCAATCTTCGAAAAGGTTTAAATTAATCCTTCACTTGAAAGCACCCGTCCTCAACTTGCATTGAGCGAGGGTACAGTTGCTGGAGGTACAGATATTTTTTTAAAAGAAAAAACCATAGTGTGGTTTATAGATATATTCGTCTGTAGTATTGGACAACGTTTAACTAAGTACCTGTAGAAATTTAGCTTGTAATTCAGCAAAGGTGCTTGGTTAAACTTAGCCACTGCACACTTGAATTTGAAGAAGAACTCACGGAAATTGAGACGAGCGGAAGTCGACAACAATTGATCGACTACTCGTCGAATTTTATGCGAAGTTCTGTGAATTTCATGTCAGGCTCTTACAAGTTCATTTGTTAGGCTTAGTCAATTTTATGTGTTGATCGTTCAAATTAATGTGAAAATCGTTCAATTCTATCTGAAGCTCACTCAATTTCATGCTAGGCTTGCTCAATTCAATGTTTGCCCTAGTCAATGTTATGCTAGGCTCGCTCAATTCAATGTTTGACCAACTTAGTTTCAAGCTAGGCTCACTCAATTCAATGTTTGGCCAGCTCAATTTCATGCTAGGCTCGCTTAATTTAATGTTTGCCGAGCTCAATTTCATGCTAAGCTCGCTCAATTCAATGTTTTCCCAAGTCAATTTCATGCTAGGCTCGCTCAATTCAATGTTCACCCAACTCAATTTCATGGTAGGATTGCTCGATTTAATGTTTGCCCAGCTCAATCTCATTCTAGGCTCACTCAATTTAATGTTTGCATTAATAAATTCCATGTTTGCCTCGATGAATTTCATTATTGTCTCACTCAATTTCATGTTTGCGTTGCTAAATTTCTAGTTTGCCACGCTCAATTTTCAGTTTACCATGCTCAATTTCAGCTTTCCTCACTCAATTGTCAGTTTGCCTCGCTCAATATATACTTTACCTCGCTCAATTTTCCCTCTTCCCTCACTGAATTTCTAGTTTGCCTCGTTCAATTTATAGGTTGCGTTGGTAAATTTTCACGCTTCTCTCGCTCAATTATTTCTTGTGTGCCGCTCAGATTTGAAGTTCCCTCGATCGATTTCATTTTTCCCTCGTTCAATTTCTAGTTTACCTCGCCCAATTTCTAGCCTGTCTCGCTAAACTTTGGTTTTTCCCTCATTGAATTTCTAGTTTATCTCATTCAATTTCTAGGTTGCGTTGCTGACTTACTAATTTGCTTCGTTCAATTTATAGGTTGCGTCGCCGAATTTCCATGCTTCCCTCGCTTGATTATTTGTTTTCCTTTGTTCAAATTCGAACTTCCCTCGCTCGATTTCATGTTTCCCTTGCTCAATTTCTACTCCACCTTGTTGAATCAGATGTTTGCCTTAATCATTTTCATGTTTGCCGCGGTTAATTTTACTTGAGGTTTATTCCATTTTATTCGAAGCTTGCTCAAATTATCAAGTGCTTGATATTTAGTATTAATGTATGATGTAATGCTTAAATTCCTATTAGTCTAATTCTATATGGATTAACCTTGTGTAGAGAAGTTAGCCTTGTATCCCCTTATGGTACATTTGTGATTGCTTGACCTCCAATGAACTTTGGAATTATGGGAGAACAAATAAACTGGTATGATATGTATTAGATTAAACTAGAATGTTCTTTGAGCCTGACCTCCAATGAACTTTTTAGCAACTGAGGATTTGAATTTTCCCATAATTTTCCTTAGTTGAAATGACATTGTGAAGACACTCAGTAGACAGTAGTGAAATGAGTTTTTGCATTGTAAGCAGTTCCTTACCCATTATATTGTACATTAGATCAAATTTAAGCACCCCCTAAACTTAAAACCCGCACTAGGAATTAAAAATGAAAATTCACTAAGAAATCTCATTAGTTAGAGATGATATTTCGCATAACTTTTGGCAATTAGCACTAAGTAGAAGCGAATTTATAGAGGTTTGAGACTAGGATTTTGTAATTTGAATCGCCAAATACATCTCGTTGATCAGAAACAACATCTCTTGTATGTTCCAACAATTAGAAATATTCAACAGTGAAATTTTAGGTGAAATTTCAACCCTAACTCTGCTTGTTGAGACTAGCTTTGAAAATTGATGTAAGTTTAGCATATTTTAAACCCAAATCCTCATGTAGAAATGTTAGGTTCGTATATATTTTTTTAAAGTGTACTAGGCCATCATAGAATTGTCTTGTTAAAATAGAAGACTATATGGATATTCCATGATAGATAGCGTCGCTGAATTTAACAAGCACCACATGAAATCATTTGTATCTCTGAATCTGTAATCCATGTAAGCTCTTCTTGTTTATTTAAAAATTTAACGCATTGCTTACTCTTTATTTCCTTAAGCTCTGTACCATCCTCATCTATTATGGAACGTGAGTACTCGGTCCTCTATTATTTAATCGAGTTTTGTCTTATGGCAAGCTTCCATTACTTAATGATTCACTAATATAATGTCATTGTATTGGTTTTCAGATAATGTCTACGAGAATCATCTGTTGTTATGGCGGGGAGATTGAATATGAAAACAAGCGATACTCGTACACTGGTGGAGAAACGAAAACTTTTTCGCTACGTGTCGAGACTACGTATGAGGAGCTTCTGTCTAGAATTTATAGGATTATTAAGAGTCAACCAATAGATTGTGATATTAGGATGAAAGTAATGTATCCTTGCACAAATGAATCAATCCCTCCAACCGTAATCGCAGACAACGATGACGTGCGAGAGATCCTGGCTACACAGTTGGAGCATTCGGATAAATTCATTCCCTTAGTCATCGAGACAACGCAACACATTAATAGGACAACACACATAGATAGTTTTCCTGAGGAGCATGGCGTGGAATTTGAATACAAGACATCTCCATTACAAGTGGTAGTGAGTAACGATCAACTGCCCGAGCCGCCTCAAACATCAAACTTTGTGAGTAGCCAAGTCAGCTGGGCACGTGACCTTAACCTCACTTATGAGTACATGGCACCGCCTTTAGCAACAATAGCAGATCTGCCATCATCATCCACCACCCAAGCTGTACGTGTAAGCAATATTCCGCTTCCAGACCTTGCTGAAAGCGGAAACTTCATCACTCGTCAAGTTCTCGTGCCATTTGATGATGCTGCATTCACCAATGCGGCACTGCTGGAATATACAGATTCGTTGCTTGAACCGATCGATATAGCTGTTGATCAAACATTTAAGGACAAGAGTTGATGCCAGTATGTTCTAAGCCAATTTGCATTTCGCAATAAATTTCAGTATAAGGTATTGCACTCAAGTTCTAGCAGATTTAGCGTGGTGTGCTTAGAAGATAAATGCGACTGGAGGGTTTGCGCAACTCGGGTGAATGATACCGGGATATTCAAAATACGGAGTTATACATCAGAACACACGTGTGGCTTGTCGTGGATGAAGAGTGATCACCGGCAAGCAAGCAGTAAGTTAGCGTGTGATTTAGTTGTTAGCCACATTGAGCAACGGCTAGGTTTGAGGCCACGTGATATTATCTTCGCTATGCAAGAGAAATATAATATTGTTATCAGTTATAGGAAGGTATGGAAAGCGAGGGAGGTTGCAATTAATCAGGTGATGGGGTCTTACGAAGACTCTTACAATCAACTCCCCATGTATTTGCATGAGTTGAGGATGGTCAATCCGGGGACGGTGACTGCCGTGCTTGTTAACCAAGAGACTTTGAGGTTCGAGAGGTGTTTTGTAGCGCTCGGACAATGCGTTCGAAGTTTTCAGAATTTTATGCGGAGGGTATTAGCCATTGACGGGACACACTTAAAGGGTAAATACAAGGGTGTTCTATTCATCGCCACGGCCTTAGATGGGAACAATCATATATTTCCAATTGCGTTTGGTATCGAAGAATCGGAGAACAACATGAGTTGGAATTGGTTCCTTACCTACCTTAACGATGCGTTAGGGTATGTGGAGGGTCTTGTGATTATTTCCGATCGACATAAAGGTTTACTGAAAGAGGTTCCCCAAGTATTCCCACATGCAATTCATGGGTACTATGCGTACCATGTTTATAGAAACTTGGTGGACACCTTTAAAGACAAGTCGTTGGAGATATACTACTGGCGGGCAATTAAGACTTGCAGGAGGGCTGAATTTGAAAAATTAATGCATGATATTGAAATGGCCAACCCCCCAGTACATGCATGGCTGACAGAAATCGGCTATGAAAGGTGGGCATCTTCGCACTTTCCAGGTAAAAGATTCAACTTGGTCACCACGAACATATCTGAGTGTGTTAACGCCCTCTTCAAGGAAGCACGGGAATATCCTGTTACTAAATTAATAGAGGTCGTAAGATGTAAGATACAGGAATTGTTTTACAAGAGAAGAGAATCTGCAGCCTCATTTGTAGGTCCGTTGACACCATGGGCGGAGCAACAGTTGAAGGATCTTATACAGAAGGCGCGAGATGTTCGCTGTCATCCGATTTCTCGATATGAGTACTATGTCGTGGGAGATTATAATGATACAGTCAAGCTCAACTCGCTTTCATGTACATGTCATGAGTTTGACATGAAGGGTTACCCTTGTATGCATGTCCTGTCCGCTTGTATAAACTACAATCTTCCTCATTACTCGTATTGCTCCCCATTCTACATGGCGCAAAATTACTTGAGCACATATAACGAATCAGTGTACCCAGTACGTGACATAAGCGAATGGGAGATTATAGAAGGCTTCAAGGAGTATTGTGCGAAAATTAAACCCCCAGGACAGAAGAGGCCATCTGGAAAACCAAAGAAGTTAAGAATTCCCTCGTGTGGAGAAGAATCGAAAACATTAAAGTGCAGTCGATGCAAACAAACTGGGCATAATCGCCGGACGTGCAAGTTTCCTATACCTGATGTATAGCATACTTTGTAATTTATTTAGTGTTTTGTATGATATATGTTGTAATATATTTCCTCTCATACAATAATCTTTTGGTTGTCTTACTCAATTTCTAAGTTGTCTCTCAAATTTTCAGTTTGTTGTACTGAATTTCTTATGCTACCTCACGTAATTTCTACTTTGCCTCGCTCAATTCCTCGGTTCCCTCGCTCAATTTATAGGTTGCCTCGCTCTATTCCTAGGTTTCCTCGCTGAATTTTTTACGTTCCCTCACATAATTCCTAAGTTTCCTCCCTCATTTTCTAGGTTTCCTCGCTTAATTTCTAGGTTCCCTCGCTCAATTTATAGGTTGTCTTGCTTAATTCTTCGGTTCCCTCACTTAATTCCCAAGTTCCCTCGCTGAATTTCTAGGTTCCCTTGCTGAATTCCTAGGTTTTCTCGCTCATTTTATATGTTCCCTCGCTCAATTCCTAGGTTCCCTCGCTCAATTTATATGATACATCGCTTTATTCCTCGATTCCCTCGCTGAATTTTTTTCATTCCCTCGCTGAATTCCTAAGTTTCGTTGCTCATTTTCTAGGTTCCCTCGCTTAATTTCTAGGTTCCCTCGCTCAATTCCCAGGTTCCCTCGCTGAATTTCTAGGTTCCCTCGCTCATTTTCTAGGTTGCCTCGCTCAATTCCTCAGTTCCCTCGCTCAATTATTAGGTTCACTCGCACGATTTCTAGGTTGCCTCTCTCAATTCCTAAGTTCCCTCTCTCTATTTCTAGGTTCCCTCGATCAACATGTTCCTCAACAACTACATGTAGTGCTGCATCCAACAATATTGGCACTGATATGATGGTCTGAGTCGTTGACACAAGCATAAGGAGTGTGTTCACAATGAAGTGTGTAAAACCAAGTTCCAGCAGCACCTGAGCATAAAACTCAGGTTGGAGAATTACACGATGATACAAAGATCACAATGGAACAAATGAAATTAAGAGTAATGTTTTAAAAAATAGATAAAGAACAGGAAGGAAAATAAACACACATGAAAAGGTACATTTGGTTAAGAAAGTCAATTAAGTGAAGCCCGCATATGTCGGAAAATGGCAAAAGAACATTCCAATAAACTATGTGACAACCGGGGAAAAGTTTCAAAAGATTAAGGCATGATCAGTTTGAGTTATGCATGAGAACCATTACACTCATACTATAGTATGATCATTTTTCTCATAAAACAAGCACAATTAACAAATGACATACATATTTTGTCAAATTTCTATGACCAGCTACCTGCCTAAAATTGACCTTCTTTTGTCAAATTTATTTACAAAAATTAAAACTAAAATGGAATGAACATAAGGTAAATATTTTCAGCGGCTAACAGTTCTAGCTACTTGCATAATCTTGCATATACCATTCTACAAGATAAGATAGAGCATCAAAACTGGTAGAATACTATGTAAACCTTTTCATGTTTATATCCAAATTCGTTGAGATATGTAGTTGAATAGTTGGAAGATAAAAATACATTCAAGATATACTCCATTTATCATGAATTTTTACTTTTATTTTTAAAAAGGACTTGATGGGCTACATGCCATGGCTTTCTACAGCTGAATTGTAATTGTTAGACAAAAGTCAGATTTTATTATTCAAACTAGATTCTTGCAATTGCAACCAGGTATTTCATCACATCATGGATGGACTATGGATGGAAAACATCTTCTCTTTTCTCTAGAACCACCGGATTTAGGCTAATTCATCCAAGCTCCTGGTTTTCTTCTTAGAGAAACTTCCGCAATTACAAGAAACATGGCATCCATTATCCAGAAATGCAGTCCAAGCATTAGCGGAACAAACAACATCAACAAACCATTTTAGTTTTCAATATACCAGTCCCTTTTTTTTTCGTCACTTCACGAAATCATCAATGCAGCTGAAATACAACTACAGTCTACCAAATCTTTTGTAATTTGATGTGCTACCCACAAAATATCTCCATTTCAGATACACAATAATAACACCCTCAAATCCCATAATTCTCCTGATGAGCAGAAACACACGACACACATAAGCTCTATTGATTAGCTGCTGGGATGCACAACGCACATGTTGGCATTGAGCAGAAACACACGACACACATAAGCATCTGCCTCTCCGTGCAACTATGCACATGTCGCATTAGCAAACCTCTCTCCTCTAGAAACCATGGGGAACTTTTGGGAGATTCATGTTTACAAAATCTAACAATTTCAGAACCTTTTAAAATATGGGACATGTTCAGAAATCCCCTCCTATGTGAAATTAGCATGCTTAGACATGAGAATTCAATACTCGACCAGCTTAAGATCTGAGCAGTGAATTGGGACAGCACCTTATCGCTTTGGACATCGATTTGAAGCTTGCAACAAGTACAATAAATAAGATAATGATTCTCTCTCGACTCTCTTTGCTTGCAGATGGGACACCAAACCCTGTCATCCTTGCCAATCTGGCACCCAATTTAGACAGTCTATACATGTAATTTATACATGTAATGCTCCAAATAGCGTTCATACATTGCTAAAGTACCATTGAAGCAAGCAATCATTCACTATACCACACATTCCATAGAAGTACAACAAGTTCAAAAACACCTGCAGATGATTCATACATACGTTATTTATTATAAGAATCAAATTCCATAGCATTTGTCAAGTGATGAAATTTTGAAAATGGAAAGGGAACCAAGAGTGGTAAAACTGAAAATATGAAGAGAGATGAAAGTGCCTGTAATTGGCAACTTTCAAAGAAAATAAAAAAGAAGCAACTAATAAAGCAGCTTGTTAATTAAGCCCACATGAACTGCATAGAAGGCCACACTACCGGCCTACCACTTGCATGTGAAGTCTAACATGTGCATCAGGTGGGCCCAATGTGAAGAAAACCTAGAGAAAAATCTGCCAGTAATGGGTCACTCCTGGAAGTACGATAGAAGAAAACTAACTAACTAACTCCCAAAGAGAACCAGCGATATTATTTTGTAAGGCATCAACAAAAAGAATTCCAAGGCTATTCAACAACTATTCAGAAAATAGACAAAATCAACAAAAAAAAAAAAAATACTCTAAATCAGTGAGAAGTGTGAATGCATAATGGTCTGTTCCACCAACAAGTATAGAAACAAGATGTCTTGCCAGCAAAAGAATAGTGAATTGTACCATACAAATACAAAAGAAGAAAAAAGATGAATTAGAAACTTGGATGTAAAATCAAAGAAAAATACAAGTTTTGCTAGCTTTTCTCAATATAAAACAGCTTCTAATATTACCATCATGTGTGGGTAGGAAACCAATCCAATAAGATGAGCTATAATGGTATCTACATTCTCTAAAATAGCCTCTTACCCTGTTTGTACATGTGGACAACAGAAACTTCATATGAAACTTTGCATGCCAAAACATGGAATCTGATATCGTTTGGACTCGACAAAAGATGGAATAAGTATCTTCTCAAAAAATCAAAACCAAACATCTCACCTTTTCCCTATACATGTTCCTCAGCCTCCCAGCCTCCTCAATAACACTCTTAGTTCACACCACAACATAATGTGGCGCCAGTCTCAGCCCATTGAATCTCTTCAGCGCTCCATACAATTGGTAAAACAATAGAGATCTCAACAGCCTTGGTTGTCTTTCACATATGCATTTCAAATAGAGAAATTTGCGAGTATACGACCTATTTATGGCCCATTTGCGAGAATAAGCCCACCTCATTTTTCCTTGTGAGAATACGCCCCAGCTGTACGGACGCCTTTCCAAAGCAAATAACTTTAGAATACGAGTCACGATAGGCAGTTTTACAGTTTTCAGGTAGCTTTCTACTTGCAACTCTACAAGGACATTGTAATTTGATCTCAAGTGAAGTAGCAAAGGTGATTTGTCTTGAATTTTCTTCTTTAAATCTTCAATAATAGCCTTAGGAATGGCAAAATCATTCAAGCCAACATTCTATCCTTCTAAAAAGAGAATCTGCATCAGCACGGCTGTAACATATTAAAGAACCTAACACCCTCTTCTGTTCCCTTCTTGTCAAGAACAGAAGTAACAATCTCTATTGAAATCAATCCTCACCATTTCACATTTACTGATCAAATGCCTCTCCCCAAAACAGTACACAGAGCAACTGTATGGTGAGCCTTAACTAGTGCATGGTGCATGGTTCTGGTAAAACTGGTGAAACCCACATAGCCAATTGTTGTTGCGGTCGCTTTGTTCAAGAAAAAAGTCTTAAACATAAGTTTTAGTGACAATAAAAAATCATGCACCAGTTGTAAATTCAAACTACCACCTTGAGAACTACGGATTTTCTTTTCAACACTAAACAGCTCCAAAACTTCTGACCACGCTGCAAGAGACCCGATAAAGTATATGAACATGGTCCCCATCAAGATACGCCTATTTATGATTTGACCAACTTTCAAATATGTATGACCTTTTGAACCTTCCCTAATTGCATAAGTGGCTGAACCATCTCTGTATTTTAGGAAAGAAAAAGAAAGCTTATATTCTAAAATGTTGGAAGCTACCATCATGGGCAAGGCTCCAAATGTGTGTCGAGTAGTGTGCCATTCATCACCAATATGTGCCATTACGAGGCAGTTTCCAAATGTGCGGAAGTGACCGTGGAGTGAAGACGCGGGACCGCGAAATGCGTCGAAATCACCGTGAATCAACACGGAATAGGCGGGAATGACCGTGATATGCATGGAAATGGGGGTGAAGTGAAGCGATCGGACCGCGAAATGCGTGATATTCCGTGTTATGCATTTCGCGGTCCCGCTTCTTCACTTCACGGTCAGTTCCGCGCATTTCGCGGTCCAATCGCTTCATGGAACCCCCATTTCCATGCATATCATGATGATTCCCGCCTATTCCGTGTTGATTCACGGTGATTTCAACGCATTTCACGGTCCCGCGTCTTCTGCTTCTGCTACCCCAAAATCATATATGGCATGTCTCAGGGGTCCATTATTATATCCTTCTTCAAGCCCTTCGATCAGTAGAGATTATTTACCAATGATGATGGACAGTCATTCTCAATTGACCCATACAACAACACACCCTCAATTTCATCACCATCTCCTTCTCCTTCTTCATTTAAATCGAGCTTCTCGATTAGCGAATGGTGGCCCACCTCCTCCACTTGAAACCCTTCCCAAGGCAATGAGATTCTGGTTGGCACTCACACGGTCATTTCTATGCATATCACGGTCATTCTCGACTTTTCTGTGTTGATTCACGGTCATTTCGGCGCATTTCACGGTCATGCCCCTTCACGGTCATCCCAATCAATTAGTCGTTGATTCACGGTCAATTCATATCATGGTCCAACTTAGGAATAAGAGCTAAGGAGGTACAATTCCCATTTTAGACGACAAACAATTAGCCTCAAAGAAGTTAACCATAAAGCTCGCAAGATCTATCCCATAGAAACTATGGCTCTCTAAATCTGAGTCAATTTTGAATCCAAAAATCAAAAATTAGATTTGGGTTTTGAATTTCTGCAGTTGAGGCCCTAGGAATTTAAAAACACAAAATGAAAGTTACCGTTTTCATAGATACCAGCACAATATATTCATAAGTGCCGAACAGGGCATTATCATGGTCAATTAAAATGTATTTATTTCCCAGCCAATATATTCATAAGGCCACAAAGACCTGGATGAAAGTGTAAAACAAAGTTTTAATAATGATCTAAAACTTCGGTGACCCCTTCACTTGGGATAAAGTTAGGATGATGATGATCATCATCATCCATTCAGTCTTAGTGAACAGCTTGTATGTCCCACATACGTGCAAGATTTCAATTTGAGCTTGACTTGGCCAGAGTTCAACTTGTTTCGGCTCAAAGCTCAGCCTAAACTTAACATGGTTCGGCTCAGCTCAAGTTATGTGTGTGTGTGTGTGTGTGTCTGAAAAGTAAACAGAAAATGCTCAGCTTGAAAGCTTGAGCTCAAACTCGGCATTAAAGGGAAATCACCGCGAAATGACAGTGAAGTGAAGGGAAATGATACTTGCTAAAGTGTGCAACATTCGCAGTAAGACAAATAAAACTTCTTAAAAAAAGGTGAAAGAGCGTGTTTGTCGATTCCCATGCTCTGGTCGAGTCCTTTCAAGCGCATCTTATCAAGCTGAATGTGGCCAACAAGGCCTGTAGCTGCTTCTGAACTTTCACGTATTTGTTGATGCCTTTGGTATTCAATGGGGAAGTCAAAAGCAACATGATTTAAAGTGATTTTTCAAAGGATTCTGAACTAAATATACTGCATTCTCCTTGCAATGCATTTTCTCGCAGAAGCACTCATTCAAACATAGAATAACTCTACGATCAATAATATCATTCTTGAAGTTAACTTTGCACAAAAGTATTTCCTTCATCGATTCCCATGAATAGTTGTTGCTCTAAAAAGAGTCAAGAACTGCTTTATATGCAGGTTTTGATACTGCAGTAGCAATTTCTACACCCACCTGTCCATACTCAAATTGAATTGTAGAATGGTTGCGGAGGTTTCTCACTGTGCCATCATAACGGACAACGACATCTCTAAGTGTGAAACATTTTAGAATACGAGTCACGATGGACAATTTAATAGTTTTCAGGTAGCTTTCCACTTGCAACTCTACAAGTTCATTGTAAGTTGATCTCAAGTGAAGCAGCAAAGGTAATATGTCCTGAATCTTCTTCTTTATATCTTCAATAATAGCCTCGGGAATGTCAAAATCATTTATATCAACACTATAAATGATGTCACTTCTAAGGGCAATTTCTAATGACCAGAACTTTGTAAAACCATATTTTTGCCAAGTCCCCAACATTTCTCCATCCTCCTATCCACAATCCTAGAATTATCACAAATTTATCAAACAGTTGAAAACCAAAATTTTCACCATTCATTCATTAATTCACCATGGGAAATCAAAATTACTACCCCAAGTTTGAGTAGTATAATCATCATCCAAAAGAAAAGAACAAGAAGCCCTTTACGGGCATACAACATCCAAAAATTTACAAGTACCAAAATTTTGTGGTTAAACATCAGGCTAAGTCCCAGGACCGGCCCCATGTGGCACGGTGTCATCTCGTCTGCATGTGATCATCGACGTCAGGTCATGTAGCGTCTTCTCCACTCGCTCGACAGCTTCTTTTGTCTCAACTACGATCTTCTCGATCTGCGACAATCGTTGATCGTGCTGGCGAAGTTGTTCATCTTGCTGGCGAAGACGGTATATAATCGATGTGCGACGGTCTCTGTGGCCAGCATAACGATGAGTATGTGGGACTGGTGAGAACGTCGGGTCACTGTGTTGGGGCCGCTCATCTCCAGTGGTTGTTGCCTCGGTGTCCATCGCATCAGTCTCAGCTCCTTCAACCTCAGTTTCGGCCATATTATCAACTGGAGCAGACGAGAAACCTGGTGTGTCAAACAATTTCATTTTTTTTATGTTTATTATCGTAAATTTGCTCGGCTGTCGGGGACGGTCAGTGGTGGGAAGCAATCCCACATGTCGAGACAATAGACAGATAAGATGAGGGAATGGAAGGTACACATCTCTAGAGGCTTGGATTGCCACGGTCAGCTGATGCAACATGAGAGTAGGTAGACACAGTTTCACTTTTTGGCTGACGGCATAGAGAATCCCCAACATGAATGGGGTAAGATCAGACCTGTTGGTGCCCCTGGGATAGACGTTTGTGCAAAAAATTGCATGAAGTATGCGGAATTGTGCAGACATGTGCTTTGCTTGCAGAGAGTTACCCCTGTACCAAGGAATGTCTTCGCCATTGCATACATGTCTTGTAATTTTTTCACGAACTTCAAGTTCGCTGAAGTCGTAGTCTGCAAAGCCTTGAGATTTACATGGAATTCCAATTAACTAACTGATAATGGGAGGAGTGATGTGAGTTGTGGTTTGGCCAATGGTGACATCTATGGCTGGGGGGTCAGATACGGGGGAATGACAGTAAGCTAAAAACCTGTATACTTGTTCATTCCGTGTCACTCCACCAAAGTCAAGCATACGAGACCAGTCAATGGCCTCGAGCATTGGTACAATCCCATATGGAGCTAGACAAGACTTATCAACTTGTCTTTCATAGTCCATCTTCCTTCCCCTAAACTTTTGATATTGATCCTCAGGAGGCGGTGGCACATTAGGGATTAGAAGTTCGGGTGGCGGAATGTTTGTAGGTGGTGGAGAGGCATTTTGGGTTGTCGGTTGAGCATTTTTCCTGTGGGCAACTTTTTTAGCACGTTTTGGCCTAGGATTGGATGATTCTCCCTGATAAATCGATTTACTCCACTCTTTTCCCATGTAGATGAAAACTTGAAGAGGATATCCTGATAAAAGAAAGGGAAATCAAGGAGATTGAAGAAGTGGATGGCAAATAGGGATGAACAACATAAGGAAAAGGGGCGAAAATTCTAGGGTTTTGAATGATGTGAAGTACCAGCCTTAAAAAGCTCTGGAAAATGGTCGTCCTTCACTGCCACCGACTTCTTGGAGAGGCTACGCCGCAGAGGAAGAAGAAAAGGGAAGGAATGAAACGGAATCGTCGGGCCGCAGCTTAAATACATCCAACAATTCGATATATCGACTGTCAATCGATATATCGAACACAGCCAACGGTCGGACATAGGGAACTTCTCTTTTCAAATCTATTCTCCTTCGATATATCGAATCAGTGTCGATATATCAATAATTGCATTGAAAAGAGGACTGCGTCACTGGACAGTTTTCGACCATTTTCGATATATCGACACATTATCTCCTTCGATATATCGCAATAGTGTCGATATATTGATAATTCCTTTAAAAAGAGACTTCGTCACTGGACAGTTTCAGAGCTTTTTCGATATATCGCCAATTAGTCGATATATCGACACATTCTATATTCGATATATCGAAGTTGTGTTGATATATCGATAATTCCTTTTAAAAGAGGAGTTTGTCACTGGAGAGTGACAGAGCATTTTCAATATATCGACAATTAGTCGATATATCGACATCTTTACTCCTTCAATACATCGACAAATTGTCGATATATCGATAATTCCTTTTAAAAGAGGATTCGTCGTTGGACAGATTCAGACCATTTTTGATATATCGAGAATTAGTCGATATATCGAAGTGTTCGTATCTTGACTTATTTCGATAACATCGATTAGTGTTCGATCCTATCGACAACTTGATCCCGATGTCATCGATTAGTGTTCGATAACATCGATGTTGTAACCCTTCGATATATCGTTACCCTTTCGATATATCGATAATTTCTTTTAAAAGAGAACTTCGTCACTGGACAGATTCAGTCCATTTTCGATATATCGACAATTAGTCGATATATTGACACGTACTCTCCTTCGATATATCGAACTTATGTCGATATATCGATAATTTCTTTTAAAAGAGGACTTCATCACTGGACAGATTGAGTCCATTTTCGATATATCGACAATTAGTCGATATATCTACACGTACTCTCCTTCGATATATCGAATTAGTGTCGATATATCGACAATTGCATTTGACAGAGGAGTTTGTCACTGGACAGTTTCAGACCATTTTCGATATATCTACAATTAGTCGATATATCAACCCGTACTCTATTTCGATATATCGAAATATTGTCGATATATCAATAATTGCTTTGAAAAGCGGATTTCGTCACTGGACAGTTTCAGACCAGTTTCGATATATCGACAATTAGTCGATATATCGGTACATACGCTACTTCGATATATCGAAGTGAGATCTATATATCTTCCTTTCACTACGGATTATAACCATAGCTAGATCCGTATTCTAATAACTTTTTTGTTATTTGTATTATTCCGTGTTTTTTTTTACATGGAGAAAAGTCATTTAGAGAATCCAACAAAAAGCTTGTTAATTAATATCATATTCAATTCACAATATAATGAAAATTTTACTGTATTATTAAGGTGGTTTGTTCGGTTTTAATTCTCCAACTTGCAATTTCTGACAGATCACAAGTAGCTCCTATCATTTCTGGAGTGAGTAGCTAATCTTGCCTGCACAATGGATATAGGAATTCACATCAGTTTGAATATCAAGAAGCCTTTGATCATTCCTAAATCTAAAATTTGCAAACATTTTGAAGTTTATTTGGGATCGTGGACTGCAAATATGGAGTGCCACAACAGAAATATGTATTCTTGTAATCTAAGTCACTCGGACATTCCAAAAGCAATGGGCTTTTAATATTCTTCAAAAATAGCTTTTATTCTTCTAATCTTTCTCAATAAGTAATGGTTCCTTTCCTTCCCTTTCTAATCTTCTTTTCTTTCCTCATTCCCTCTTTCCTTCCCTATACAACAACAACTTATTAATCCTTTTTCCTTGCACCATTTATTCTTCTTTTTCATTCTTGTTTCTTTTTTTTTTCGAGTCATGAGGCCTTTTCCTCATTGACTTACATGGATGCAATGCTCTTTGTATTTGGGAAACGAGCGAGGGAAGCTAGATATTTAGCGAGGCAACCTAAAAATTGAGCAAGAGAACCTAGGAATTGAGCGAGAGAACCCACAAATTGAGCGAGGCAACCTAGGAATTGAGCGAGGGAAGCTAGAAATTGAGCAAAGGAACCTAGGAATTGAGCGAGGCAACCTAGCAATTAAGCGAAGCAACGTACAAATTCAGCGAGGCAACCTATGTTTACTGAAATAATGGCAGAGCAGGATTTATGTAGCCAACCCCAATTAAATGAGATTAGGGGAAAATGATGATGATGAGGAACATCTGCTGCCAAGGTGTCATTACACTTTTTCCTTTTGTTTATGTTGTCTTTTAGTGTTTAAAAGCCTAAAATTGCCCGATAAAAAATTCACAATCTGTAGAAGTTATTAATATTAAGGTTTGCTTGCTAAAAGACAAAAGAAATAAAGAAACATAATGCAACAATTGCACCTCTACAGTAGATGATTGCATACTCAAGGAATTTGATGGAGTTCGCCAGCAAAATATCATGATCAAAGATAGCAGGAATATAGATATAAGACATAACTCACCTGGAATTATGTAGAATTCGTTTTGTGCTGGCGTGTGTGCTGGCATGTAGAGGGGCTGCATTATAAGCATATCAAATTTCTATTTTTTCTTTTTTCCCTTTCCCTTTCAAGCAGTAGTTTTGGTTGAAAGATAAACTTAAAGCTGCAAATTCAATTTCACACATTTATAGATCAGAGTTATCATGCAAATTGTTGGCAATAGAAAATTTCAAACTGCTCAACTAAACAAAAGCAAATAATTATTATTAAATGCTTAGCTATACACAGGTGATTGAAATCTAATGAGCAAGACAACATAGGAATTGAGTGAGGGTAAGTATAAGGTAACATAGGGGAACTTGAAATTAGGCGGGGCAAACTAGAAGTTGAACAAAACAAGCAAGTCAATTGAGTGACGGAAACATTTACACGTTTTGAAATTTAATTCATAATAAAATTTCCTGAAGTACAAATTGTGCGGGGTACATACAACACTATATATAATACAACATTCCACAAAATTATCCTTTTCATCTCATGCCTACAACAAGTATCATTTACAAGTTACAGACAAACAATCATACGCTATCGACTTCCTCCAATGTATAGTAAATTTTTGCATGTCTGTTCTCTCCAAGGTGCGACCGCTGCACAGTATATATCGATGAATTTCATTACAAATATGCCACAGTCAAAACCATTGCATTGTTTCGGCACAGATTTCATGGATTTGGCTGTCCAAGTCTTCCCTTCAAGCGCGGTGACGTCTCCGGTGGCATGGAAAAGAATCGGGAGTGCCTCCGTCATCAAATTAATCATCTGCTTATACTTTAGAAGAGCATTTGACACTAAGCTATCGATAATAATGATCTCCCGTTGTCTTGGATATAGGACCATCAAGAACCAATGACAGCTATCATGGTTGACGGGTACATAAACCTATCCATGTTTAAGAAGTAGGCTATCAGTTAAAAAACATGTTCAAAGAACACATTACGACCTTTTTGATGTTATGTGATGAATAATTACCCGTTCACTATTCCAAATCTCCTTGGCGTGTGATTTACCCCGCTGCTTGGCAATTGCGATGACATTGTTCATCATGCCTACCAACTTTGCACGTTCCGAAGCATACTTCGAGTCCCGATACGCCCTTAGAGTCGGCATACTAGTTTTAAGGCATGGCTGTAACAAACGTAATCAAAGATCAATACAAGTAAAAAAACACAAATTAATTAAAAAAACAGGTTAGCGATACTCCCAAGAAAAATTTACCATAAAATAGGTGGGACAGAACTTGCAATCTTGGGGATATGCAATTGCACAATCAGCCTGCCTTTCCTCTAGGAAGTCAACATATTTGTCAATAGCCTACTCCACAAGATAATATGATTCAGCAATAATTGATTAAAAAATATAACTATATGAAAGTCAATGTATATAGACACTCTCATACGAATGCTTACTATGCTATCAACCCACGCGTCATCTACCCATATAGACTTGAACCATGAAGCCTCTCCTGTCTCCATATTTGCTTCATAGTAGTTTTCTACCTCATTGAATTCATCCGTCAATAGCATCCTGAATGGATCCATCTGTAAATGAAATGGTATCGGAGATGTAGGAAAGTTTACGGCTTCCTCAGGTCGCCTCACTACGTTCGGGGTTGTATTGATCGAAGACAGGGACAAGAATGGAGAAACCATATAATATAGGATGGCTTAAGTACCCTTTTAGTTCTCCTTACATAAACAGCTGGAGAAACGGGTGCTTCATCAAATAGATTACGCTCCGCCATACCATACGATTGCACCTCCAAATCTACATTTCCTTGTTCTTTTTCTTCCATAGACTGTCCTCTCTGTATATAGAAATATTCCTTCTCCTTCTTCAAGGCCTCCCTCTCTTTCGCTAAGTTTTCAGTTTCTCTCAACAACTCACACATCCGCCTATTCAACTCCTCGTTCATGGTGAAAAACAATTCCTTCTCTTTCTTCAATTGCGCTCTCTCGTTCAGATCTACTCTCTCCATCTTCAACAATTCTTTCTCTTTCAACAACGCCTCCCTCTCATCGAGCCTCTCTTCTCTCTTTCTCAACTCTTCCTTCTCTTTCCTCAGGTCATCCCTCTCCATCTTCAACTCCTCTCTCTCCTTCTTCAACTCATCTATCCCAACCCTAAATTTATCCATCAAAGAGAAGGTTTCACGATATTCCGCCCTGATCTCTCTCCCTGTACGCCTTTTTCATCACTTTCCGCTGATCTCCCCTCACCCTCGTCATCATTCTCGTTACCCTCATCGCTCAATTCCTGGGTTTCGATGACCTACAAAATGTATCAATGCACATATAAGAGTTGGAAAACTTTTAAAGGTGAATTAAACAACATTTCATTTTAATTAAACGCTCATGATATCTCACCTGAAAACTATCACGGAGCAACCGTACAGCGTCCGTTTCCCATTCTCGTAAGGTGGGTTCCAAGTTCTTTATTAAGATAGTCTGCAAAAGAACCCAGATTGATGTTAATATACGGAGTGTAAGTGTCAAATCAAGCAAAGTGAACGGCGGAGAAATACATATACTTACAGCTTCACTCTCAAAAATTGCATATATTTTGTTGTACCTCCAACCCTTCCAGCCTCGATATTAAATGAAGCGTGGAATTTGCGAGGGAACAAATGAAATAACACACTCTCGCAGGGCTGGTAATCTCTCTACAGCCCATATCTATTTTAAAGAAATTGCATGAGGATAAAAATTCACAATTGAATATAATCAAGTAAAATAAATAAAGAGTTTTTACCTGCAGAGGAAAGACGCAACCATATACATTGTAGCGAACCGCACTTGATGCCATCACATCAGCTGCGACCCCTTGCAACATTGTATTATAGGCCAAACTACCCCAAGGATAGCTATAAAAATCCTCTATGGAGTCTGCTAGGTACATATAATCTATGTTACACATAGTTTTTGAATCGGTTCCCCTAACAAAATACTCTACACACATAAGTAGAGCAACCTTCACGACATCCTTGTGCTTATTGGTATCAACTAATTTATTAAACACATCTAATAAATGCTTCTTATAAACTGGATATTCTCTGAAGTATTTGTCCATTAATATACTACTAATGGGACGCTTTTCTGGTATTGTAAGCTCCCCAGTCTTAAGCCCTGTTATGAGGGCGATGTCTATCTCAGTGAATTGCAACCGTGTCCCCCGTATCTCAAATAGAAGATCACCTTTATATCTTACAAGAAGAAGGTGAAATAAAGCCCCTATAAATCGAAAGGATGAGAGGTGCAATAAGAACGAAAATGGGGATTGCTTGAATAGGCTTAGCCGTGTATCATGCTTCTCTAATCCACCCTTCACCGTGTCGAACCACCATCTCAATGAACACTTAGAGGATGGGTTTGGGAATTGGGAACAAGAATCGTCACCTACAAACATGTAATTGAGCGAAAATATTAAAAGCAAATTTCACTACTTAAAGAATCATAACGCAAAAAATTAAACATAGTTGAAATCGAGCGAAGCAAACTAAAAATCGAGGGAGACAAATTACAAAATGAGTGCTTCGTGAAGGCAAACATTAAATTTAGCAAGGCAACGTACAAACCAGGCTAGGCAACCTAAAAAATTGACCGGAAAACCTATAAATTAAGTGAGCCAACCAAGTAATTCAGCGCCGAAACTGAGACAATGAGCGAGCGAACCCTATAAGTTAAGCGAGGCAATGCAGGAATTCAGCGAGGTAACCTAGGAATTCAGCGAGGGAACGTAGAAAGATCCTAGAAATTGAGAAAGGCAACGTAGCAATTGAGCGAGGCAACGTAGGAATTGAGCGAGGGCAACCTAGGAGTTGAGTGAGAGAACCTAGAAATCGAGCGAGGGAAGGTAGAAATTGAGTGAGGCAACGTAGGAATTGAGCGAGGGAAGGTAGAAATTGAGCGAGGGAAGCTAGAAATTGAGCGAGGTAACGGCAGAATTCAGCGAGGTGACCTAGGAATTGAGTGAAGGAACATAGAAATTGAGTGAGACAACATAGGAAATTGAGCGAGGCAACGTAGGAATTGAGCGAGGGAAGGTAGAAATTGAGCGAGGGAAGCTAGGAATTGAGCGAGGGAACTTAGAAATTGAGCGAGGCAACGTAGGAATTTAGCGAGGTAACCTACGAATTCAGCGAGGGAAGGTAGAAGGATCCTAAAATTTGAGCAAGGCAACGTAACAATTGAGCGAGGCAACGTAGGAATTCAGCGAGGGCAACCTAGGAGTTGAGCGAGAGAACCTAGAAATTGAGTGAGGGAAGGTAGAAATTGAGTGAGGCAACGTAGGAATTGAGCGAGGCAATGTAGGAATTGAGCGAGGGAAGCTAGAAATTGAGCGAGGGAACCTAGAAATTGAGCTAGGCAATGTAGGAATTGAGCGAGGAAAGGTATAAATTGAGCGAGGGTAACCTAGGAGTTGAGCGAGAGAACCTAGAAATTAAGCGAGGGAAGGTAGAAATTGAGCGAGGCAACGTACGAATTGAGCGAGGGAAGGTAGAAATTGAGCGAGGGAAGGTAGAAATTGAGCGAGGCAACCTAGGAGTTGAGCGAGGGAACCTAGAAATTGAGCGAGGTAACGTAGGAATTCAGCGAGGTGACATAGGAATTGAGCGAAGGAACTTAGAAATCGAGCGAGGCAACGTAGGAAATTGAGCGAGGCAACGTAGGAATTGAGCGAGGGAAGGTATAAATTGAGCGAAGGCAACCTAGGATTTGAGCAAGAGAACCTAGAAATTAAGCGAGGGAAGGTAGAAATTGAGCGAGGCAACGTACGAATTGAGCGAGGAAAGGTAGAAATTGAGCGAGGGAAGGTAGAAATTGAGCGAGGCAACCTAGGAGTTGAGCGAGGGAACCTAGAAATTGAGCGAGGTAACGTAGGAATTCAGCGAGGTGACATAGGAATTGACCGAAGGAACTTAGAAATCGAGCGAGGCAACGTAGGAAATTGAGCGAGGCAACGTAGGAATTGAGCGAGGGAAGGTATAAATTGAGCGAGGGCAACCTAGGATTTGAGCAAGAGAACCTAGAAATTAAGCGAGGGAAGGTAGAAATTGAGCGAGGCAACGTACGAATTGAGCGAGGAAAGGTAGAAATTGAGCGAGGGAACCTAAAAATTGAG
This sequence comes from Magnolia officinalis, assembly GCA_021015155.1. Taxonomy (NCBI): domain Eukaryota; kingdom Viridiplantae; phylum Streptophyta; class Magnoliopsida; order Magnoliales; family Magnoliaceae; genus Magnolia; species Magnolia officinalis. The sequence continues at coordinate 11,064,935 of JAJHSJ010000018.1, read as the reverse complement.
CGAGGCAACCTACGAGTTGAGCGAGGGAACCAATAAATTGAGCGAGGCAACATAGAAAATTAAGCGAGGTAACGTAGGAATTCAGCAAGGTGACCAAGGAATTGAGCGAAGGAACTTAGAAATTGAGCGAGGCAACGTAGGAAATTGAGCGAGGCAACATAGGAATTGAGCGAGGGAAGGTATAAATTGAGCGAGGCCAACCTAGGAGTTGAGCGAGAGAACCTAGAAATTAAGCGAGGGAAGGTAGAAATTGAGCGAGGCAACCTAGGAATTGAGCGAGGGAACCTAGAAATTGAGCGAGGGAACCTAGAAATTGAGAGAGGCAACGTAGGAATTCAGCGAGGTAACGTAGGAATTCAGCGAGTTGACCTAGGAATTGAGCGAAGGAACTTAGAAATTGAGCGAGGCAACGTAGGAAATTAAGCGAGGCAACGTAGGAATTTAGCGAGGGAAGGTATAAATTAAGCGAGGGCAACCTAGGAGTTGAGCGAGAGAACCTAGAACTTAAGTGAGGGAAGGTAGAAATTGAGCGAGGCAACGTACGAATTGAGCGAGGGAAGGTAGAAATTGAGCGAGGGAAGCTAGAAATTGAGCGAGCGAACCTCGGAGTTGAGCGAGGGAACCTAGAAATTGAGCGAGGCAACATAGGAAATTAATCGAGGTAATGTAGGAATTCAGCGAGGTGACCTAGGAATTGAGCGAAGGAACTTAGAAATTGAGCGAGGCAACGTACGAATTGAACGAGGGAAGGTATAAATTGAACGAGGGCAACCTAGGAGTTGAGCGAGAGAACCTAGAAATTAAGCGAGGGAAGGTAGAAATTGAGAGAGGCAACGTAGAAATTGAGCGAGGGAAGCTAGAAATTGAGCGAGTCAACCTAGGAGTTGAGCGAGGGAACCTAGAAATTGAGCGAGGCAACATAGGAAATTAAGCGAGGACACGTAGGAATTCAGCGAGGTGACCTAGGAATTGAGCGAAGGAACTTAGAAATTGAGCGAGACAACGTAGAAAATTGAGCGAGGCAACGTAGGATTGAGCGAGGGAAGGTATAAATTGAGCGAGGGCAACCTAGAAGTTGAGCAAGAGAACCTTGAAATTAAGCGAGGGAAGGTAGAAATTGAACGAGGCAACGTATGAATTGAGCGAGGGAAGGTAGAAATTGAGCGAGGGAAGGTAGAAATTGAGCGAGGGAACATAGGAAATTAAGCAAGGTAACGTAGGAATTCAGCGAGGTGACCTAGGAATTGAGCAAAGGAACTTAAAAATTGAGCGAGGCAACGTAGGAAATTGAGCGAGGCAATGTAGGAATCGAGCGAGGGAAGGTATAAATTGAGCGAGGGCAACCTAGGAGTTGAGCGAGAGAACCTAGAAATTAAGCGAGGGAAGGTAGAAATTGAGCGAGGCAATGTACGAATTGAGTGAGGGAAGGTACAAATTGAGCGAGGGAAGCTAGAAATTGAGCGAGGCAACCTAGGAGTTGAGCGAGGGAACCTAGAAATTGAGCGAGGCAACATAGGAAATTAAGCGAGGTGACCTAGGAATTGAGCGAAGGAACTTAGAAATTGAGCGAGGCAATGTAGGAAATTGAGCGAGGCAACGTAGGAAATGAGCGAGGGAAGGTATAAATTGAGCGAGGGCAACTTAGGAGTTGAGCGAGAGAACCTAGAAATTAAGAGATGGAAGGTAGAAATTGAGCGAGGCAACGTACGAATTAAGCGAGGGAAGGTAGAAATTGAGCGAGGGAAGGTAGAAATTGAGCGAGGGAACATAGGAAATTAAGCAAGGTAACGTAGGAATTCAGCGAGGTGACCTACGAATTGAGCGAAGGAACTTCGAAATTGAGGGAGGCAACGTAGGAAATTGAGCGAGGCAACGAAGGAATTGAGCGAGGAAAGGTATAAATTGAGCGAGGGCAACCTAGTTGTTGAACGAGAGAACCTAGAAATTAAGCGAGGGAAGGTAGAAATTGAGTGAGGCAACGTAGGAATTGAGCGTGGGAAGGTAGAAATTGAGCGAGGCAACCTAGGAGTTTGAACGAGGGAACCTAGAAATTGAGCGAGGTAACGTAGGAATTCAGTGAGGTGACCTAGGAATTGAGCGAAGGAACTTAGAAATCGAGCGAGGCAACGTAGGAAATTGAGCGAGGGATGGTAGAAATTGAGCGAGGGCAACCTAGGAGTTGAGCGAGAGAACCTAGAAATTAAGCGAGGGAAGGTAGAAATTGAGCGAGGCAACGTACGAATTGAGCGAGGAAAGGTAGAAATTGAGCGAGGGAAGGTAGCGAGGGAAACTAGAAATTGAGCGAGGCAACCTTCGAGTTGAGCGAGGGAACCTATAAATTGAGCGAGGCAACATAGGAAATTAAGCGAGGTAACGTAGGAATTCAGCGAGGTGGCCTAGGAATTGAGCGAAGGAACTTAGAAATTGAGCGAGGCAACGTAGGAATTGAGCGAGGCAAGGTACAAATTGAGCGAGGGCAACCTAGGAGTTGAGCGAGAGAACCTAGAAATTAAGCGAGGGAAGGTAGAAATTGAGCGAGGCAACGTAGGAATTGAGCGAGGGAAGGTAGAAATTGAGTGAGGGAACCTAGAAATTGAGCGAGGGAACCTAGAAATTGAGCAAGGCAACATAGAAAATTAAGCGAGGTACGTAGGAATTCAGCGAGCTGACCTCAGAATTGAGCGAAGGAACTTAGAAATTGAGCGAGGCAACGTAAGAAATTAAGCGAGGCAACGTAGTAATTGAGCAAGGGAAGGTATAATTTGAGAGAGGGCAACCTAGGAGTTGAGCGAGAGAACCTAGAAATTAAGCGAGGGAAGGTAGAAATTGAGCGAGGCAACGTACGAATTGAGCGAGGGAAGGTAGAAATTGAGCGAGGGAAGCTAGAAATTGAGCGAGCGAACCTAGGAGTTAAGCGAGGGAACCTAGAAATTGAGCGAGGCAACATAGGAAATTAAGCGAGGTAATGTAGGAATTCAGCGAGGTGACCTAGGAATTGAGCGAAGGAACTTAGAAATTGAGCGAGGCAACGTAAGAAATTGAGCGAGACAACGTAGGAAATGAGCGAGGAAAGGTATAAATTGAGCGAGGGCAACCTAGGAGTTGAGCGAGAGAACCTTGAAATTAAGCGATGGAAGGTAGAAATTGAGCGAGGCAACGTACGAATTAAGCGAGGGAAGGTAGAAATTGAGCGAGGGAACATAGAAATTGAGCAAGGGAAGGTAGAAATTGAGCGAGGGAAGCTAGAAATTGAGCGAGGCAACCTACGAGTTGAGCGAGGGAACCTAAAAAATGAGCGAGGCAACATAGGAAATTAAGCGAGGTAACGTAGGAATTCAGTGAGGTGTCCTACGAATTGAGTGAAGGAACTTAGAAATTGAGCGAGGCAACGTAGGAAATTGAACGAGGCAACGTAGGAATTGAGAGAGGGAAGGTATAAATTGAGCGAGGGCAACCTAGGAGTTGAGCGAGAGAACTTAGAAATTAAGCGAGGGAAGGTAGAAATTGAGCGAGGCAACGTACGAATTGAGCGAGGGAAGGTAGGTATTGAGCGAGGGAAGCTAGAAATTGAGCGAGGCAACCTAGGAGTTGAGCGAGGGAACCTAGAAATTGAGCGAGGCAACATAGGAAAATAAGCGAGGTAACGTAGGAATTCAGCGAGGTGACCTACGAATTGAGCGAACGAACTTAGAAATTGAGAGAGGCCACATAGGAAATTGAGCGAGGCAACGTTAGGAGCGAGGTAAGGTGAGCGAGGTAAATTGAGCGAGGGCAAATTGAGCGAGGGCAACCTAGGAATTGAGCGAGAGAACCTAGAAATTAAGCGAGGGAAGGTAGAAACTGAGCGAGGCAACGTAGGAAATTGAGCAAGGTAGCGTAGGAATTCAGCGAGGTAACTTAGGAATTGAGCGAAGGAACCTAGAAATCGAGCGAGGCAACGAAGGAATTCAGCGAGGTAACTAGGAATTGAGTAAGGGAAGGTAGAAGGATGCTAGGAATTGAGCGAGGCAACCTAGGAGTTGAGCGAGGGAACCTTGAAATTGAGTGAGGCAACGTAGGAAATTAAGCGAGGTAACGTAGGAATTCAGCGAGGTAACCTAGGAATTGAGCGGAGGAACACAGAAATTGAGCGAGGCAACGTATGAAATTGAGCGAGGTAACGTAGTAATTCAGCGAAGTAACCTAGAAATTGAGCGAGGGAAGGTAGACGGATCTTAGGAATTAAGCGAGGCAACGTAGGAATTCAACGAGGGAACGTAGGAATTGAGCGAGGGAAGCTAGAAATTGAGCGAGGCAACTTAGAAATCGAGTTAGGCAATGTACGAAATTAAGCGAGGCAACGTAGGAATTCAGCGAGGTAACCTAGGAATTGAACGAGGGAAGGTAAAAGGATCCTAGAAATTGAGCGAGGCAACGCAGGAATTTAGTGCGGCAACAAAGGAATTCAGCGAGGGAAGGTAGAAATTAAGCGAGAGCAACCTAGGAGTTGAGCGAGAGAACCTAGAAATTAAGCGAGGGAAGGTAGAAATTGAGCAAGGCAACGTAGGAATTGAGCGAGGGAAGGTAGAAATTGAGCAAGGGAAGCTAAAAATTGAGCGAGGGAAGGTAGAAATTGAGAGAGGCAACCTAGGAGTGGAGTGAGGCAACCGAGAAATTGAGCGAGGCAACATAGGAAATTAAGCGAGGTAACGTAGGAATTCAGCGAGGTGACCTAGGAATTAAGCGAAGGAACTTAGAAATTGAGCGAGGCAACGTAGAAAATTGAGCGAGGCAACGTAGGAATTGAGCGAGGGAAGGTATAAATTGAGCGAAGACAACCTAGGAGTTGAGCGAGAGAACCTATAAATTAAGCGAGGGAAGGTAGAAATTGAGCGAGGCAACGTAGGAATTGAGCGAGGGAAGGTAGAAATTAAGCGAGGGAAGGTAGAAATTGAGCGAGGCAACCTAGGAGTTGAGCGAGGGAACCTAGAAATTGATCGAGGCAACATAGGAAATTAAGCGAGGTAACGTAGGAATTCAGCGAGGTGACCTAGGAATTGAGCGAAGGAACTTAGAAATTGAGCGAGGCAACGTAGGAAATTGAGCGAGGCAACGTAGGAATTGAGCGAGGGAAGGTATAAATTGAGGGAGGGCAACCTAAGAGTTGAGCGAGAGAACCTAGAAATTAAGTGAGGGAAGGTAGAAATTGAGCGAGGCAACGTACGAATTGAGCGAGGGAAGGTAGAAATTGAGCGAGGGAAGCTAGAAATTGAGCGAGGCAACCTACGAGTTGAGCGAGGGAACCTAGAAATTGAGCGAGGCAAGATAGGAAATTAAACAAGGTAACGTAGGAATTTAGCGAAGTGACCTAGGAATTGAGCTAAGGAACATAGAAATTGAGCGAGGCAATGTAGGAAATTGATCGAGGCAACGTAGGAATTGAGCGAGGGAAGGTATAAATTGAGCGAGGGCAACCTGTGAGTTGAGCGAGTGAACCTAGAAATTAAGCGAGGGAAGGTAGAAATTGAGCGAGGCAATGTACGAATTGAGCGAGGGAAGGTAGAAATTGAGCGAGGGAAGGTAGAAATTGAGAGTGGGAACCTAGAAATTGAGCGAGGCAACATAAGAAATTAAAAGAGGTAACGTAGGAATTCAGCGAGGTGACCTAGGAATTGAGCGAAGGAACTTAAAAATTGAGCGAGGCAACGTAGGAAATTGAGTGAGGCAACGTAGGAATTGCGAGAGGGAAGGTATAAATTGAGCGAGGGCAACCTAGGAGTTGAGCGAGAGAACCTTGAAATTAAGCGAGGGAAGGTAGAAATTGAGCAAGGCAACGTACGAATTGAGAGAGGGAAGGTAGAAATTGAGCGAGGGAAGCTAGAAATTGAGCGAGGCAACATAGGAAATTAAGCGAGGTAACGTAAGAATTCAGCGAGGTAACCTAGGAATTGAGCGAAGGAACTTAGAAATTGAGCGAGGCAACGTAGGAAATTAAGCGAGGCAACGTAGGAATTGAGCGAGGGAAGGTATAAATTGAGCGAGAGCAACCTAGGAGTTGAGCAAGAGAACCTAGAAATTAAGCGAGGGAAGGTAAAAATTGAGCGAGGCAACGTAGGAATTGAGCGAGGGAAGGTAGAAATTGAGCGAGGGAAGGTAGAAATTGAGCGAGGCAACCTAAGAGTTGAGCGAGGGAACCTAGAAATTGAGCGAGGCAACATAGGAAATTAAGCGAGGTAACGTAGGAATTCAGCGAGGTGACCTAGGAATTGAGCGAAGGAACTTAGAAATTGAGCAAGGCAACGTAGGAAATTGAGCGAGGCAACGTAGGAATTGAGCGAGGGAAGGTATAAATTGAGGGAGGGCAACCTAGGAGTTGAGCGAGAGAACCTAGAAATTAAGTGAGGGAAGGTAGAAATTGAGCGAGGCAACGTACGAATTGAGCGAGGGAAGGTAGAAATTGAGCGAGGGAAGCTAGAAATTGAGCGAGGCAACCTACGAGTTGAGCGAGGGAACCTAGAAATTGAGCGAGGCAACATAGAAAATTAAGCGAGGTAACGTAGGAATTCAGCGAGGTGACCTAGGAATTGAGCGAAGGAACTTAGAAATTGAGCGAGGCAACGTAGGAAATTGAGCGAGGCAACGTAGGAATTGAGCGAGGGAAGGTATAAATTGAGCGAGGGCAACCTAGGAGTTGAGCGAGAGAACCTAGAAATTAAGCGAGGGAAGGTAGAAATTGAGCGAAGCAACGTACGAATTGAGCGAGGGAAGGTAGAAATTGAGCGAGGGAAGCTAGAAATTGAGCGAGGCAACCTAAGAGTTGAGCGAGGGAACCTAGAAATTGAGCGAGGCAACATAGAAAATTAAGCGGGGTAACGTAGGAATTCAGCGAGGTGACCTAGGAATTGAGCGAAAGAACTTAGAAATTGAGCGAGGCAACGTAGGAAATTGAGCGAGATAACGTAGGAATTGAGCGAGGGAAGGTATAAATTGAGCGAGGGCAACCTGTGAGTTGAGCGAGTGAACCTAGAAATTAAGCGAGGGAAGGTAGAAATTGAGCGAGGCAACATAGGAAATTAAAAGAGGTAACGTAGGAATTCAGCGAGGTGACCTAGGAATTGAGCGAAGGAACTTAAAAATTGAGCGAGGCAACGTTGGAAATTGAGGGAGGCAACGTAGGAATTGAGAGAGGGAAGGTATAAATTGAGCGAGGGCAACCTAGGAGTTGAGCAAGAGAACCTAGAAATTAAGCGAGGGAAGGTAAAAATTGAGCGAGCAACGTAGGAATTGAGCGAGGAAGGTAGAAATTGAGGAGGGAAGGTAAAATTGAGCGAGGCAACCTAATAGTTGAGCGAGGGAACCTAGAAATTGAGCGAGGCAACATAGGAAATTAAGCGAGGTGACGTAGGAATTCAGCGAGGTGACCTAGGAATTGAGCGAAGGAACTTAGAAATTGAGCAAGGCAACGTAGGAAATTGAGCGAGGCAACGTAGGAATTGAGAGAGGGAAGGTATAAATTGAGCGAGGGCAACCTAGGAGTTGAGCAAGAGAACCTAGAAATTAAGCGAGGGAAGGTAAAAATTGAGCGAGGCAACGTAGGAATTGAGCGAGGGAAGGTAGAAATTGAGGGAGGGAAGGTAAAAATTGAGCGAGGCAACCTAATAGTTGAGCGAGGGAACCTAGAAATTGAGCGAGGCAACATAGGAAATTAAGCGAGGTGACGTAGGAATTCAGCGAGGTGACCTAGGAATTGAGCGAAGGAACTTAGAAATTGAGCGAGGCAACGCAGGAAATTGAGCGAGCCAACGTAGGAAATGAGCGAGGGAAGGTATAAATTGAGCGAGGACAACCTAGGACTTGAGCGAGAGAACCTTGAAATTAAGCGATGGAAGGTAGAAATTGAGCGAGGCAACGTACGAATTAAGCGAGGGAAGGTAGAAATTGAGCGAGGGAACATAGAAATTGAGCAAGGGAAGGTAGAAATTGAGCGAGGGAAGCTAGAAATTGAGCGAGGCAACCTACGAGTTGAGCGAGGGAACCTAAAAAATGAGCGAGGCAACATAGGAAATTAAGCGAGGTAACGTAGGAATTCAGCGAGGTGACCTAGGAATTGAGCGAAGGAACTTAGAAATTGAGCAAGGCAACGTAGGAAATTGAGCGAGGCAACGTAGGAATTGAGCGAGGGAAGGTATAAATTGAGGGAGGGCGACCTAGGAGTTGAGCGAGAGAACCTAGAAATTAAGTGAGGGAAGGTAGAAATTGAGCGAGGCAACGTAGGAATTGAGCGAGGGAAGGTAGAAATTGAGCGAGGGAAGCTAGAAATTGAGCGAGGCAACCTACGAGTTGAGCGAGGGAACCTAGAAATTGAGCGAGGCAACATAGAAAATTAAGCGAGGTAACGTAGGAATTCAGCGAGGTGACCTAGGAATTGAGCGAGGGATCTTAGAAATTGAGCGAGGCAACGTAGCAATTGAACGATGGTAACGTAGGAATTGAGCGAGGGAAGGTATAAATTGAGCGAGGGAAACCGGTTTGGCGAGTGAACCTAGAAATTAAGCGAGGGAAGGTAGAAATTGAGCGAGGCAATGTACGAATTGAGCGAGGGAAGGTAGAAATTGAGCGAGGGAAGCTAGAAATTGAGCGAGGCAACCTACGAGTTGAGCGAGGGAACCTAGAAATTGAGCGAAGCAACATAGAAAATTAAGCGAGGTAACGCAGGAATTCAGCGAGGTGACCTAGGAATTGAGCGAAGGAACTTAAAAATTGAGCGAGGCAACGTAGGAAATTGAGCGAGGCAACGTAGGAATTGAGCGAGGGAAGGTATAAATTGAGCGAGGGCAACCTAGGAGTTGAGCGAGAGAACCTAGAAATTAAGCGAGGGAAGGTAGAAATTGAGCGAGGCAACGTACGAATTGAGCGAGGGAAGGTAGAAATTGAGCGAGGGAAGCTAGAAATTGAGCGAGGCAACAAAGGAAATTAAGCGAGGTAACGTAGGAATTCAGCGAGGTAACCTAGGAATTGTGCGAAGGAACTTAGAAATTGAGCGAGGCAGCGTAGGAAATTGAGCGAGGCAACGTAGGAATTGAGCGTGGGAAGGTATAAATTGAGCGAGGGCAACCAAAGAGTTGAGCGAACAGAACCTAGAAATTAAGCGAGGGAAGGTAGAAATTGAGCGAGGCAACGTACGAATTGAGCGAGGGAAGGTAGAAATTGAGCGAGGGAAGCTAGAAATTGAGCGAGTCAACAAAGGAAATTAAGCGAGGTAACGTAGGAATTCAGCGAGGTAACCTAGGAATTGAGCGAAGGAACTTAGAAATTGAGCGAGGCAACGTAGGAAATTAAGCGAGGCAACGTAGGAATTGAGCGAGGGAAGGTATAAATTGAGCGAGAGCAACCTAGGAGTTGAGCAAGAGAACCTAGAAATTAAGCAAGGGAAGGTAAAAATTGAGCGAGGCAACGTAGGAATTGAGCGAGGGAAGGTAGAATTTGAGCGAGGCAACCTAAGAGTTGAGCGAGGGAACCTAGAAATTGAGCGAGGGCAACATGAAATTAAGCGAGGTAACGTAGGAATTCAGCGAGGTGACCTAGGAAATGAGCGAAGGAACCTAGAAATTGAGCAAGGCAACGTAGGAAATTGAGCGAGGCAACGTAGGAATTGAGCGAGGGAAGGTATAAATTGAGGGAGGGCAACCTAGGAGTTGAGCAAGAGAACCTAGAAATTAAAAGAGGGAAGGTAAAATTGAGCGAGGCAAACGTATGAATTGAACGAAGGAAGGTAGAATTGAGGGAGGGAAGGTAGAAATTGAGAGAGCCCCTAAGAGTTGAGCGAGGGACCTAGAAATTGAGCGAGGCAACATAGGAAATTAAGCGAGGTAATGTAGGAATTCAGCGAGGTGACCTAGGAATTGAGCGAAGGAACCTAGAAATTGAGCACGGCAACATAGGAAATTGAGCGAGGCAACGTAGGAATTGAGCGAGGGAAGGTATAAATTGAGGGAGGGCAACCTAGGAGTTGAGCGAGAGAACCTAGAAATTAAGCGAGGGAAGGTAGAAATTGAGCGAGGCAACGTACGAATTGAGCGAGGGAAGGTAGAAATTGATCGAGGGAAGCCTAGAAATTGAGCGAGGCAACCTACGAGT